>BPLQ01004429.1:0-418331 GCA_021605075.1 Caerostris darwini
AGTTTAATTAACTAATTTTAGTTTTTTTTTTTTTTTAGATTTAAGTTGCATGTATCTACGAATGGATGGCGCCAGATGAATAAAAAAAAATGCATAAAAATTATTTATAAAAAACTTTCTGCAATAGAGTGAAAAAAAAGTAGGAATTGACTTAAAATTTTTTTAATATTGTTGAATTTGAAAAGCACAATCACTTGATTGATTCGGTTCATCGCTCTGCGATCATTTTGTGGATGTGAGGGATAACAGACAGAGACCAACAGTTTAAAGTGGAATCCGAACCACTCACACACAACCATACCACCACCAACCCGTGATACCAAAGGCCAGAGCGTTAGCCACCAGGCCGCACACACACAACCATTTGCCTAAAACAAATGCAAATGAGGACTAATGCACTGCTTCCTAATTCGACAGGGGCCTGAATGGCCGAGTGGCTAGAGCTCTGGCGCTCGGTACCACAGGTTTCGGGTTCGAGTCCCGGCGGTGCCATGGATGTTTGTAGTGGTTCGGAATCCACTTTAAACTGTAGGTCTGCTTAGCCCTCGTGCGCATAAGATGACCGTAGAGCGACAAACCAAACCCTAATTCAACAGGTTTTAAAGATAATTTTTACTAGGGGCCTGATGACTGAGTGGCTAGCTCTCGGAAACGCAGGTATCGGGTTCGAACCGCGGCGGTGCCATGGATGTTTGTAGTGGTTCACAACCCACTTTAAACCGTAGGTCCAGGTCCTAATAGGATCGTAGAGCGTTGTGGGGGTAGTGTTACTCGCTTTCGTAGCATATCTTCAAGCTACACCTGCCCCCTGGTGGTGTTAAATGAGTAACAGCAGTGCAGCCCTTGCTTGTGGCTAGGGACTGCAATATCGGACCAAAAGTTCAATACCGGTATTTTTTATATTTTAATACCGGTAGTAGAAATTTTTAAAAAAGAAAGAAAACACAGGTGTTTTATTTGCCAGAAAAAAAACCCCACTCGACATGGCAAACCATCTAATGCCGTCATTTTACTTATAATTTGATCCAAATTTTCTTTTTTTATTCAAAATAACCTACAATCCCTGATGGCTTGGGCTTAGAAACTGTACTTGAGTTTGTATCTTAATCGCTATTAAATTTTTTCCTCTTTAACAAATTTGTATCATGTTTCGTTTTTAAATGTGTATGAAGTCCGCTTGTACTTCATTCACTTTAATAACTCTTGAACATTTCTTTACATTGTGCCACCCTATTCTTTTCATCACATAATTAATGAAACCAAACCGAAGTATTATCAACTGATTTTTTTATGTTCTTTAAAGTTATTCTTATTCATTATTATGGGGTATCATTTATGAGTATATATATATAATAAATCTGAAAAATATTTGGAACTCTAAAGTATGATATGCAAATACAATGTGAATAACAAACTCACCAATTTAAAAAATATCGAAATATTACACACTTTCTTCACAACTACAATCTTGTTTTCACAGATAGGAATTCTAAATTTCTAGTAAATACCGAAAAAACGGTATTTAAACTTGTGAATACCGGTATTACAAACTTTTACAAATGGCTCAAAATACCGGTATTCGGTATACCAGTATTGCAGTCCCTACTTGTGGCATAAGGATTAACTGTCTGTATTGCCAGCTGCATTAGAGCAGCAACAATTTAAAAATATTAATAATTTTTCTCTTAAAGCTTAAAAGTGTATTCCAAAAAATTAAAGTTATGATATACCAGGACAAGTGGAAATGCATCATAACTGGAGATGAGACTTGGATTTATGCTTACGACCCGAAAACAACCGATCAATCGAGCAAATATCGTGACGAAGGTGAAGCAAAAAGAGCACGCCAAATTTGCTCAAAAACTCAAGGCCATGTGGACTGTTTTCTTCGATTACCGTGGTGTGGGGAATTATGATTCCTTCCGCCGGGCCAAACTGTGAACACGTAATATTATTTGAGTGTTATGCGTCGTTTGCGTGAAGCTATTCACAGAAAAGAGGCCACATTTATGGAAAGACAACTCTCGGTATTTGCATCACGATAATGCGCCAGTTCACACTGCATTGATTCTTCGTGACCAAAAGAAACCCATATCGTTCCACACCCACCGTATTCACACCGTGCGACTTCTGGCTATTCCGTAAACTCAAAAAAGTGGTTCTCTGAGAGATTCACGTAGAACACCGAAATGAAATCACCGAAAATAATGTTTATTTTGAGAACCTTCCGAAATACTAATTTTTGGTTGGCTTGAAGGAGTTGGAGAGACTCTGGCTAGAGAATTGTGAGCGGATCATGTTGAAAAATAAAAATGAATTAACCCAAATTTGTATTTGTTTTTTATTTTCTAAGTACTAAGATAAGGTTGTAATACTACTATGTCCGTTTTTAGGTTGATGGCCCGTCTTTGACATCTGTGTGAAATTTCAAATTTACGTCAAAATATTCATTAGTGTTTGAGTTACGCTTGGCTTTGTGAAACGCTAAAACTGATTCCGGCGATTTTTGAAATGTCTGAATTAATTGAGCAAAGAACTTGAATTAAATTTTGTTTGCGGAAACGCATTCAATGTTGCAGGAGGACTTCTTTGAGTATTCCTATATCGGAAAGAAATGTTTAGAAGTGGTACAAACAGTTTAAAGAAGGCAGAGAACGCATTAATGACGAAGAGCCCTCTGGTCGACCCTCAACCTCAACCGACGAAGCTGATTTTGGAATTTCAAAAGGGTCGGTCAATTCCATTTTGGGCCTCAAACGCGTCAAATCTCGATTGATACAGAAAACACAGAATGCGCCAGCTCACACTGCATTGATTCTTCATGACTTTTTCGCCAAAACTGAAACCCATATCGTTCCACACCCACAGTATTCACACCGTGCGATTTCTGGCTATTTCCTAAACTCAAAAGACCACTTCGGGGACACCGTTTTGAGTCGATTTAATGTGAATCGGCTCTCGCTTTGTAGGCCATCCCTGCCGATAACTCTTTAGATTGTAAAAAAAAAAGTTGGCATAAGTGCATTGTGTCCGGAGGGGATTACTTTGAAGGCGATCAAACAAATTTGAAGAATAAATAAAGAGTTTTAGAAAAAATTAAAAATTGGTCTTACCATAGATCATGCTATGGCAAACGGGGATTGCAATATAGGACCAAAGTTCAATACCGGTATTCGGTATTTTTTTTAGATCTTAATACCGGGATGCCGGCTTTAATACCGGTCGTAGAAATTTTAGGAAGAAAAGAAAACACAGGTGGTTTTTTTTTTTATTTGCCAGTTTTAATGCAAATATCACAAAAAAATTTGTAACTTATAAATTATAACAGTATATAAAGGATCACAAAATAAGTAAAGGAACATCTTATTTATTTATATTACAAAAAAGTGTAAATATCACTATTCAGTCTGTGGTACTATTACAAATTTTTGAAATGTGATCTTAAAAAACATAATGCATCAATTGTACTGTCGGTAAGAAGCCTAGATCGTAATTTTGTACAAAAATTACCAGCTGTCGAAAACGCTCTTTCAGCATCTACGCTAGTTAGTGGTACTGTTAGCAATGCGCGGTATACTTTTTCCAAGTATAGTATTTACCTCTAAATCCTTCATCTTAAAATAAATCTATTTCTCGTCGGATTGTTTTGGATATAGCTGATTTCTGTATTGAATTTTGGTTTTTGGAAATTTTTTTAGTTATCGTCAATTCTAATTTTTGTTCAAGAGACAATTCCTTTTCTTCATCGATATTAGTGTTATCATAATTTCTAGTTTTCAAATAAGAATTCTAAATTTCTAGTAAATACCGAAAAAACGGTATTTAAACTTGTGAATACCGGTATTACAAAATTGTACAAATGTCTCAAAATACCGGTATTCGGTATCCCGGTATTGCAATCCCTAATGGCAAACTTATCTTGACTCTTACTCTAAATATGTGCATTTTCCGACAATTAATCTAATTTAATCTGGAACAAGTAATATAAAAAAAAAATTTTAAGTCAAATCCTTTTTTTTTTTTTACTATATTGCAGAAAAGTCCTTTACAAATAAAGTTGAAATTTTGGTTTTACAAAATTTATTTTTATTTTATTTTGGTTAACTGATTATACTAATATTTAATTTGTGAATCGATCATAGCTATATCCAAAAGGACAAATTCGCATGTAGGATTTTTAATGATTTCTTTAAATTAAAATCAGTAATCTCCACAGTTTCCGAATCACTCAATAATAATTACGTACAAATCAAAGAATATTTATTACTTATTTTGAAACTGCTATAGTTAAAATTTTATTAAAAAACTAGCAGATCCCGGCCACGCGTTGCTGTGGCTTTCTTGTATTTCGTTTAATTCGTAGGATACATAATTGGTATTGTTAAGGTGATTGGTAAAAAGAATGATGAAAAGTTCAAATAATTCTTCAACGAATAGAAAATGTTTAATTTTATTAATTTAATGAATGAGGTGATAATATTGATTTTTTAACACTGTTTTATATTTATTTACCAAATTTAATTTTTAATAATTGGCGTACTTTTATTTATCTAAGAACTAAGCGATTCTTGTTAATCTGTCTTTCGTCAAAATAAATAAATTCGTTAAAATAATTTAATAAGTTGTTTTTATGATTTTCAAAAAGATTTTCCAACAATTCTACAATAGCTCTTTGTACTGCTTGTTCGATAAAAAAATTATACTGACATCGAGTTGTCACACGTTCTTCAGAACTGGCCATAAAATAAATGTGAAGAAATTTTGGCTCTTCGTTGGGTATTGGCATCAAAGACCCGATCTTATGGTACGCCTGACCTTGTATTTCGAATGTACTTTCAAAATTACGTCCATCGGATGAGAAACCGCAAATTTTAGTTGCACCAAATGACGTCAATGGCGCCAAATGACGAAATATGAAAATCGTCGATTTTGCATTTAGAAAAAAAAAACAATCTGAATAAAAACTACCTATCTCTCAAGTTGGAACAAAACACACATTTAAGAAGAAAAAAAGTTAAAATCGGATGGTTAGTTTCGAGTTCATCCGAACAAACATCGTGACACGGGAATTATATATAATAGATCATCCATGTTATTATTATTATTATTATTAAAATTTTTACAATCAATATTTAAATTTAGAGTTTTTTAACTTTTAATATTTAATTTAATCGAAATTAGTTACATAACATATGAGTAATATATAAATATATATAAAAAAAAAGCTGAATGTGCCCTTTACGATGTTATGAGAGAGTTTTAACTTCTTACACTTACTAGTCTATCTAATTGAATTGAAAAACTGGACAATTGAATTTATGGTGTAGCTATATTAAATAGGTAGTTAAAATAAGTGGAATAACTTAATGTTTGCCAAGCTGCATTAGAACAAAAAAAGTGTTTTGAATGACACGTCTGAGGATATAAATGAGTATAACTGCTTTCTCATTTGTTTTACAGTCTTCAAATTTTTTTAGGACGTAATATGTTTTTATTTCAAATTAGATTTAAACGCACATGCAGGAATTGTTTACGTGAAAAAAGTTATTGCTTTAGCTAGTGTTAATTACGAAAATATAATAAATGTGTATTTTTAGGTTAACTATCAGTCAATTTAATTGCAAATAGGGATTGCAATACCGGGATACCGAATACCGGTATTTTGAGCCATTTGTACAATTTTGTAATACCGAGATTCAAAAGTTCAAATACCGTTTTTTCGGTATTTACTAGAAATTTAGAATTCTTATCTGTGAAATTCTTATCCTTAGCTGTGAATTTTTATCTAAATGAATATCTATTATGATGACACTAATGTCGATAGCGAAAAGGAATTGTCTCTTGAACAAAAATTAGAATTGGCGATAGCTAAAAACATTTCAACAAACCAAAATGCAATACAGAAATCAGCTATATCCAAAACAATCCGATGAGAAATAGATTTATTTTAAGTGGAGGGATTTAGAGGTAAATACTTGGAAAAAGTATATCGCGCATTGCTAACAGTATTACCAACTAGCGTAGATGCTGAAAGAGCGTTTTCGACAGCTGGTAATTTTTGCACAAAATTACGTTCCAGGCTTAATGATAGTACAATTGATGCATTATGTTTTTTAAGATCGCATTTTAAAAATTTGTAACAGTACCACAAATTTAATAGTGATATTTACACTTTTTTGTGATTTAAATAAATAAGATGTTCCTTTATTTATTTATTTTTTTTTTATTCTTTATATACTAGAATAATTTATAACTTACAAATTTTTTTGTAATATTTTATTCTCTAATAAAACTGGCAAATAAAACAAAAAACACCTGTGTTTTCTTTCTTTTTCTAAAATTTCTACTACCGGTATCCCGGTATTAAGATCTAAAAAGTACCGAATACCAGTGTTGAACTTTCGGTCCGATATTGCAATCCCTAATTGCAAAGTGTTTAGCGATTTTCTGAACTATTCGTTTAAATCAGCCTTTTTTTTTTTTTTTTTTTTTTTTTTTTCTTTTTTTTGTTACTGGATTCTTTAGAATATGAAAGTGCATCAATGGAAAGTTTCCTTCCTAAATGTTGATTTTGTTAATTGAGTGAATTAATTTATTTTTTATAACTTTTATATATATTTACATTGGTAACAACATTAATATTAAACTCAATCAAAGTGTTCCGTTAAAGGTTTAGGATTTGGGAAATAATCACTATAGAATTTATTTTGGGATCGCCCCTATGGAGTTTTGAAATAATAATAATAAAATAATAAAAATAATAATAACGATGCGAACAGCAACCAAGCAAAATAAAAGCGGGACCAAATCTGTTCTGTAATAATAGAATAATTTTAAAAAATCGGCAGCTGTTTTATATTCAAAAACTTAAACTTCTAAAAGCAGCTGCGATTTGCTTACAGTTTCTGCATCTTTTGCAAAAACATCTGGTACAACAGAAAGTCCTTTTGGATATGAAAAACGGGTGCAGTATTAAGTAAATTTGTCTAGCAATATTCACAGCTGTATCTACCCAAACTTTCGAGCGCTATCTGCTAGGCCTTGCAGATTTTATGATTGTTTGCTATTTTGAACAACTTATTATGTTTAAAATTTCCTCTTTGATAATGGTTAATTTATCTATTACTACTACCACATCACACCACATCACAGTGTGTGTGTGTAGAGCTGAGTTGCCCCTTTACAGTTTGGGAATGATGTGGATGAGAAGGTCTGATTGGGCTCTGCGTCACTCTACGATCTTATGAGACAGGGAACTACAGCTTAAAGTGGATTCCAAATCACTATTAACATCCCTAGCACCGCCGGGATTCGAACCCGATACCTGTGGTACCTAGCGCTAGCCACTCGGCCATCATCCCGGGCCTACTGTACCTATTATTTTTTTCTTTCTAATGCAGCTAGCTGGCAAACATTTCAACAGCTTGGTCTTGGATGCCTTAAAGCAAGCGCTGCACAGACGTTACTCACTTTGCATTTTCCATGGGTAGCGTGTAACTTGAAGATAAGCCACGGACGCGGAGTAACAATGCCCCCGCAACGCTCTACGATCATATTAAACCGGGACCTACGGTTTAAAGTGGATTCCGAATTACTGCAACCATCCATAGCACCGCCGGGATTCGAACCCGATACCTGTGGAACCGAACGCCAGCCACTCGTCTATCATCCCGGTACCGACTGTACATATTATAAATATGAAATAAATATGCAAATAAACTTCAAAAATACTCATATGTATGTCCTTTAAACACGTTGCCATAAAGTCTCCTTGCTTCTAAAAGCAGCCGTTGGGATCCGAACCTTAGCTCTCCTTGTACGTCCGTTTCTCTCGTTGCTACTGGACCGGGTTAATGTGATGAACTAAATTAAATGCTGTCTTTTATTTAATATTTATATCTTTTTTATCCAATATGTAATGCTACGATGACCATCATAAATTAAACGCCCACCTTTGACGCTAAGCTAAAGTATAGTATTCTGTGTCCGACTCGTGGCTCAGTGACAAGGCACACTGCTGGGTAGCAGAGGTTCAGTCCGCTGGAGGCGTTGTTTCCAAAAACGAGGAGACTCGATGACGTTTGTGATGTTCAACATCTTGCCTCGTCAGTCGGACAACCTGGTGGGAGTTTTTCGGTTTTTCTCCCATACGATATGCAAATATGGAGGTAGTTCCCTCTAAAGTTCCTCCCGGAAGGCACTTCCCTCCTTCTTTAGCGTCACTTCTACCTACGGGTACTCCATCAGAACAGAACAGAACTCCCCTTTCCCTCCTTCCATGATACCACGCGAGTTCTTGAACTTGGTGTGGATGTTGCTATCTACCAAGTGGGATAAGAAACAACATATATTCTTTGATACATACAGTAGACGTTTTAAAATAAACAAAAGTGTATTATTATTTATTATTTATTACACACGTCTTATTGCATTCATTACATTATTTCTAAAGCTAATAAAGCCAAATTCACAATTGCACCTTTCATTTTCAGGAAAAGCAAAATATCGCTCAGAGGCAAACTAAATATTTACATCTCACTTATCCGACCTATACTGCTTTATGCGATTCCGGTCTGGATAAATTCAGCAATGATCCATTTGAAGCGACTACAGGTTCTTTAAAATCAGTTCTTAATGACGATTACAGATGCGCCTTTTCATTATAACCGCCATCGTATTCACGACGAATTAAAAATTGATCCTATTCTAAACCTTGGCGAAAAGATTACTGAAAATTTCATTCTAAAAATTGATGCATCTAGTACAAATCCAACGCTGCTAAATCTCCCGTATTATGATCCGACCACGCGCCATGCGAAAAAACGCCCGCGTTCTATTTACTTTCAAGACTTTAGTCCATTCCCCGTGGCTAAAAGAATTCACTTTGACCCGGGGTCAAAACGCTCTGTGCCAGACATTTCACTCTCTCGTTTTGATGCGAACTTCATTCTCCGATTCCAAAAAGAAGATCCATTTATTAGTTTAGAACCATTTTCCCACCACTGTAGTTTATTTTGATAGCTTCGGAATCGCTCTTTTCTTTCAAGGTCGCTCCAACGCAGAACTTCGAAACGATACAGTTTTGGTTTGTTTATAACTCTGCCCTCCCCTTTCCTTTTCTCTTTCTCTTCAGCCACCTTTCGTGGTTTCGTAACGGTTATTTTTTAACTCCTTTTAATTGCCACAGTTTTTATTTTTAAATACTTTTGTGAACTATTATTTTAAATTTTGTATTTACTAACCTTTTTACTCCTGTAAATTCTCTCCGAGCATGGGCTCGTTTAATATTCTTTCCTTAGCTCATCTTTTGGATTTAAAATTATGTTTTAATAATAATTATTGATATGGAGGTACGGGAAATTCCCTGGTACTCCAACTAAACACCTACCGTTACGTTACGTTTACGTCTTATTGCTTGTTTAATTGTAATTGTTCGATAATAAGATAGAGAGGACAAAAAAAAAAAAAAAAAAAAAAAAAAAAAAAAAAAAAAAAAAAAAAAAAAACCCTATAGATGAAGAAATGAAATGACAAAACAAACTGCCCCCCTTGTTCTGAGCGCTATTGCAACTTTTCGAATTCAGGTTAAGGAGTTTTTCTGAATCTGTTCTTGTATCCTTCTAAATAAATAAGAAGGATAAAAAAAGGAGGAATAAAACAGCTCAGCTTAGTTCTTTGGAGTCTGGTGCATCAATTAAATATTTCCAGTACCAAAGATTTCTTAAGTTGTTACAATAAAAACAAGTAGTATAAAAAAAAAAAATTTAAGTCAATTCCTACTTTTTTTTCACTCTATTGCATAAAGTCCTTTATAAATAGTTTTCATTCATTTTTTAAGTTTATCTGGAGACATCTATGCAACTTATATGCAACTTAAATCTAAAAAAAAAAGGAAATTAATTAAATTTAATTACTGAATTAATATTTGGAAAAACTGTATTAACATCCATTGTCATTCACTACAAGTTCAAAAAAATGTATTTGAACTTGAGTGGATGAATGAAAAGTATTTTATTAAAAGTTGAAAATTTGATCAAGATATATATAAAGGAAGAGTGTGAGCTAATAGAAGGAATTGTATAAGAAGGATAAAAAGAGGATGAATAAAACAGCTCAGCTTAGTTCTTTAGAATCTGGTACATCAATTAAACATTTCCAGCGTCAAAGATTTCTTAATTTGTTACAATAAAAAAATAAATAAACAAATAAGAAGCCATCTTATAGTGTATTTGTATTGTGGTACTTTTAGAAAAGAACAAACCAATTTTATCGTAAAGTTAGGTAGTGATTATAGCAGGCCAACCTACTCCGAGTTTTTTTTTTTTTTTTTTTTTTTTCATTCAATAAAGTTATACATCGGGTGCGTAGTAGATCTACTTCCCCGTGGTGCAGCTGGTAACACTTTTTGGTGCATATCAACACGTCAGAAGATTTCTTGAAGTTCAGGAAGCTTTAAGTGATTCCTAAAAAAATAGCAAAAACAAATTTAAGAAATCTATTTATTTAAATCAAAACAAAAATTAGCAACTAAAGAAAGATGCTATATTTACATATGCAACAATAAAATTGGCATGGCTGTGATGGTTTTATTTACAAACAAAGATTCTAACATGCTTTTTGTTAATATGTGTAATGTAGTCAATATTATGGGTTACAAAGTCCATCACTTTAATAATTTTTTCCAATTGTTTTGGAGAATATTTTTGCCCAGGTTGCAATTGATTTGGTTGGAGAAGGTGATTTGAGTCTGTTAATAGTGTTCCGGCGTGCCAGTTTCACCACAAATGCAGTTGTCCGTATCTTTAATATTGAAATTTTAGGGTATTCCTGTTCAAATAGTTTGATTGTATTTATGGACATTCGTTGACACTGTTGCAAGAAATTGAGTTCTTCTTCCATCTGGTGCCCCACTCTTCTTGCCAGAACAAGGCTATTCAATTTTAGTTCCATTTTCATTTTTTATTCTTTTGTATTGCTTTGTCGCTTCTGGTAAGAAAGTCGGCACGTTCGTTACCCCAAACGAGCCATCTTTGACCACCGTAAGGTGATTGATTTGTTGTTGTGGTGATATCTTGAAGCGCTATTTTCCATATGAAAGTTGGCTGTGAGAATGAATAACTGTCCTGAAGATGTTAATTTCAGTATTTATGAACCATATTAAGGAATTGAGGATTGCAATTGTTAGATTACTGAGTTTCCTTTGCTTGCTTGCCATGTGTAAATTTCTTTTGTGCCATAACTATGTCTGTAAATGTTATTGCTGTATTGCCCATGGACGGTCTGCTCCTGTGAAAGTGTATTCTTGAAAATTTTAAATGTGACGTGTGATTTTTGTGCTCCACTTAGAATTTTTTTACTTGGGGAAGATTACACCACTCATTTCCGAAGTTCTCGGTGATTCCAGCTGGGTGATTCAGTCGTCCGAAGCATATAAGTTAAATTTCTGTGTGATTCTGAATTATCCTTAATTTATGGACATGAGTGTATTATGGAGGCTAATTTGACAACCGACTGCCTGCGAAACCATCTTTACAGACTCAAAATTGTTCCGTCCCCGATATGCACCTCTGGAGAGGCCATGGACTCCACGGATCTACTTCACTATCCTGCTCTGAGCAAGATTTTTGCGATATTGGGAGGCTAGAGATATGTTAGATTAATGAACTCTGTTTCAGCATGTTTTGTTGTATTCTCTGTTCCTTTGTTCTTTTTTTTTTCTTTTCGTTCTTCTTTTTATTGCTGTAATTGTTCATAATCTGCCATTGGAAATAAAATAAAAAAGTTATACATCAAGTAAACTAACAGATAATTAAAAATTAAATATAATCAAAGAAATAATTCGTAATAAAGTGATAGATGATTTCGATTGATGATGACGTGAGGCTGAGGCTCAGTTCACGCTTTAAACAGACAACAACGAGCACCTTCACTGTAATGGTATTTGCGAACACACGCGTTGTCTACTACTACTTACACCACACCACATCACTGTGCCTAGAGCTGAGTTGTTCCTTTACAGTTTGACCATTTAGCAGAGGTTATTTGGCGGATAGTGATGTTTTGTAAGGTTTCCATAGTTTTAATATTGGATTTAACAACATAAGACCAAACGGGACAAGCGTAGTTTAAGATTGGAGGAAAAATGGCAGTACATAAAATAAGTTTATTATCCCTGGTCTTTTTTTAAATTTCTATTAATAACAGAACAGAGTTTATGGGAAGCAGTACGAAATTTTGTTTTACTCTGTTGTTGAAATGTTGTTTCCAAGTTAAATGGTGATGCAGAACAATGTCTAATTATTTAGTTTGAGTACTTCAAGGAATAATAACATTGTTGATTTTTGATCACAGGATTTTTAAGTTTGTTACCAGCAGAAAAAATAACAACTTCAGCTTTGTCAACATTTAAACAAATTTTACCTGTTATTGTTAACTACCTTTGAAAGTTTACTAGCTTGTGGTAGGTTTGGTTTGGTATGTTGCTCTACGGTCAATTTTTGCACAGTTTAGGCTAATTAGTACTACCTTGTGGATTGCCCACCAATATTTTTAATAGAAGAGAAAGTTTTGTTAAATTTAATAGTGAAAGTTCTATGACTAAAACAGGAGCGAATAAGTTTTATCAAATATAGATGGAAATTAAGAATAAAAAATTAATAAATTAATCCATCTATCCAAACTCTATCGAAAGCTTTTTGAATATCAAGGAAAACTCTACCCATACAATATTTATTTTGGAATTCACTAGTATTGCATTCAATAGTTCGCAGAAGCTGATGTATGGTAGAAAGGTTTTTCCTGAAGCCAAATTGTTCTGGATTTAAAACATTATTTTCAGTAAAGAAAATATTAAGAATTTACAAATGATTGCTTCAACAATTTTACTGATAAAGGTAAGTAAGAAAATAGATCTATAGCTTTTGGGGTTAGTGGGATCTTGTCCAGGTTTGAGAATAGGAATTACAGCAACAGTTTTCCAAGCATTGAGAAAATAATTAGGTTCGAGGATCTTATCAAAAAGTAGATGATATAGATAATAGGGACAGGAGAAAACTATTTAATCATTTTTTATTGTCTAAACCCGGTGTTTTTTTAATATTAAGCTTATTAATAAGAGAAACAACGACTGAAAGGTTAATATTAGTAGGTGCATAATCATGAATTTGGAAATTAAAAGTTAGAAATAGTTTCATTAACAATGTTATCCATTTTGCGATTATCAGTATAATTAATTTGAAAATGTTTCACAAAGACTTTAGCAATAACTTCAGCCTTATCTTAATCCGAAGAAGCAGTAGAAACCGGCCCATTTAAATGTCTAGCCTTAGGACTATTGGTCTTAGGTATTTTAACGAAATCTCATGGTGAACTACCTTCAGACTGAAGTTCTAGTAATTTCTCATCCCATTCTTTATTCGAAAACTTTTGAATGGGCTTTTTTAATATTTTTGCTAAAATTAAGAGCAGTTTTATCAGCAGGAATAAGTTAAGCTTACCAATTCTTTTTTGTTTTGTTTCTAAGTGTTACGTCGAAACCGAGGCTCCCCTGCTTAGGGGAAGTCAACGCCCAGATGACTATGTCCAGATGACCAGGTCAACTATGTCCAGAAAAACATCCTGTTTGTGGGGGTGTCTGGCAGGGGGGTGAGGGCCAGGGACAGAAAGAAGGAATGTAGGTAAAATGAGTTGAAACTCAGCGACGCCAGAGAATGATTGTGTTGGCAGTCGATCCTCGAGCGAGATGACTGCATAAACAAAGGAGTTGAGCAACTGCGACCAAAGAGAAAGGTTGCGTGTGGCAGTCTATCCATGAATGCGATGGCTGCATAATCAAATAAGTTCAATAAGTGTAACCCCAGAGAGAGGTTGTGTGGTCAGTTCATCTCCGAGTTTGATGACTACCAAAATAAAGGAGTTTTATTTACAGTCCATTACTATTACTATTATCTGTGTATGTGTCATTATTGGAGTTTGTTTCTTGTGTGAGCTATCGAACACTAAGTTTAATAATTTTTTTGATATTAGGATGAATCCATTGTTTGTTAGTTATGGGAAAGATTTTGATAGCATTTTGGAAAACATTAGTAATGAATAAATTTCACTATATAAATCATTATTATTTGAAATTTGAACAAAAGATAATTTAATAGTATTATCGAGTTTGATTTGTCGATCTACGGTCATTTTATGCACACTTTAGGCTAATTAGGCCGGGACATACAGTTTAACGTGAATTCCGAAATCACTAACAAACATCTATGCCACCGCCAGGTTTCGAACCTGAAGCATGTGGTACCAAAGGCCAGAGTGCTAGCTAATTTTTAATCAAGCCGCTTTTATGAGAAAAGGGGTTATTTTTAATTCCTCACAAAGCGGTCTTATGAATTTTGTTAGATTTTGTAGAACAATATTGAGACATTCTTGTATGAACAACATAATTTAAATCTAATTTTTAATTGTTAGATACAAAGAATTATATTGTTAAAACTTTATTAATGCTGTTTAACTTAAACAATGGATAGTGTATTTTAAACAATACCTCAAACAGTGATGCAAGTCAGTGTTACTTAAGTTTTTGCACAGTAAGCATCATTTCTCTTAGTTTTAATAAAAATGCGTTATAAATTACATATTATCAGAATGGAATGCTGCTAAATTTACGAGAAAAATCTTTAATTAATTCCGTTCGACCAGGTTCCGTTTGGCAGGTTAGTCAATCACACGTTTTAAAACATACATTTGTTTATGTTAATTTTATGTATTTAAATGCTTCGGTAACAAAAATGCTTTTTCTGATATTGCCTACTTAATTTTTAACCATGTTAGAATATTTTACAATTCTCCGTTTAACTCAAATTTTTGTGATTAAAATTGAAAACTGGAAATCACTATTTTATTTTAATAAAAATTATATTGTTAAATTAATTTAGCGAATTAAAATACTAAATGAACTGTCTTGTGTATTTGTGAAGAAATAATTCATAGATATGCCTCTTTTCATTTATACTTAACAATTTAAATGATAAATCAGAAATTTCCTTTTTAATTTAGAGTGAATCATTTTTAATTTAATAAATCAAAATTTTGAATAATACTATGAATAGTAACGGACATAATTTGAAAGAACATTAAGTTTTATGTTTATATGTATAATACTATATGTTTAGAAAGGCAGCTAATTATTTGAAATCCTTTAAAAAAATTATTTTAACCTATAATTATAAATATTTTATTATCCAAATAGTAAAAATAGATTTCAGTCAAAACATATAATCAAAAGAATATATAACTAAGACTTGGCGATATATCCTAAGATTTGGTGATTTTTTCGCCACGAAGTTCACGCCCAACAAACAAATAACGCCAATGTAAGGATAACCAAGTTTTCGGCAAATTGGCGCAAATTTCATTAGATATGCGGTAGAATATTCCCATTTTTTCAATATTGTGCATGAAAAGAATTGAACGACTTCTTCTTTATACCTTAAATATGTTCAATAAAATATTTCTAATATTTTGAATTTGAGTGCAAATTTAAATGCTCTTCAATTTAAGTAGTATTCAATGGAAATATGAATAAAATTCTGTATACAAAACTAGCCAAACAATATAATTTCTAAAATGCCACATTCCATGGCTATTATATTTTTAAGATAGTAAAATAGATATACTATTGTTGCCAAAAAAAAAAGTTGGGATTCCATAAGCCCCGGGAACTTTAAATTCAAAATCGGTCTTACTTTTTGGGCACAGTAGTTATTGCAGTTGTTTTCCTCTTTGTGTCACAATATCGGACCAAAAGTTCAATACCGGTATTCTTTAGATTTTAATACCGGGTTACCGGTAGTAGAAATTTTAGAAAAAGAAAGAAAACGCAGGTGGTTTTTTTTTGTTGTTGTTGTTGTTTTTATTCGTCAGTTTTATTGGAAAATGTAAATATCACAAAAAAAAATATGTAACTTATAAATTATAACAGTATATAAAGAATCACAAAAAAGTAAAGGAAGCATCTTATTTATTTAAATCACAAAAATTTGTAAATATCACTATTCAGTCTGTGGTACTACTACAAGATTTTGAAATGTGATCTTAAAAACATATTGCATCAATTGTACTATCATTAAGCCTGGTATGTAATTTTGTGCAAAATTATCAGCTGTTGAAAACGCTCTTTCAGCATCTACGCTAGTGGGTGGTACTGTTAGCAATGCGCGATATACTTTTTCCAAGTATTTACCTCTAAATGCCCCATCTTCAAATAAATCTATTTCTCGTCGGATTGTTTTCGATATAGCTGATTTCTGTATTGTATTTTGGTTTGTTGAAATTTTTTTAGTTATTGCCGATTCTAATTTTTGTTCAAGAGACAATTTCACTATCGACATTAGTGTCCTAATAATCTTCGATAACTGTACCGAATTCTTCTGAATGTGGATAGGTTTGTGGGTAAAATGAAAGTTTACTATATTACTATCAAATTTGAATTGGTTAGTCTATTTTCTTCTTTTTCATTCTCATTTTTATAACCATTAAAATTATGTAAATACCTTAAGACATTTTCTATTTCTGTATGCCTTTCTATGCGATTTTTCAATGTAATATATAATTCTTCAGATAGTGATGTGTGCTGTTCTTTCAGTGGCTGCAACATGAAATTTATTGTTGTATTAACTGTTAATAAATTAGGATCTATCCGACATAAAGTCTCAACAGTCAGTTTTATTGGAAGTAGAGCTGATACAGTTCTGGATATTAAGTCGAATTCACTATCGGAAAAATTTATTTGTAGGTTAAAGACGATCATTGCTTTTTGGATTGGATTTTTCAGTTTCCAAAAACGTTCCATCATTAAGAGTGAACTATTCCAACGTGTTTTAGAATCTAGTATTAACATATATTCTGTTTTATTTTCAGTTAGTACATATTTTTGTAATATGGCATTTTTTGTAGGGGAACGTTTAAATATCTTAACAATTTTTCGAACTTTATAAATTATAGGAAACAATTCTTGAGGTTTTAATATTTCATCCTCATTAGCAATATCTTCTTCAACAATTACATTGCCATTATCTTCATTGTCACTCTCACTATCTTTAAAGTCGGAATTATTCTGTTCTTTATTTTTTGGTATAATACATATATTACTCCTAACGGAATTCCATGAGCATAGCACAATTGCTGATTTGCACAGATCAACTTTCCAACTTCTTTCATAACTGTTGCTCTATCAGCCGTTCTGGATATAATATCTTCTTTCAGGAATAATCCTTGTTTCGCTAATTTAGATTTAAGCCCTTCCACACATTTTTCTGTTGGCATATTTCCCGAGACATGTGTAAGTTCTATATTCCAAATTTTTTTTTCTGAATGAATATTTATATTTAAATAGCGTCTATTTCTTACACTAGTCCATTCATCAAATGTAAGACTAAATTTTTCACCATTTACTTTTAATTGCATTAGCTTATGTTTCAAAGAATTGCGAACACCGTTACTGTAGTTTATAACAGTTCTTCGTATAGTGTTAATCGATGCTGGTAGATTTTTAAAACCTCTGGCGGATAGCGATTTTCTTAATTCAATAAAACTGCAAAATACTCGAAATGGCAAAAAATCTAATGCTGTCATTTTACTTATAATTTCATTCCAATTAACTTTTTTTTTCAAAATAATCTAAAATCACTGATGGCTTGGGCTTAGAAACTATGCTCAAGTTTGTATCGTCATTTCAATTAGATTCTTTCCTCTTTAACAAATTTGTATCATGTTTCGTTTTTAAATGTGTATGGAGTCCGCTTGTACTTCCTCCATTCACTTTAATAACTCTTGAACATTTTTTACATTGTGCCACCATATTCTTTTCATCATTAAGTATTATCAAATGATTTTTTATGTTCTTTAAAGTTATTCTTATTCATTATTATGGGGTATTTTTTATAAGTATATATATAATAAATCTGAAAAATACTTTGAAGTCTAAAGTATGATATTCAAATACAATGTGAATAACAAATTCTCCAATTTAAAAAATATCGAAATATTACACACTTTCTTCACAACTACAAACTTGTTTTTACAGATAAGAATTTCTAGATTTCAGAGAAGAATTCTGAATAAGAATTCACATATAATAATAAGAATTTCACAGATAAAGATTCTAAATTTCTAGTAAATACCGAAATAACGGTATTTAAACTTGTGAATACCGGTATTACTAAATTGTACAAATGGTTCAAAATACCGGTATTCATTATCCCGTTATTGCAATCCCTAATCCCTAATCGCACAATCCCTAATGCAATCCCTAATCCATCCCCAATCCCTAATCCCCAATGCGACGAAAGCCCAAGAGGAGTTCATGGAAAATTTGATTTGCATATATTCCATGGAAGAGGAAAAGATACCCCATTTTCAGTTTAAAACAACCAACATTTTTAAATGTCCATCTTACGAAATAAATTATTTGAATATTTAAACCACTAATTAAGGAACATACAATCTCATTAATAAGCAGTACAAAAGGACTTCTATATTCGCATAGTCGTATATCTGAGACAAAGTTATGCTAATTTTAAACCAATAAATGTTCTATTAAATTTCGTATAAAATTGCCCTTATCAAATGTATACTTAAAATGTAGGTACGTCACTCGTGTGCGTCCGGGTTAGAATAGCCCCACTGTAACCAATGCATGTCGTAAAAGGCGACTTAAGATGGGTACCCAGGGCAGTCGTGTATAACAGCAAGGAAAAAGTCACACTTCTTCGTTTGGTGTATCCCATATTCCGTCTGACACAAAGTAAAGGAATAAAGAAGCTGCATTTCAAACATAATCATGAGTTGTCACGGGTTCATGTTAGTCTTCTAAGTGTTCTTTTCGACCAAGTAGGATAAGAAACAAAAATAAAATAGGGAAACAAAAATAAAGAAGTGCAAATATTTCAGATGACGGAAAGCCTACATTTATATATAGGTTAATAGGATAAGAACAATTGTCCTCCCTCGTGGGGTCGTCACGTGACTAAATCCCACAAGGAGTCTCATGGACATTTTATGTTGTACATTTTCATGAGAACGAAATAATCAGCCCATATACATTTGAGGAAACAGTTGCAAGGGTTCAAAGATATTTCAGAAGATGAAAAGCCTACAATTATATATAGGTTAATAGGATAAGGACATATTTTCCCTCGTCGTCCTGTGACTAAATCCCACAAGGAGTTTCATGGATATTTTATGTATTACATTTTCCATGAGAAAGAAATAATCAGCCCAGATATATTCTTAAACATTAGGAATCAGTTTCAAAGGTTCACAGACATTTCAGATGAATAAAAGCCTGCAATTATATATAGGTTAACAATATAAGGTCAATTGCTATCACCCCTGGTTTCGCCATTTGACAAAATTCCAGTAGGAGTCTCATAGACATTTTATGTTGTACATTTTCTACGAGAAAGAAATAATCAGCCCCTTAGAATTACAATATAAATAAAAAAATTTATATGCCCCTTATACGAAGTTAATTTCCTAATATTAAAGCAGCTACCTACGAACATATAAGCCCAACAAAACACAGAAATTTGTAATTCGCTTAATCCTGTATGTCAGATTTATTTTTAGAATTAATAAGCAAAAATTATTTTGATATTTGGGAAAGAAATATTGACACCCCTTCATTTTTTGTTGCATGTTACTTCCATCGTGCGGAGATTCTTCAAAAGCTAACAACATTATCGAAAGACATGACCCTCCCGAGTATAACAATGAATCACGAAAACAATAGCTCCTGCCGAATTTTGTAAGTTATTCAATTATATTTGGATATTATACTAAGGTGTTTATTAATATTTTAGGATGTAACAAAATTGGGTTAAATAGTGCGTTAATCCGTAAATCTTTAAGCGAATTTTAAGCAATAAAAATAATTCTCATATTAATTGATCAAACTTGAAAGCAACAGGAAGCCTTATATAATTTTAAAAGAGAGTCTACGAGTAACGAACGAATGTTCTTTAAAATTTTTCTAAATTATTGTAGACCAGTCCTCCGCTATAAAGTGTTATGTTTGTTAATTTAATTGAGTAATTTGAAATATCTATAGATATATATTGAAGTTTAAGAAAGAATACCCTCATCAAATTTATATTGGAAAATTAGAAGAGAATGATAAAAAATTAAAGATATTTTAATGTTAATATCTCTTATGCACAAACTAATAGGATAATTGCAGTTCTTTACCGCTCGGGGTCGCAATGCAGCAAAAGCCCAAGAGGAGTTCATGGATAATTTGATTTGTGTATATTCCTTTGAAAAGAAAAAGATAATTATCAAATAGTGCAAAATCACTTCTTATATTTGCATTGTCAAATATGAAAAGTTTTTTTTTTTTTTGTTCGAAATATACATTAAGAGAATCTGAAGCCCCCTCATATAAAATAAGTAAATAAATTTCAGTTTTCGATATTTTTAAAATTAATATTTTTTCATTTAGATTTATTAAAAAACAAGAACAGTTTTTAAAGTAATTTAATAATATATTATTAATTGAAAATAAGATTTTAAATCTGCTTTTGGAACGGGAATAAAGGAATTATTTCGTAAATGCTGATTCACAGTTAATTTACTTTTTTTTTTTTTTTTTTTTTTTTAAAATAGTATTTCATTAAAGAATGATTCAGATTTCATCTAATTTAAATAATTTGATAAAATTTTTTGTTGTACAAATAAAATATAATGTTTAAAAAAAAAATTCTGATTTGGTTGAAAAATCAGAATAAAGAATGTTGACATTAACTTTTAACATTTACTTTATGAGATTGGCAATTGCGTTGATTTCATTATATGTTAATTTTACATTTTGCTCTGTAAACAATTTTTTTTTTTTTTTTTATCTTCTAGAAGTAGCTCAAAAGCCGGTTGTTTCATTTATTGCTTTTATAAAATTAATATTTTTTTTTTCATAAACATTGAAATTTATTTAGTTCAGTTTATAATGCTCAGGAAAATGCAGAAAGTTAATCATAATACATCAGATTTGATTCAAGAATCCAATATTGAATCAGAATTAAGGCTATGCATATTACCAAATGAAATACTCCAAGAGATATTTAGTTATTTCAACCCAGAAACATTATTAACAATAAAAAACTTGGGCATTCAAAGACTTACAGATTTATCTCAATATGTGAAGTAGGATTTTTATATTACTACTATTAATTAAATAAAAAGTCTATGAATTCAAATTTTAAAGATTCTAAAATATTTTTAAACATATATTTTTACTTATAACATCAATCTAATTGTATTTTGAGGTGGAATTTTATTTATTTAAATAAAAGTTTTCTCTGGTTTTAAATGCATAAGTAATGTAAAGTATAATTTTTCTTTTCCAGATTCTTGAGTAATAAACAGTGTAGTTAAAATCGAAACCTTGTTGTATTGAATTAAAAATTTTAAAATGTTATTTAAAGTGGACGCTAAAATTGCCCTTTATGTTGCTATTTTGCTTTTTCTGTTTTACTTTTGTTTTCATTATGCACTCAATAAATTGACTAAGTAATTCATTTAATTTTATCTGATTTCTTACAGTAATTTTATTATATGTTAAATCCATTTTCTGTAATCTTAATAAGCAAATTGCAAAATATGTAAAATTTTTTTTAATAATATTTATCTTATTAATAAGAAAATTAAAAAATAACTAAACAAATATAATTTTATTTATTATTTTAAACTCCTGTTTAATTTTTACATCTAAGCACAAACAACTTAGAAGTAAACATTTTATCATTTAATATTAATGTATAAAAATTCACAAATAAAATTTTCAGACTCAAAGAGTAAAATAATTTGAAAAATAACTATACTTTTCTAGATATTGAAATATATAATATCAAATTCAATTATAATAATTCAAAGTTCATCTGTTATACTATGTCATGTTTAATATCATTGATCAGAATATGATTGTAATAAAATGTATTCTGTGATTATACTTAAATAAATACATTTTAATATAGAATATTTTTCACAAAATATTTCTAAAGTTTATTAAATCACAGAATAATTTTTAAGTTTATTTATTAAAAACTTAGAAAAGCTATTTGAATTTTTAAAAATTAAACTATCATAAACTTGGGACACATTTTATATAATTTATTTACTGTACATTTTCGAATATAAGCCACAAGTTTAAAAAAAAAAAAAAAATCCTGTAACTGTCTTGGTCTATTTATGGTATTTATTATTATTTCTGGTGTATGTTTTAGTACTTTTCCATTTGCCTGGTACAAATTATACCAGCATCAGACTTTTCATTTTGCTTAAGACACAACAAACCAGCAATATAAATAATTAAAAAAATAAAGAAAATCATTTTCATAAAATAATTAATTTCTTTTAAAATTTTTGTTTTCATAAATTTTAAGAAATATAAAGTAAAGAAATCAAAACTTGCAATATTTAGATGTATCTCTTGTGCCTGGCTAACAGTAATGTACGTTTTTAGCCAAATTAGAAGATCTGTATATAGTGATTATCGTAATTTAGCTTTAGAAAAAATTCTAAAATTAATTAGCTTATGCTCCAAAATATACAGTATATAAGAATCCATGAAAAATTTAGTAAACTTCTTAAAATTATTGCTATATATTTTTTTGGATTAGTAATGTTTACATAATATATAGAATTTTGCAAGTGCTAATATTTAAAGTTTAATTTTAGTTATCCAATTTTTAAACACTAGCATTTTAAATACTGAGCTAATAACATTGAGAAAACCTGTTCTGAAAAATGTCTTTAAAAAATCAAAAGCCTTTATAACTATTTTTTTTTTTTTATAGGTATGTCAATTTTTCTTCATGTTGTGCAATATCTGATGAAGATATATCATCATTTTTCACAAAAGACAGAACTGAACAAATTGTACATTTAAACTTGGATTATGTATTTCGAGTTAAAGCTTCAACTTTAGAAAAATGTATTTCAAAGTGTAAAAATGTAACTACCTTGTCCATTATGGAATGTGGATTATCTTATGAAAATATTTTTTGTATATTTGAGAATTGTCCACAATTGAAAGAATTATATTGGACATTAAGTTCTAAAGAAAGGAAAAAAAAGAAAATACCCACAAAGCTAAAGATTTATCAAAATATCAAAAAAGTGTACATCCATGATACTCAATTCAGAAATTCAGATATTGAAATTTTAGGTTTAGTAATGAGGCATTGTCTTTGTGCTGAAGATGTTTGTATAAACTGCTCTCCTTATTTCTCAAAAACAGTGCTAAATTGTGCTTCAAGGCAAATTTACACAGCAAAAGTGCTTTGTAAAGAAAGAAAGTATCCAATAAATATTGTCATGAAAACTTTGTTTACTGATCATATTAAAATAGAGAGATCTCTGGAACAACGCTTTTCTGATCTTTATAATTCAAATTTATTCAGGTATCCATTAGAAGGTATTTATTTTGTTTGGATTTCTAATATGTTAAGGAATTATTTGTTCATTAAATGAAAATGATTATAAATGTAAGCTTGTATGTAAAGTTCTGTATTTCAAAATGAATTTCTTTTTTTTTTTTTTTTTTTTACCTTGGCAAAATCAATTATAATTTTAATAATGATTTTTATTAAAAAAGTTTAAAAAAAATTTTTGAAGTTAAAAAAAAAAAAATATTACATACAAAATAATTACTTTAGAGATTTTTAAATTCTGCACCTTTTATATCTCTATTTTACATTTTTTATTCAAGTTGCAAGCATTATTTTGTATGCAATATATATTTTTTTTAACTTGACATATGATTGTTTAATTACAATTTAAATTAAAAAATTTTTAAAAATAGATGACTATTTATGTTTGTATATATATATATATATATATGTACATTAAACATTTGCTTCATACCTTATAAAAATCTGAATAATTTTTACATGGCTTTGTTATCAAATTCCATTCATAGAAATTTTATTTAATTACAAAACTTGCTGAATCTATTGGTCATTGTATACAGACCTGCTTGTAGAATTTGGAAGTTCCTGAAAGTTCTCTCAAATATGATATAAATGGTAGTTGGCATGGGTGCTTTTGAAGGAAGGGGAATGAATTTGATTAAGTAACCATGATGTGATAACAAGGAATATTTTAATGGAGAACTATAAAAGTTTTGCTACAGAAATGAAGTATTAATTGAAAATTTAAAATAAATAGTAATTTAAGGGATAGGAAGATATTGTAATCCAATATTCCCTTCAATTCTTAATATATCTGATCTATTAAGTAATATTACTATTAATACTAGAGAATTTCATGAGAGATGTAATTTATTATATTGTATCAATCTTCTTAGGAAATCTTAGTGCTCAAACTATTCAGCAAAGACAAAGAGTTGAAAATAGGATAGCTTGCTCTATTCAAATTAACACTATCTCAACAAAGAGGAAGTCGTGCCCACATAGCACATTATATTCTAGCTGAACTGTTGATTAATACTCCCAAGTGATGAATTGAGCTCTCAATTCATCAATGTATTCATTAAATCATTGCTACTGTTGAAAGAAAACATTTGATATTTTTTTATGATACTCATTAAAATCACTTAAAAAATAGATAATTTGATTTTTTCAGGATCACAAATTGAAGTTTTCTCTATGTGGATTTCTTAAACAGCATTTCTATTTATATATATGAAAATGAGTAAAAATAGAAGAAATTTAATTATAAATGTAATTCACTAAGCCATTTTGTTTATAAATACCACTTCTTTATCAGGGTTCTTTGTATTGGAGACAATTTATTAACAAACCAAATATTACCATGGGATTTATATAATAGAACCCCTGCTCATAATAAATAAATGTTTAATTATTTTATTCACTGAGTATTTCCTTATTCTTGTTGAAATTTATATATATATACATATATATATATATTTTTTTTTTATTAGGTGAAGATTTAACTCTTTTCATAAAAAGTGATTCATATTTACAATTTGTAACTCAAGAAGAAGATTTTGCTGAATTACCATCATTACCTAACAATAGCATTGAAAGCTTAATTGTGATCCTGACAAGTTCCAAAGAATTATTCTATAGCCATATGGAAAAGATAAAAAAAATGACTGGATCTGCCTTGAAACGATTGAATTTTCACAATTGCAAAACAGAACCTAATGAACAGGATGGAAATGCACAAGCCCCAGATATTTTAGTTGTAAGTATCATGAGTTTGATTTTTTGAAATATTGTGATGTTCAATCCAAAATAATGTAAGCCCTACATTATTTTATGTTTTAAAGCTATGAATTTTGTAATGTTTAAAAGCAATGTAACAATTTAAATTGTATATAATACAATAATGTAATAATATAACTAAAAATTGTAAAAGTTAGATTAGATCATTTAGCATTTCATTTAAAGTTGGCATACATCATAAATAAAACTTTTCTTCTAATTTAGCTGTTAATAATGATTTGGGTATTTCTTTATCATATAAAGAAGTACTAAAATAAACTACTATAACCCCATATAAATCACTAACATATGACACCAAACTGTCAACAATTTGAATCATTGTCACATATATCTTGGTTCCATTTAAATTATAAAAGTTCATAATAATAAAATCTCATTTTTTTCAATAGTTGTTATAGGTATATCATTAATGAGTAATAAATATATGTTATAGTAGATATGAATATTTAAATTTTTATCAATTTGATATGCTAAGTTGATATTGAAGATGCTTTACAAAGGAAAGAAAATTGAAACTTCTATTGCAAATATTCTACACATTTGTATGTACATGTTAAAATAATAATAAAGCATAAATGCTATAATATATAGTTGATTATTTTTAAATATAGTAATAGAATGCTGATATCAATTTTTTCCTTTTGTTTATTTATTTGTATTTTCTATTTTTTCCCCTATTTTTTTTGTTGTCAATGATTATGAATCTTAATTTGTTTACTGTAAAAATATATATAAATTTATCTAAACTAATTAATTTTTTAGCAGTTATTTTATATACATTCAAATTACTAAGCTTATAACAAAACACATACACAAAAAAAAATATTCAATTTTTTTTTTAGGAAGAAATAGTAAAAAAGCTCTTTTTTTTCTCAGCCACTCTTTTGTTATTATTAACCTGTTGTCCTGGTTAACCTCAAAAATCTTTAATAATTAATCATTTATGTTGCACGAAATGTTTCTATTTTATTGATGTAGTTATATGTGTATAAAAAAAATTATCAAAATAATAATAATAATAAACAATCTTACTTGTCTTATATTTACATTATTTTCTTATTTACAATATATACTAAATAAAAAAAAAACATATAAAACTGTATTGCACAAAATTAATTTTATAATTTACTAAAGCTTTTCAATAGATGTACACCAAACATTTTTAGGTAGAAAATGTAATTTTTGAAAATCTTAAGTAACATTTTTCTCAACTTGAATTTTATTCAATAAGCCAGATTAAGAATATCTTTGAATGAAATATTTTTTAGAGATCAGAAACAAAAAGATAAATATAATTCTATTTCATTTTCAATTAAATCTTTACCTTTTCTTTGAAAGAAATACCTTTATTTAAAGAATATTCAGTATTTCTTAATTATAATGGGATGGCTGTCCTACCCATGGTTTCTCAGAGTTCATCAGTTACAAGAAAAATTCTTGGCAAGATATGCATAAAAGGACCAGAATAATAAAGAAATATTCTTTTAAAGAATATTTTTTAGTCTTTTTATGTTGTAATAAATAATAAGATTCGCCACATCACATATTATTTTATTCCAGTCAATTTGATTTCTTGATGTATAAATTTCATTTATTCATGTATCTTTTGCCAATGCATAAATAGTAATGATTTCTTTGCCATGCATATTAATTTTAATCTATCTATATATTATATTGTTATTTTGTTATAAAAAGTTTAAATTGTAAACTCAGAAAAATAATCAAATTTTTTTAATTTCTTCTAAAATTTGTAAATTGTATAATATTTATAATGTTTTTTCTGTTGTATTGAATTTAAAAATGAAGATTTATTTCTTAGATAATTATGTTATTATTATTATTTTTTTCACTTCAACATATGATTAATGGAATTGATTAACGTACCTTTTTAATTTTTCTCATTGTCATGTCTTTTCAGACTTACCATATTTTGGAAAGCATTACCTCTAATTCTTATAATATCACTGAGCTAAATTTAAGTGAGATTCACCATTGTACTATTTTTCCATTTACTTACCTGCATAATCTGAAAAGTAAGTGATGAAGATATTTAAAATATTACCTGGGCATACTGTGATTTTTTGTTATTTATTTTTGTTGTTTTGTTAGTAGTTATTTTTTCTTTATATAAATAAGACATAATAGTAAAGGAAAAGATGTATTGTATCTATGCAGTTGGAGAAACCTTTATATTAATTATATATTAAGTCATTGCATGTTAAATTATTACTATTTTCATAAACATTTTATCTCACTATCTCAGATTTTGATTAAATTTAGCATAGAGATTGTCTATAGATAGAAAAAGAAAAATGTGGAATTCCTGGAGATATCCTTAATTACCTGACAAGCATACCAAATTGTCACATAAATTCTCCTAATTATGCTAAAGATACGAAATGGATGTTATTGTTTAGTATTGCATATTGCTTTTCTTATAATATGCAACACCTGCCATAGAAACCAAAGTTTTAATTTTTTTTTTTTTTCTAGAAATACATTTGCAGAATATTCTAGAAATAAGCAGATATTAATATCAATAGATTCATGAAATTTCAAATGTAAAATAATATTTAATTTTTTATAGTAGTTAAAAAAAATAAAAAAATTTTTTTTTTTTTTTTTTTTTTTTTTTTTTTTTTTTTTTTTCCCCTTGGAAAATCTGAGATTTATTGGAAAAAATCCCATTAAAAGAATGTTTCTGAAAAGGTAGAGTAAGTCGCATCTGAAATAGTATATGTAATTTTGATTGTACATATTTAAAAAAAAAAAATTCTGATATTTTTTTGCAATTTAGATAATGATTAATAGCTGTTTCAAGTCAATAAATTGCATATTTCATTTCACACATTAAACTTAAATAAAATCAAAATAGCTTGTTAAATTATTATAATTGAAATAAGAATAATTAATTTTTTAAATTTAGGTGATGAAAGTTGAAAAGAAAACTTTTATTATGAAATTTGTTAATATAATTTTAATGTTAGAGTACTCTTCATATGGTATTGACTGGAGGTTCTGTATATATATATATATATATATATATATTTTTTTTTTTTTTTTTTGAGAATATAGGGCTTACACACAAATTTCTAAAAAAAAATTTTAAAAATATTCCCTTTCTCATAAACAAAGTACTGCCAAAAAAAAAAAAAACCCCTTTTTTTATAGTAACTGCTGTATAACTTTATTTTTATTTAGTTTGCCATTAATTAATGCAATATAAAGTCTTTTTTAAATTTGTTGTTTCAAAAGAATAAGATCTTAAGTGGATCAGGTTTTTAAATTTTTAATTACTTTCCTATCTGGGAGCAATTTATGTTTGTGAAATTCATGTTAACTGTATATTCATCAAAATTTCTCTCTATGTAGAATATATTCTTTAATTTGGACACCCCCTTTTTTTTTTTTAAGTAACAATTTTAATACTTAAAGCAAAAATCTTGTAATGGAATAGATTCGTTTTATTTTTATTATTTCCATGTTGACTAAAAGTTTATTCATTACAAATAAGCTTATGAACTAAAAAGATATTTATAATGTGATGGCAATTATCATTGTTTTTTTTAATTTAGTATTTTTTTTATTAATAAAAATATTTTGTAATTATAATTAAATTGCATTAAACTAATAAAATCAATGTTCTGTTTTTTATTTATGGATTTCAAAATATTTTTGTTATAAAATTGAATTTTGTTCTTGCTTTCCTCATTCTTTCTTATACTTTTATTTATTTTTATAGAACTGAAATCCTTGAGTCTCTCTGGCTGTGCTTTCAAAACTCCAGAATCTATTAAAGATGATATTTGTGATGAACAGGTATTATTTTATTCCAAAATTTTTATTTAAATTATTATTATTTTGAACAGTTTTCTAAATTTAAAAAATAAAGAGTTCTACACGTTATTTAAATAAATTTATTTTAAAAAGTCATTAATGAAAATCAAGAATGTTTTAAATACCTCTTTTTTTATATTTTTCAGATAAAAATTTTAAAAAAAAAGTATTTTAATTGGTTTGCCAAATGATGAAATTGATAAAAAAAAATAATCAGCATTGGACGTTATCGAAATAAAAGCACGAGATCTAAAAAAATTTTTGTATTAAAGAAAACTGTTATAAATTGAAGAAATCTGGAATATATAAATATTATGAATAAAAGGTTTAAAAAGCCAGATTAAATTAATAAATGATTCCTTATAAAACAAACTCGCTTTTTAAAAACCTGATCTTGATTTTCTTCATGAAAAGCTAGAGTAAAGCTTTTACTATGGTATTAAAGATGAAAAATGATCTGTATGATATTAAAATGAGGGTAGATTACTGAACACAAATATTGTAGAGGCTTTATTGAAAGAAACCGCCGAGAGAAGTTTTGTTTCCAAACGACTAAGTTTAATGGAAGATTTATGATGATAAAATAAAATGTGTTTATTTATACATTTTTAAATTTTCTGTTTTATTTATTTTCTGTTATGTTGCCTAATGGAAAATTTTAGATTGTCTATTCCGAATAATAATGAATATAAATAAAATGAAACTAGACTTGAGTGTCTTGATTTCTCATTTGCCAAATACCTTAGTGTGGTAGGGAATATCTGTTTATTGATTTAGATTTGGAACCACTTTTGCATCAGGAGTAAAAGTTTTAATTATTTTTATATTTATGAAAATATATAAAAGCTTAAATCATTAACAATTTCATAAATAATTTATTGAATAAAAGATGAGTTTTTAATCTATGTGTTCTGATTAATATTTTTTCTCTAAAAGAAAGTCATTTTATAGAAATTTTATTTTAAGTGGTTTTTTCTCTCCTTTTTTAAATAGAGACCAGGTGGATTTGACTACTTTGTTGAAAAATGCAATGGTATTGAAAAATTTCAGTTGCTTGCTTGGTAAGTTATAAAAACTCAGTTTTCTTCCTTTCACCCTTCTCAAGCTTTAAGATTTATAAATTTAAAATGTGCTCCTTTGTTAACATGTGTCATAATGATAGATTTATATTAAAAGTTTAACATGATGAATGATATGTGATAATGAACAATTTTCAATAATTTTTATAATTATATAGTTTTAGCTAAAAGTCTTTTTCTTTATAATGATAACTATTTTCCAATAATAAGGCTATGGGGATTTTAATCGTTCAGTTATTACTTGAAGAAAAGTGCTTCTTTGGCAAATATACAGATAAGTTAAAATGAGTCAGATATTAGTTAAATAGGAGATAGCTATAATTAAAAGCAAATAGATAGTCCACCCTGTTTTAGAATCATTTCACAGAAGTTAAGTATTGTAATAAAAATATAAAAGTTGTTATTTGTGGTAGAGATTATTTTTATTTGCAAATTTTCTATATCCTATCCTTTTCTTTTAAAAATTAATGTATGTGCATTTAATTAATAGAATAAATATTTTCTTGAAAATTTGTCAGAGATCCTTATAAATAGAAAAAAAAATAAATAATATTTTCAAATCTTACTGGTGCAGCTGAATAAAAAATATAAATAATGTAAGATAAAATGCAGACAATATTTATTTGAAAGTAAAATTAGATTAAGAAAGAATTTATACAGTTAAAATTTGTATTTTAATTTTGCAATTATTATTATTAGTATTATTATCACATTTTTTTTTTTTAAGAACTGGTATATGCAATTTCCTATGACATCCAATTAACTGTTGTCAAAATTAAAAAAAAAAAAAAAAAAAAATTCATTAGCAAAAGAAAATTTAAATTAAGTATAATTAATTTTTTTATTAGACATTAGCAGAATTTTATAATAGTATTAATAAAAATATGGTGTCGCAGTTAAATATAACAGATATGTACTTTTATATTATAGATACCTTGAGTGTTTATTTCATTTTGTTTTTTTAATTATTTTTTTTAGTCTATGGTGTTGGTCTTCACCTACAGATGATGATCTTATGAGTATCAAAAAATGGAAAAAATTAAGATCCTTATCAATGTCAAGAGTTGTCTCTTTGCGCGTCTGCCCATTTTTATACCACATAGCAAATGATTGTCCAAATTTTTCATATTTAGAAATAAATCAGATTGGTGATCCAAATGTTTGCCATTATATGCATAACGTTGTACATATCCTGCAAAAATCAAAAAACCTTTATTTTCTAAGGTAACTATATTTTTTTAACTATTAATAATAACAATAGCCCTATGTGCAAAAATAAGTCCTTTGTGTTGTAAACTTAATATTTATTTTTCTGAACAATTATTGTATAGAAGAGATTTAAGTCATATACAGCAATATTTATATAGTCTATTCTAATGCAGCTGGCAAATAGACTGTGATCTTCGCCATAAGGGCTGCACCGATGTTACTCACTTTGCATTACCCAGGGGGCGCTTGTAACTTGATGGTAAACCACGGACGCGGAGTAACAATGCCCCTGCAGCGCTCTACGATCCTAATAGTATTAATTTATATAGTAAAACAATGAATCCTCAGTTTGTGCTTAAAAAGCATTGGAAATCCATTTCATGTTAAATGAAAAACAAAATTAGTCCATTTGCCTACTACTTTTCTTTTCATAGATGTTTGTGTCATTGCTACTGCTATGGTGAATGCAGTGTTTACAGATATTTTCATTATCTTAGTTGAAAATATTTCTGGTATTTATTTGCAACAAAATAATGAAATGTTGATTGTCAACAAAGTAATATGACCGCGCATAATTTTTTTTTTCGCCTAAAATTATTATGTAATTTCTTGAAATGTGTTATTTAAGGTCTGTAAGTTTTTTTCTTGATTGCTGTTTGAGAAGTGCACTCTAAATCAATGGTTTCAAATATATCCTCTCTATTTAATGGTTTGTAATAACAAATGTCTGCTCCAATGTAAATTGCAGTCTACATCAATAGTTTTTTTAATGAACAAATAAGAAAGCATTTCAAATTTGGAAGAAAATGTTTGCATTTGTAACTATCAATAATATAACTGAAAAATGTTTATATATATATTGCTAGGAATAATTCTATTAAAATTGTAATTAAAAAAATTATAAATCTTTAAATAGCATCACAATAAATTGATATTTGTCATATCAAAATTTTCCTATAACTTGTTAAGTATTCATTATTATTATTTTTTTTTTTTTAAGGATCAATCAAACAGCATTTTATCCAATGAATACTCTGTTTTGGAAAGCTGTTCAATCAGCTAACAACTTACATGGTCTATGCTTGGGTTCAGCAGGCAATACTGCTTTTGAAAATAAAATTGTTTTAAATGCAATTAGAGAGGTACTGTATATTTTTCTTATATTATTATTTATTGAATATATTATTTATTCTGAAAAAGTAAACAAAAAATATATTATAAAAAACTGAAAAGGTACTTCAATAAAAAAAAAATATAATATAAAAATGTTTTATGGTTTAAAAAAAAATTTTTAATATAAAATTTTGATGTATAAAAATCAGCAGAATATATCTTAAATATTTCTTTCTTTAGTTTGTATTTAACTCTGTTAATAAATTATATTTGAAAGATTTTGCAGATTTTGATTATTTAAAATTGTGATAATGAAACATAAAATAATTTTGATAAATGAAAAGTTTTTTTTTTATTTATTACAGTTGGCTATATATAACTGTGATATTAGAAACTCACATTGAGAGATTTTTATTATTATACAATAATTATATTGCTATAGTATATCATATTATGGTGTATTATTCTTGTATATAAAATTTGAATCCATAAATATTTGCTTTAATGAAGAATAGTAAATTGTTTTTGTTAGATAATTTTTATTGTAATTCTTGTTTTAAATTGCCATACTTTAAATTTCAGTTGCAGTATTTGCATCTTTTTCATCTAGTTGGTCAACGAATATGTGAAAGTCTTCTTCCCCAAATAAAGTAGGTCTTAATTTTTTAGTAAAAGAAAATTATGAATATTTTGAACTTCTAGCATTTAGCTTTTTATTTTGTGTATATTAAATATATTTAAAAAAAATTCCTTCTTGCTTCTTACTTTAAAAAAATAATTTCTGAATGATATACTTTTATGTGATAATTTCAGTAGCCTTAACAACACACCTGCACTTCTGCACACCTGTCTTGTACAAAATCTAAAAAACTGTATATTTGCATTGCATTTTTATATCATGCAATATTCAATTTTTCTATTTCATGTTTGATAAATACCAAGCATTTAACAGAACAAATTAAATTGCACACTATATTCTTTTTTTTTTTTTTTTTTTTTTTCTTTCTTTCTTTTAGAAATGAAATAAACATTTATGCAATTTTATTTACAATTGAAAAATGTATAATTCTGAGAAGTCTTATATTGTTTATGAATTTTCACAATCTTTTTTTTTTCCATACTTAATCGAAATTCCCCCAAAAATACTTGAGGATATAATAGTTTTTATGTTTGTATTTCAGATATTGAATTCTTATTTACTTTGAAATTCTAGAGTGTTATGTAAAAAAATATCGTACAATTTTCTTTTGTGTTTTTTTAATTGTATTATTATAAAAAATAGACTTTGACCATCTTTAATCTATAATTAACACTTACTATTGCCATGTTTTTGATTATTTTTATCTTAAGATTTGATTTTACTATTGAAAATGAAAAAAATTTCTTTTTTAATCTTCTTTCTGCCAGCTTTCTCTCTCGTAAATTTCAAAATTACATTAAATTTTACATTTATAAATTTCTATTTGTTGTTATATAACTGAAAAAGAATGTTCTGAAAAGTAATAAATGCTGGGTTATTTTATTTCACTTTTAAGAAAAAAGAAATGCATCAATTTTTTATTATCATCATAATAGATTTTAGAATTTAATTACATTTAAAAAATTTCTTTGCAAATATTATCCATTTACTGTGTACATACTCACATTATCATTTAAAGCATAATCAACAATGTCAAAAAAAAGGTAAAAATATCTTAATTTTATAATGTTACTTACATATCTTAGTTATAGACTTGATTATTTGTTATGTATTCATATTTTAGCAATTTTTTTTTTTTTCATCTTATAGAATTTACCAAAATGAATTATGTTATTTATATATAGTCAAGCTACTCTTCTATTATAAATTACTTTATTATTGGAAAATGAATTTAAATTATCAAAATGTTTTATTGCTGTTATTTTACAATCTGTTTTTAATATTTGAAATCTTTTTACAGGAAAATTATGGTCAAGAATGGTATGCAAACTTATAGTATAGAAATTTATCCCAAAACTACTGAAGGTGCTTATCACGAATGTCCACATGCACATTTTCCTGGGCAGTAATATTTAATACATGCTGTGTAGCATTGCATACAATACTTTATATTGCATGGAGTGCTTTATTTCTGCATTTTTTTTTTTTTTTTTTCCCCATTGCTGTGTTAATGTTTGTGTAACTTTGATGTCTTGCAATACCTCGCTTTTTTATTCATCCTATACAAATTGTAGTGTTAAAAAATGCTTTAATAATATATAGTTGTTTATTTGTTTGGTTTTAAGGGGAAACCATTAGTTCAGTATTAAAACTGTCTGTATACACAATCCCCAATTCTGTGATATTTGATGTTATAGTATAATCTGATCTGTGATTGCTGAGTTAGTATGCTGGTGTTAAGCCACTTTGATGTATCGTAATGAAGTTTATTGCATTTTATGCTGTTTATAAAAAAAAATGTGTAAAAAACAGGTCTTAGTATTTTATTCATTTATATACATACAATTACGTATTCATTTGATTTTTTTAGAAAGATAAATTGTATCATTTCATTGCTAAAGCAGGTTTATTTCCTACATACACATTTCCCTACTCTGTAATACTTTATATTTCATTACAATTCTGTATGTGCTGTAATTTCTTGTTGTGTTGATGTTTTTGCATATTGTATACTTGGCAGTGAAGATACGAAATATATAATTTCAATATTTTTTTGAACATTAAAATTGCATATTTGTTTAATTTTCTGAAAAATAAAATTATTTGTATTTTGGTACTAATGCTTGAGCAATCATAGAATTCTTGGAAATAAAATTTTTTTATGTTTTAACAAAAAGTATGTCATGTATGCATTCATATGAAATATATAATTACATCTTAAAATTATATGAAAGTTAAAATCTTGATTGCTTTTTTTTACTTATTTTTGCTAACATTTCTAGATAGTTCTTGATGTTAAATAATTTTTTATTGTAAAGAAATTTATTTAAAGTTTTTTTTTTTTTTTTTTAATTTTTAATATAAAACAGTTAACAAATTAACAGTTATTTAAAACACCAAAATTAATAAAAATTACTCTTGATAACTTTATAAAAATTATAGTTTCATCCTAAGTATTAAATATCAATAGCCATATTTTTTATTTCTTATTCATTTTAAAAGGATATATATTACAGATTTTGAAGACTTTTTATGGTGTGCATTTTAGATGCTATTTAAGTAGCCATACTACATATATGTATACACACAAATACCTATTCATGTTTTATATTGTAAAATATGAATGATAAATGTCAATACTCATTTATATTTTTAAAATGGGGATTTGTATGTGTATTAATGAAGATTAAATTTAGAATTAATACTATAAATAATACATATGGAGTATTTGATTTATAATAATATACCTCTGAAATTTCATAAATACAATTCTAAAGAATAAATTTTGGATTTTGATAATTAACAATTTTAAGTTGAACACGGTTTTCAAATTAAATTTAATCAAAACGAGTTAAATTTTGTTGTACTCTTTGATAAATAACTAATATGTTTAATCAATTCTAAAATTAAAATTCACTTAATTGCAGAATTTTTTTTTTTATCACTAGCAAGAAAAGCAACAGTTATTCTACTTAATATTCTAAGAAAAGTATGGTTTCTTATTTTTATCATTAATTATAGATTCTTTGGAAAAATTAGTTTTATATATAATATACACACCCGTTCCACTTGGTATGTATACATGCAGATTTTTTTTTAAATTATAATATTTTCAAAAAAAATTTTTAAGTATTGATGTAATTTAATTTAGTATTAATTTTATTTTGATTTTTGAAATAATAAAATATTGCATATGAAATGATGACTAAAATCCAAAATAAGATATCAAAGTACCTCCTTTCTGCAGTCGCAAAACATCTAAATTTTAAGAAGAATATAATTCAAATCTTTTTATCTCAAATATATTATTTTGAAAATATTTTTCTAAAATGAATCAAGATTAAAATTTATTAATAAATAAAATGAAACTTACTGCCAAAAAAAAAAATATTTTAAAGAAAAAAATTCATTATGCATATAAATACATTTTATTTTCAAGAGAAATAGAGGAAATTCTAATTAAATTTTTAAAAAAGATTATTAGTGTAGAATTTTTTTATATATTATAATTTCTTTCCTTGTTTCTATTAATTTAAATTTTTCTTCATTATTGATATTTTATTACAAATCTTAATTGAATTGGCTTTTTTTTAAACTTCAATGTCAAAGAATGGATGTATATATAATTAAACAATTTGTGTATTACATGTTTTATTCATTGTGATTGTGAATAAATGTTCTTGAAATTGTGATCTTTTGTATTATTTCATTTCATTTCTTTTACTATTTCATTCTTATTTTAGTTGCGTTAAAATATATTTGTAATTGTCGAGGATAATTTCTTCTAAAGCATATGCAATACCATGATGTTATATTTTTATTATTTATGATAATTTTTTTTTTTTTGATAATAATTGCTTTTTCTATGTGATTATCTATTTTTCATTTTTATTCTTTTATTAGATGTATTATTAATAGTTATGGCTACATCAATAATAATATTCATAGTTTCTCAATTTTTATCTTCATTCATTGTAATCAATAGATATGTTTTGATAATAATTAAAAGGGTGTGAAAAGTTTCTTTCATAACCATATACATAATCTAAATAGTGTGTTTATAAGTTTTTTAAACCATAAACAATTTGAACTTTTTAGATAGGGAGACATCCTATCTCTGCAAGACGTATATGCATTGAATAAATATAGCCAACTTATAGACTTAGTATTTATTTTTTTTAAAGCAATTTGTTAAACACAATTTAAACTTAAGCAAATATGTAACTAATTGATTGAGTATTTAATTATGTAAACATATTGGTTGAATACTTTTCAATTTTACAGCATTTTTTTTTTTATCTGTAGTGTTAATAAAATATTCAAGAGTATTTTATTTCAGATTATTTATTACCTGAAAATATATTTTGGTATTTGCTATTCTCAGGATCTTTTATGTTGCACTCTGCAATTTGTCCTCCATAAGATGTAATGGTGTATCAATTCAATCCACACGTTTTAAAACTGCCTTTTTTGTGGAGGAATTCATAATTTGACACTTTCATGAAAAACTAATTCATAATTTCTAGATTAATTTAGCATGGGCATTAATGTTTTATCAAGTATTTTTAACCAAAATAATCAGTGTCTTACTTTACTTCAGCAAAGTTTTAATTTAAGAAATTTAATGTATAAATAATAATAAACCTTAATTTTAAAATGAATTTTGGTTTAAGAAGATTCAATAATTATGAATCAAATTGGAGATATTTTTTTTCTTGTTTTAATAAGTATATTTTGCTGATATATTTTTGGGGGGAGAGAGGGTTCAGCAATGTCCTGGACCACTTTCAACGTTTCTTATTGGATAATTTTTAAATAATTTCTTTCATGAGCTATTCTTATTTAAATTTCTTTCTCATGCTTTTTTTATTTAGTGTTTTCTTTTTTTAGTTTTGAATGTTAATTGATAAACATTTATTGCCTGAATATGATTTATTAATACTTTTTCTTTTTTTTTTTGTTTGTTTAAAATTGCTTTGTGCATTTTGTTCTTTCGTTAAATTCTAAATTTTAAGGGTAATTTCTATATCAGCTCTGCCAATTAAATTCATCTTTTTTCTAGGACAGACTACAAAAATAGGCTTTACAGACGTAAAAGCAAAATAGGCTCTTACATATTTTTAATGATATGGATATTTAATATATTTAGATATTTTGACATACATGCTTTTTCTATTCCCCCTAAGAAATGTATGTATGTGGGATTAACGTATTGTATAAATTAGTGACCAACTTCATGCTAATTTCTTTCATTGCAAGGCATTTGAGGGAATATTTTTAGGTATATATATATATATATCTTAATATACATATGTATAGGAAGATAAGTATCAAATTATCTACTTTTCATTCTACAATTTATTTATATTATATCATATATACACTCATGTCCATAAATTAAGGATAATTCAGAAACACACAGAAATTGAACTAGAAGAAGAATATGCAAATTACAGGAAACCACCAGATGGCGCAGATAGTACGTTACAATGACGAGAGTGTAAGAGAGGGATATATATGGAATGGTGGCAAAGAGGTAAAATTGTTCACAAGCGCTTTAAAAGCCTTTCAGTGCAATAACCGCATAGTTATGACACAAAGGAAGCATTTGGATGATTTTTTACGTGGTAGAATTATCGGACGTGCCCAGCTGGAAGTATCCGAGAAACTTGGAATAGCCCAGAGTGTCATCTCCAGGCTTTGGCAACGATTCCAAGATGATGGTAATGTGAGTAGATGTTACAGCACAGGTCGCCCCCAAGTTACAACGCCGAATGAGGACCGGTATTTAGCAGTTACTTCCAAAAGAAACAGACGGAGCACAGCATCAGACCTGTCTCGTCAGCTCTCTTCAGCTACCGGTACGACAGTTTCAAGGCAGACCGTGTACAGACGCTTATTGGCACATTGATCTATATGCTCGTAGGCCTGTCAGATGTGTTCCACTTACCGCAACTCACTGTCGCCTGCGATTAACCTGGAGTAGAGAGCATGCATTGTGGACACCGCAACAGTGGTCTTGCGTGATGTTTTCTGACGAGTCCAGGTTTAGTTTGCAGTCTGATTCTCGTCGGACTTTCATATGGAGAGCGCCAGGTACTCGTTACCACCAAGAGAACCCCATTGAACGACACTGTTACGTTGGTGCAGGATGGCTCGTTTGGGGAGGAATTATTCTTGATTCCAGAACTGCCCTGCATGTTCAGAGTTTAACGATGACAGGCCACATCTATCGGGATGTCATTCTGGAACAACATGTACGTTTGTTTCAGGACGCCATGGGTGCTGAATTTCTGTTTATGGATGACAACGCCCGTCCTCACCGTGCAAACATTGTAGACGAATGCCTTCAATTGGAGGATGTCACCCGTATGGATTGGCCAGCATACTCACCGGACTTGAATCCAATAGAGCATGTGTGGGATATGCTTGGATGACGAATTGCAGCCCGTCAACCCCCTCCCACCTGTCAACCGGGACTTTGGAGGGCATTGCTTGACAATGTCTGAGGCAAATCAGCTACCTTGCAAAACAACTTTGAGCAGTCCAAAGAAGTGAAAATCAGATGGAGTTATGTCTGGAATATAGGAAGGGTGTTCCAGTTGTTGTCCAAATCCGAATTTCAATGTATCATGCAATAACAATGCGTTCTTCCACAACATACCTCGGCGTTTATTATGAATTGCTGGCTTCAACCTCTTTTTCAACATTTTACTGTAACTCGCAATGTTGAACACAATTCTCCTTTCCACAAACTCTACCATTATAGACCCCTTTGTGTTTGAAAAGCAATTAACATAGCCAGAAGGGCAGAATTTAGGATCAAACTTCCATAACATTACCATAACAATATAAAAATGAAATAAACAATTACAGCAGGCAGTGTACACAATGTAAGAAGAGCCTTGTGATAAGAGTAGATAACTTTTGGCTTAGTTAAGTTTTATCTATATATATATATAGGGAGTTCGGATAGTTTTGGATAATAGCATGTAGGGTGAGGATACTTAAAAAATGACTAAAAATATTGTTTTATGTGCACAGATTGCAAAAGAAAAAATATGACGTCACATCCGGTGCGCGTAAAATAAGCTTTATTTGTTTTACGTGAAACTGTAGAACAAATAAAAAACGAAAAATTTAAAGAAAATTAAAACTGTATACTCATACTTGCGTGAGGACCTAGTTCTATGTCGTTATGTAGTAACAATTAATTTATTGCTCCAGCTAGCTCTCAGCGATAAGTAAATGACCCCACATCCAATTGGCAATGATGCATTCAAGTGACAATACAACTAACATTAATGACAACGAGATTACGGATTCTCTAGCAAAGGTTGCTTCTTTGGAGATTTTCCAGCCTAATATGCTTTGCAGTAGTAGTGACGTTTCTCCGAATTTGGGAAGAAAATTAAGGATCTCTGGAATGTCTTTCCAACACATGACAGGCACTCGAGAGATCGCTCTGGTGGTGCCCTGCTTTTCTGGGGATCATAGAAGCAAAAAAACTTGCTTATCACATATTGCAAGTAGACATTTGAGAGTCTCACCTATAAGCAAGGGCAGAAAAGTTTTGCGATATTCATCAAGTGTAGGACTGCTCAAGCATCGCCTGCTCATATTTTAGTCTTGATCGTACATTTGACGAGGTTTTTTCTGAACCTCTCCTATTCTTGTACTTTTTAGAGGTTTATGGATTTGATCCAATAAATAGACCATATCGGGGAGCAGAAACAACAACAGTACATCCAATTCTGAAAAATAACAAAATATTTTGAGACCTTTTCAAACTTATGATTTAGTTTTGAATATGTCAAATGAAAATTTTGCTCAACAGGAGCTCTTGAATGCAGATTTTTCAACTAATAAGAAATTAAATAAATCTTACTTTCAAATTATATAAATTTTATTTTCAAAGTAAATTCTATCGTGTTAACTTTAACTTTAACGTGCTTTGTTTATCAATAGACACAACTTCTTTCGAATCTCTGGCACATTTTTTGCTGCTATTTCAAGAACATATATTTATTATCTTATAAACGGTGAAGGTTTTTATTGTAATAAACGCTTTGATGGCAGTATTGTAAAAAAAATGTCTAATTTGAGTTTAAAGTGTTATGTTTGTAAATTTTGTGATTTAAAATTTAAAAATGAAAGTGATTTGAATTTACACAACCAGTTGCATGCTAGCACTGGTGAGTTTTCGTGTCCGTTGTGTAAAGAAATATTTCCAGATTTGTTGCAGCTACAATCTCATGATTTGCGTCACAGTCTTGAAGAAACACAAGATGTATCAGCGAATGAATCATCTGCATATATTACTTTTCTTCGTCCTGCCTCATCTTTTAGTTGTACAATTTGTAATGGGATATTTCTTAGTGATGAAGAACTATTTGAACACGTTTCACACCATGAAAAAGTAGAAATAGCTCCTTTATCCGATAGTGCTGAACCATGTGTTGAAATCAAAATAGAAGTAGATTTACATCCCTCTCTTTATGATGATCTTCAATCTTTACCTTCAGCTCCTCCTCCTGTGAATAAACATTCCAACTCTCAGCAAATGAATAAAAATGAATGTAAGACCTGTAAAAAACTCTTTAATGGCCCCATTTCATTAAGAAGACATCAGAGGCGTTTTCATTTAAACAAGAAAAAATTTACATGCATTAAATGTCATAGAATGTTTTTAAAACTTTCAATACTTAGCAATCATACTCTACAGCATCACAAAACTGCCAAGAAAGAATTTTCATGCCATTGTTGTGAGAAAAAATTTCCCAAGTCTGTGTTACTTCTCAAACATATTTATGTTTCTCATGCATTGCAAAATAAAATTTTTTGTCATGCATGCTTCAAGTTCTTTGCTGATGAAGATGATTTAAATAGTCATATGGAAGACCATATTGTTTTAAAATCGTATGATTGTGGTGTGTGTAAAAAGCGATATAAAACCAGGTCTAAGCTTAAAAGGCATAGATGTATATCTAATGGTCCTAGACCTTACCTTTGTCTAATGTGTGGGAAACGTTTTCTTAGAATATACCATTTAGAGCGACACTATGCCATGCATAAAAGAAAACAACCAGTATTTGTAAATAATAAAAATCCAGTTGTAAAATGTGATTCTGAAATTACACCTTACAGATGTGAAAAATGTGAGAAATATTATAAAACAGAATCTCATCTTCAGAGACATAGATGTAACAATGATGGTCTAAGACCATTTCAGTGTAATGTTTGTGGAAAACGATTCATTAGAATATATCACCTTCAAAGACATGCGGATTTACATAACAAAACTGAGTCAGCTGATGAAACAGAATATGATTTAAATTATCTAATTAATGAAAACCCAATCATTGATTTAATATATCCTGGTCTGTGTAAATCAAACTCCAAAAACAATATTGAACATAATAATAAAAATATTAAGAAAAAATTTGAGTGCTACATATGTAGTAAACGATGGCCTTCCTTTCTAAAATATAAGCAACATTTTTCAATTGCCCACCGGGAAGTGAGTTTTAATGCTTGCCACATATGCAATAAGCAATTTGATAAGTCATCCAAAGTTAAACAGCATTTATCACTTCATGCTAAAGAAAAAACTTTTAAATGTGACAAATGTTTTAAAATCTTTTCTTCTTTCCAAGAGCTAAAATATCATTTTAAAAAAGAGAAGTGTGAAATACGCCTTGCTTGTTATCAATGTCCCAAGTCATTTAAGAATAAGAAGTCATTTCAAAAACACATATTGTCTCATGAAACTTCAAAAAATGGACAATTTCAGTGTACAATATGTAATAATTCTTTTTCAGAAGAAAAACTTCTCAATGCACATATTTTGGATTTTCATAATTTTTTAGAAGATTTTGAGTGTCATGAATGCAAAGGAAAGTTTAATGATAGTTATCAACTTAATCTCCACATGCTTGTTCACAAAGATTTAAAAAGATATAAGTGCTTTAAATGTAATTCAACATTTCAAAATAAATTGGATTGGAAAAAACATATTTTAACACATGAGGAAACAAAGCCATTTCCTTGCTATTATTGCAACAAATTTTTTTCTCGTGATTATCATCGTCAGAAGCATCTTTCTGTATGTGTTAAAAGATAAATTGAGCTTGTCTGAAAAAGTAGTTAACAAATATAGATTTCAATGAATTTTTCATAAATTTTATAAAGAATATATTTTGTGATGAGAATGTTTAAAAATAACTGAAGTTAGTTTATATTGTATGACAATAGTAGTTCAGAATGATTTCTTGAAAAAATAATACATTTTCATGTTTTGAAACTAATTTCTCATTAAATTTTTCTTTATAAAATTAATTCTTTTTATTTATTGAATTCTGTTACTAATTTTAAGGAATATTTAATTAATCTTCCATGAAACAATTAGTAATTTTTTTCAATAAATTTTGACTTCATTGTTGTAACTTTGATATAAATGTTACTGTAATAAAAATTATTATAAAAATAATTGTTAAAATAATAAAAATATTGGTTGATTATTCAAAATCACTTGTAATTATACATAACCACCGGTGATTATGCATAATGACAGCTATACTTGCTGGTGATTATGCATAATCACAGGATTGATCACATTTACTACAACATTATTCTAACATTTGTAAATCCTCAAGAAACTGATTTGGCTGGTAAATTGTTTTATTTATTTTGTAATATTTTAATAATGTTATGACAGTTATAAGTTGCCTACTATTTTTTATATAAAATAGTTATAAATTATTTTATATTAATTGCTTAAGGCATAATTTCTTTTTCTTTATTGTTATGTTTAAAATCTTTCTGATTTTTTTAATATATATTTACTTATTTTGACCTACATTCCACATTACAATTTTAAAAATTAATATATTGTAATGTATAATAAATTATTGAACATATATTTTTTATTTAAAAAATATTTTGTATTTTGTTAGTTATATAGTAGGCTTATGAAGTAAAAAAAAACTATTATTCTAATATTGGATTACTATGTTACTAATATATTTCATGTTATTGTGATAGCTGGCTCACCATTTCCATAGAAACTTAATGACTTTCCTTTACTATTCAGACTTAATCTTCTGTCAGAATTAATATTAAGTCACTTAATGTGACTGCATAATTAATATAAGTTAATACTATAAAAATAAAATTGCATAATAATAAAAATTTAAAAATAAAAAGTATCATGAAAATATAAATTTGAAAAAGCTAAAAAAAAATTGAGTTTTTAAAGGAAAAAATAAAAAAAAATTTTTTTTTTTTTGTTAATTAAGTTTAAAAATTTAGTATAATTAGGATCAGTTACAGATGTCAATAAAAAGTAAATAAAAATATACATTTTGAAATTAGAGACATCAATATTATTGTTTTTTTTTTTTTTTTTTTTTCATTTTAATATTAAAAATACACCTTTTAAATTTTATCAAAACAAAGGTTTATTATTATTTAAAAGTATATATTTATCTGATTAAATACAGATTATAAAAGCAATTTTAAAATAAAATTTCAAAAACATAGAGGTGTAAAAAAAAAAAAAAATTACTGATAGCAATGTTATATCTATTTTTATGAAAAATCAAGGATTCATATTCAAAAACTTATTACTAATAAATATAAATTGTTGAAAAATTTCTAGTAATAGTTTGTGTTTGGTAAAACTTGTTATATATTTAAAAATCTATTGATTTTAAAGATAATAAATTAAGAATGTTTGGTTATGATATTAAAAAAAAATTTTATTCATAAATCCCTCTATATTTTAAGCTTATATCTTTTAAGCTAAATATATGTTACTATCCCCATGAATTGAATTGATTATTTTCTCTATTTGAAAATCTTATTTTCTATTAGAAATTCTGATATCTTAATAGATTTTTTATTCCGTAAATTTTTTATTGAAAATTGTATTACAGTGTAACTTCTAGACAAGATCACTGGTTGTTTAAAAACGCAATAGAACCTTTTAAATCGAAATCCTCTAAAACTCGAAAAAAAAATTTGTTCCCTTCCCTAAGTTAAGTTTTAAAGTTTAAAATTAATTACTAAGTTTAAAATTCTAATTACTAAGTTTAAAATTCTGCTTCCTTCAAACCAGTTGTGTTTTCTAAGTCCCACATGATAAGCACACTGACTGAAATTGCATTTCCAAAACTTACGTTTACCAAAATAAAGTTTCATGTCATGGGAATTGGGACACTTTCGTTCTTTTGGTAAAATATTTCGCTCCTGAAAAAATAAAATTGCATCTTGTTCTGTTTCTGGCAAATCCCAAATACGCATTTTCGTAGCACTAAAAAATGGCGTCAAAACTCAGCAAATCTGTAGCTGTTAGATTGGCGCCACTTAAAAACCGTCAAATCTGTAGCTGCTTGATTGGCGACACTTAAAAACCGCCAAATCTGTAGCCAAGGTAGCGTTAATACGTAAGTACCGAAAACTTAATGAAACTTCCGAAAAGATCAGTTTTCATTTGTTCAGCTGTTATCAATGTTTGTTACATTTGGAACATCGTGAGTAACGTATTTCAAGGCGTATGCTATCTTTGGATCCAAGGTTGATCATGCCTGACACTTTTACTTCCTTATTTCTGAAAACAACGCCATCAGCGGATTCGAATCTGGGCCTTCTTGCACGCCAGCTGCGCTCGTTGCCACGAGTCGGGCAGTTTCAGATCAGTTCGTAATTCAATAATGAATATATTCGTTTAAGCATTTTGTATTGTTTTCAAAGGCAAGAAAATGTTCTTTATTCTTCGAATTTTTTAGAATTCTTAGTATTCAATATTTTGATCGGAAATATAGTATCAATTTTTAATGGATTTCTTGAGATAGGAATATAATTCTTTAATACAAAAAAATGGGAGATTATTCTCTGAATCTTGTTTTGGGATGCCAACTTTACATTAAATGTTGTTGTTATCGTGTCCATGGATTTAAAATATAATTATCAAAGTTAGATCAAGTCAAAAGTCTTCACGATAGCGGCCGCTAGCAATGGCACCGCTTCACTATACAGGACTTCTCTTAAGTTGGCCTCCATTGGCACCATACCCAATTGCAAAACAGGGGGAGTGAGTGCTGGACACTCTAGAATGTGCTTAGGTGTTAGGAAAGCGTTGCGGATTTTCTGCAGGGGATGCATTCCCTCGTGTTGTCTGGGAGAATCTTCATCCCTCTGTAATGATTAGTTCTGAGTCTGCTAATAACTGGTGTCAGCTTCCTAGGGCAGTTGAAGTCCGTGATGAGTGGCTTCTTAAAGTTATGAGGAATGACTTGGCAACTGCGTTAGCATCTGCAAGTGTGATGGTAGTCCTGGGTCCTGGTATGTTGTTTAAATGCCAATTGTAGTAAGAAATGATTCATTCGAAATTTAGAAGAATCAAATGACATATGCGTTTTGATCGCGTAAGAAAAAAATTGTTTTCCATAAGTTATTATAAATTGTTTACTATAAGTTATTCTTATGTGCATAAGTAAAAGCATTGTTTTCTGTTTTATGAATTAAATCTAAAATTAGAAGTATCGATTTTTTGGAAAAATAGAAAAGTGTTACTTAGCATTAAAAAAAAAAAAATTAAAAAAAAAAAGCGATATTTTGTATGAGTTTGTATATTCTTAAAGCAATATTTTATATGAGGCGAGAAATTATGTAAAAGTAAATAGATAAATATCATAACTATGTTTTTAAATAAGTATTATTTAACGCATTTTATTTTTGAGAATTTTATTATTTTTAGACGTAAAACAGTGGCAAATTTTTCTGTAGGGGAAAAAAAAAAAAAAATGCAGCTTACATAATTTAATTTAAGCAATAAGTAAGAAACAAAAATTGTTTCAATTCCTTTAGTCACATAAGAAAACTAATCACAAATTAATTAATTAATTTTTAATTTTTTATTAATTGTTAATTTGTCAGTTTTTGTTAAAAATAAAATTATTTTAAAATTTGATATTTTACAAGAAAAAAAATTAACGTATTACAAGTAAAACATATATGGGTTCTTTGAAAAAAAAAAAAAAGGAGCAGTTTTTAAAAATTAAAAAAACATTTTGTGAGCAAGTGGAAGAAATCATGTATGTTGATGAATAATTTACAAATAGTAAATATTAATAGCATTTGAAATTAATTTAAAGTTAACACATTTATTTGAAATAGTTATTGTAGAAACTTTTATCTGTGTATGCTCAATATATTTTTAAAAAAGTGTTTAGCCAACGGCCGTACCATGCTGAATATACCGGTTCTCGTTAGATCACCGAAGTCAAGCATCATTAGGCGCTGTCAGTACTTGGGTGGGTGACCACCTGGGAACACCGCGTGCCGTTGGCAAATTTGGGACCTGAATGGCCGAGTGTCTAGCGCTCTGGCGCTCGGTGCCACAGGTTTCGGGTTCGAATCCCGGCGGTGCCATGGATGTTTGTAGTGGTTCGGAATCCACTTTAAGCCGTAGGTACCGGTCTCCTATGACTGTAAGAGCGTCACGGAGCAAAAGTCAGGCTTCTACCTACGGGGTGCTCCATCACAACAGAAGCTGCTTCCTTCCCCTTCAATCATGAGTACGTATGGGCTCGTGGGCTTGGCCAGCCAAGTGGGATAAGAAACAACAACAATATTTTAATTTTATTTTGTTTACGTTGTATAAATTAAAACCAAGAACAAAATCTAATACTGATAATCTTCACGGAGCAAAAGTCAGACTTCTACCTACGGGTGCTCCATCCCAACAGAAGCTGCTTCCTTCCTCTTCAAGCATGAGTACGTATGGGCTCGTGGGCTTGGTCAGCCAAGTGGGATAAGAAACAACAAAAAAGTGTTTAAAACTGTTTTTTTCTTATGTGTTTAAAAATAACACAAAAGTTAATTTATCATATTAATATTATATTTATCATTAGAGGGTGTCACAATATAAAAATTTTCTTTGACACGGATTTTTAAAAAAGTTTATTCGAGCAATACAAATCTTTGAAATGAGTCGAACTGTCGATCACTAGTTGCTAGTATGCACTACTGTTAGAACCGACATAGAAATGATGCCGTTAGTCTGCGTATACTCGCAGGACGGCCTTATATTTTAAAACATTAATAAAAGACAATTAAAATAAATACGAAAATTAATACTAAAACAAACAAACTAATTAATTTTACTTTTAATGAATACTAATATGCAACGATTACACTTAAATTTAGGATTTTAAATTGGCGCGCAAGTCGCCAATCTAACAGCTACAGATTTGGCGGTTTTTAAGTGGCACCAATCTAACAGCTGCAGATTTGCCGTGTTTTGACGCCATTTTGTAGTGCTACGAAAATGCGTATTTGGGATTTGCCAGAAACAGAACAAGATGCAATTTTATTTTTTCAGGAGCGAAATATTTTACCAAAACAACGAAAATGTCCCAATTCCCATGACATAAAACTTTATTTTGGCAAACGTAAGTTTTGGAAATGCAATTTCAGTCAGTGTGCTTATCGTGTGGGACTTAGAAAAAACAACTGGTTTGTGGGAAGCAGAATTCCATTTTGTACAGCTTTGAGATTCATATACTGCTGGTGCGAGGAGTTGACGTCGATTAAATTTTGTGAAAAGCAACTTGATTTATCGGATAAAACTGTTATAGATTGGAACAATTACATGCGTGAATTATGTGTCTTGGATATGTAGAATAAACCAAAAAAGAAGGTAGGTGGACCAGATTGCATTGTGGAAATTGATGAAAATGTTTTGAATTTTGAAAGCGTTTTGATTTTAAATGAAGTGCTTTATATATTTTATTATTTGTAACAAAAATTTTATGAAAGCGTTTTGATTTTAAATGAAGTGTTTTATATATTTTATTATTTGGAACAAAAAATTTAAATGTTGATTGGCGCCACTTAAAAACCGCCAAATCTGTAGCTGCGGTTGGCGCGTGTGCTCTTTATTGGCGCAACTGTCGCCAAGGTATCGTTAATACGTAAATACCAAAAAAAATTTTGGTGGGCCAAGATAAATTTTTCTAAAACTTTAAAAACAATATACAAGTATTACGATTTAAGTACGTTAATGAGTTGAATGAAATTGCGATTTCAGTTTTAAAAGTTCCTTATATTGAGGTTCGAAGTGAGATGTATTGATTCTAAGGAACGAGAGTAAATGCTCATCTGTCAGTCTACATCTGAAATAATTATTTCTAAGGTTCATAGTTGAAAACACTTGTTCACATGCATAAGATGAAGCAAACATAGCACTGATTTTCTGGGTATGAGATATTAAATTTGGGAAATTTACTTTCGATAGTGATTTGTAAAATTCTAACTTTGGCATATTTAGAAACAACTGTTTGAAATGATTGTTAGATTGCAATTCAGTTAATTTAACTTGCAAATCTGACATCACTGGTTCACAATTTACGTTGAAAGATATGGTAAAAATATCCAACTCTGAATTTCACTGAAATCTTGTAATCTGAGTTCGTACTCAAAATGCAGTTTTTTCAAGCCATCTTCATAATTCTTAAGCTTCTCTTCATTTACTGAGGGTATTGAATTTAAACTCGGGAAATGAGACAAGTCAATCTTAGCTAGCTGCCCAGCAAAACAGTTTAAGTTTAAAGGATTTGAGATGGGTCCAGATATCGTCGCTAAATTGATTTTTCCCTTGCATCTTGACATTAAAGTTGCTTATATGACAAAGAAGATCTGTGAAGTCCGAAAGCCATTCTGTATCTTCTAACATTTCGCACTCCGCAAAACGCTGTTTCTCATGGAAGAATGATACAATGTCGTCTTTCAGCTGCCAAACTGGCTCGAAAACATATCCTGCACTAAGCCACCTTACTTTCGTGTAATACAGTACATCAAAGTATTCAAATTGCACGGACTGAAGAAAATCTCGAAATTGCGTGTGAATAAGCACACGAGATCGAATAGTATTTATAAGCTTCACGATTGCATCAAGCACGGATTTCATATTCAATGCAGATTTACACAGAGCATCTGGATGTATAACACAATGTAGAAAAACAACATTGTCCCGGGATAGTTTTGATTAAAGAGTCCAAGAAATCCAGATTTTTTTCCTGTCATATTTGGTGCTCCATATTACATACACTTGTTATAAGCGCTTTTAAAGTTAAAAGTCCTTCCTGAAATTCATGAAAAATATCACATCGTCCGCTTTAAAGAACGCATGCACGCCAGTTCCTCGGTGGATTCCAAGTTCTCATCAATACCTCTTACGATGAAAAGCTTTTTATATTACGAACTATTGACACTCGTTGAATGTTTTGGTAATAGTGACCACAATGTCTCAGCATGATGAATTACCTGCAGTCGGTAGCCTAGAGGGCCATTAATCGTTTACAGGTTGATCAAACTCAATAGAGAGTTTTTGCATACCGTATTTTGAACGTCCGTTGGCTTTTTCTCCTCAGCGCGCATGCCCATAGGAAACATTATTACAGATACGCATGCGCAATTTCCTATGAGCAGGCGCGCTAGGGAGAAAAAACTAACGGACGTCCAAAATACAGTATGCAAAAACTCTCTATTATGTTGTTACGGAGAGTCAAGAGTTTCTCAAAGTGTCATTTTCAGATTACAGAATTTGGTAACTGAAAACTGGTTCCTAGTTTTTGGAAACTGAAAATGTTCGCCTAATCAACTCATCACAAAAGGTTCAATTCATTAGTTCAAGATTCCCATACCTGAAGATGTGAAAGATTAGTCTAAATTAGAAATGACACCTAAAGAATTTAAAAAGCCAATAGGTGTTGTTATCCATAAATATTATGCGAAAACAAACGTCTGTAAATATTGTGCGTAAAAGAAACGTATCTAATATTACGCAGAAAACAAACGTCTATAAACAATACGCGGAAAACAAACGTCTATAAATATTGTGCGTAAAACAAACGTCTATAAATATTGTGCGTAAAACAAACGTCTATAAATATTGTGCGTAAAACAAACGTCTAAAAATATTGTGCGTAAAACAAACGTCTATAAATATTGTGCGTAAAACAAACGTCTATAAATATTGTGCGTAAAACAAACGTCTTTAAATATTGTGCGGAAAACGAACGTCTACGGATATTGTGCGTAAAACGAACGTCTATGGACATTGTGTTGAAAACGAACGTCTATAAATATTACGCGGAAAACAAACGTCTGTAAATATTGTGCGTAAAACAAACGTCTATAGATAGACAAGACGGCATGCTTGATTAATTTGTATTTTCGTAATCTTCGCCAGAATGTATTATTGTTAAATAGAAGAAACTGGTCGCCAACTTGAGAACTCAAACTTCCATTCAAATTCTGGTTACGGTGAAGAATTCACTGTGCGAGAAGTTTTGGGATTGGCAATCGGCGTTCGTTGATCAAATATTCAGAGTGACAAGAAATGGAATAGTATCATTGGGATTAATTTAGAAGAATATAATTCTACATTTAAAATGTTTGTAGAAACTCGAGAAGAATGAATAAAGTTAGAAGTATGTTAAACTACTCCGAGGAGTCTGTTTAAGTTTAGAATACTTGTTGAGGAAAAAAATCATTGGAATGGTAGGGTTGTGACGGCAGAATTATACAAGAAATTGTAGACAAATCTGGTGTTGTGGATGATATTGAGAATAAATGCCCAGAAGAAAAGGCTTCACTTGCATTTGTGGAAACAATAAAGAGTATAACAAATACCAAAACATTGCTGGAATAACGCTTGGCCCATTTAAAAAAAAGTTGAAAAGCTACGACAAAACAAGTAATATATAAAAAAAAATTTTAAGTCAATTCCTACTTTTTTTTCACTATATTGCAGAAAATAAAGTTGTAATTAAACTAAAGTTGTCAGTTGTAATCAATTTTATTTGTAAAGTTTTACAAATAAAGTTGAAATTTTCCTCTCTGGCGCCATCTAGATACTTTTTTGGTATAGAAGAGAGAGCGTTCTGCGACGAGTCGACCAGAAGTGTTCCCCCCTTTTTTTTTTTTTCACTGAAGTAACTGAATAAGCCGGAGTTTCCGCCTGTTTTTCAAAGTGAACTCCTTGTGGTTTTGTGTATCACGTCGTGTAATAATTAAGGTCTGCAGTAATCAAGGCAATTAGTTTCGACCTAGACACGAGAACTCTGAAAATCTCCGACTTTGGAGTGAACTACACTTGTGATTTAATTATATACTTGTGATAAAATTTATATTTTTAAAGTTTTATTACTTTGTATAATAATACAGAGTTCATCATTTGTATATATTTATATATAATGCTTGTAAATAAAAATTAAAGTGGTCCTCTTCTTGAAGCTGTTATAGGCCGAGAAGTTACAAGGATGATCTCGAAAGTTCTGGCGATGGATCAGATTGATCAGTTCGAATTGCAATGTGCAATCCGAATGGTTCAATTTATATTTGAATTTCTGTAAAAAAAAATAAACAGGATAAAATTTTATTGATCAAAATATTAACAATGCTCATTTTTTATTATTATAAAAAACAAGTAATATAAAAACAATTTTTTAAAATTCAATTCCTACTTTTTTTTCACTCTATTGCAGAAAGTACTTCATAAGTAATTTTCATTCATTTTTTTAAGTTTATCTGGCCCCATCTATTGGTAGATACATGCAACTTAAATCTAAAAAAAAAAACTAAAATTAATGAATTAAATTTAATGAATGAATTAATATTGGAAAAAACTGTATCAACATCAAGTGTCATCCACTACAAGTTCAAAAAAAAAAAAAATGTATTTGAACTTGAGTGGATAAATAAAAAGTATTTTATGAACGATTGAAAATTTGAACAAGATATATATATATAGGCAGAGTGTGAGCTAATAGAAGGGATTGAAAAAAAAGAGAGAAAAGAAAAGAAATGTTCTGAAATATAACGATATTTTGAAAAATTCTTAAAAACTATTACTGAAAACATATCGCCATCAATAAAGCATTATTACCAACACATTCGATGGATTATCATTGTTGTCGATACAATATTCCTCAATGACGTCCCTATGCGTTTAGTAAAGATCTTTGAATAGATGTGACGCGTCAAAAACCTCTTTTTGTGTGCTTTTGACGACTTCATCGCAGAACCGAGGATCAATGGGGCGTTAAAGCACCCTTCCCGACAAGCCCTTGAAAGGGGGTCCAATACGCAACAGAAACATTTCACTGGGGATTTAGTTTTGCGGCTTGGCCTAAGAGAAAAGAGGGGGAGGGGGGCATGCTTAAAATAAGACGATGAGCGCAGGTTGGTAAAAAAAAAGAAAAAATAGAAAATATCCTCCTGTCGTTCGGTAATCGTTATGGGGGGGAGAGCCGGACAATATGCTGGTAACATTGGGTAATGTGCTTCCGGTCGAGCTGCCTCCGGCCTTTTCCGGTGGCACGTGCCGCGCACGCGCACTGGCATCGTGCGGGGGAGACCGGAGAAGGAGGATCCCCCAGCGTTGTGGTGGAAAAGCGGTTTTGCAGGAAAAATACGCAATTGTTGCAAAACACCTCGCGGAATAACAGGAGAAGAGTTTATGTGGGTTGAGAAGGGATGGGGAGAAAGAAAAGGGGGGAAGGTAAGGATGAGCTTTCGGGATATTTTTTTTTCTTTGTTTTTAGCCTGCAGGTTAAAATGTATAACCTGTATATACATAAAAAGCAGTTTTGCGTGAGCCATTCTTGCTGAAATGTGTTATTGTTTTTTAAATACTGGACACTTTATCTAAAGTCAATTGCCGCTAGAATGGCAGACATATAGCAGATTCAGCGTTACCCAGGTGTATCAAGAAATATCTGTGTTTCAATCTTATTATAATCCTGAACAAAATTCCTATCCATGGCATTTTGGAGTTCATACTCTACTCTCCGATTCTCATCATCACGATCATCAGTGGCGCAACAGCTCCATGTTGTGCCAAGGCCATCTACCTACTGGCAGATTTCGAGACATTTTTTTTTTAGGGTGTAGGGTTGTCCGCCCTACGCCCAACGCTCTATAGTCATATTAGATTGGGAACTACGGTTTAAGCTCGCTAAGCTTGCTAATTGAATTGAATTTAGATACACGATATTATTTATCTGCTCCTTCAATTTTGTGTCAAATTTTGATTCTTTTAAAGCTATGTTATCGAGTATAACACTGAGGGCGTATAATCGAGAATAAATCGTGTTTTAGTATTATACACTGAAATAATTTGGTGCTAATGCAACACCAAAGTAAATTAAACACTTTACATTAATAATGAAATTAAAATATTTACTTTATCACTAAGAACAAACTTTAATGTATTATAATTTACATTTTATTTCTCTAAATGTCTCAACCTTTAATTGATAACATTACTGATAATAATTTACAATTAAGCAATAACAATTGATATAAATTAATCAAATCTAAGTGACATAAATCGTAAATATTAATCTTTCTAATTCTGAAAAATGTACAGTTTGCATTCATTCTTATGAATTTCGAGTTTTTTTTTTTCCTATCTCTTGTGCTATCAGATTTTTTTTTATGTTACAAATTTTTTTTTATAGCTACATTTATATTTTTCGAAGATTATGTACAGTTAATCTTTATGACATCTGTCATGGCAGGAACTTGATTACATTTGCTATTTAGTCAATCACAAAGCTTCGTTCAAAATCTGACAACGAAACCGAATCTTTAATTTCCGTATTTTTGCTGGGAATGGGAAGATTTTTTTTTTTTAATTTCCAATTTTAAGTCAATACAAAAAGGAAAAAAATACAGAATAAAAAAGAAAATGTACGCACAAGAGTTCAACAAAGTTGACCGAAGTCATTGCCTTAAAAGTCCTCTAGCTTGCCAGCATCTCGCCGTCTCGGATTCACCATGAAGTACCATACAACGATGGAGATGAGCTCGGTTCATTAGTTCTGCCAAATCACAAAGAGGGCAGTTCGGTGGGTCGAAAATCCCAATGCGATCTAGATGTTCACCCAGACAGTAGTGACCTGTTAAAAGGCGGGATTGAGCAACAGCTATAAGACGTGGGCTTCTTGGAATTGAGAAGATCATAACTTTCCAACGCTTTATATGCATTCGGTCAAGCAACTGTAATTCATAATTTCTAGTCATAATCTGTTAGATATACAGCTTTATAGAATAGTATGTTAATTCTGAGCCATACTATTCTATAAAGCTACAAGAAGGAAGGAATTGGAGTAATACCGAGCCTTTTCTTGCAAAAAAATCAGCCTGTTCGATCCTAAAAATTCCACAACGCCCATGTATCCATTGAAGCACAATGTACTTCTTCAAAGCCAGCCTTAGCAAGTAATTCCGACACTTAAAGACTTCATGTGTGAATTTGATCAGCTCTTTTTCAATTCCTTCTATTAGCTCACGCTCTCCCTATATATATCTTGTTCACATTTTCAGTCGCTCATAAAATACTTTTTATTCATCCACTCAAGTTCAAATGCATTTTTTTGAACTTGTAGGGGATGACACTGGATGTTAATACAGTTTTTTCAAATATTAATTCAGTAGTTAAATTTAATTAATTAAAGTTTTTTTTTAGATTTAGGTTGCATATGTCTACCAATAGATGGCGCCAGATAAACTTAAAAAAAATGAATGAAAATTATTTATAAAGGACTTTTCTGCAATAGAGTGAAAAAAAAAAGTAGGAATTGACTTAAATTTTTTATATTTTTTATTTTTATTACTCGTTGATTGAGAAGTACCAGCTTTCCATTGCATGATATGCAGGCCTACTGGACGACGGTTAGACAGCAGCCAGAGCTCATGTAGAAAACTGTAGACCACTTAGCCGTATAGAACATTGCCCAGAGTGCACCACTATGAAGTAGATATGGATTGCATTCCAAGGGGAAGATAAATCTGCAAATTGGAAAGTTGTGTCACTAGGCTTGTGGAGACAGAGAGACAGTAGTAAATCAATTTACAGTTTTCACTCGCGGTCTGGCATTATAAAAAATAAATAACATCTTTTTTTATTAATTGTTTTGTAGAATTAAAAACTTATTTTTATCTTTTCACTTGACTGTATTATATAATTTTTTTTTTTTTTAAAGGTAAAAAAGTAAGATATGTTTTTTCCTGCTTATGCTAGTCAAAATGATAAATAAATCAAGTGTTTGCATTCTAGATTTTCAGAGAATTTCTCAGTCAGTACTTCATGATAATAGTAATAATAATGTGTAATATGACTTTAATCAGGAGTGGAAGACACTAAAATTTGAACATCTGTCTAAAATATTCATTTGAGATGTATTTATAAGAACGAGACAAAATGCCCAAATTTTTTTTCCAAAAACTGCCAGACTTTTGCAAAAATCAATTTATATACTTTTGTTATTTTTGGAAGGAAAGACAAAGTTTATTATTGACAATTAAAAAAATTAATTATTTATTTTTACTACATGCAAAATTTAATTTAGTGTAATAAACAGCTAATTGTTATTAGATGATAAATGATTGATGAAGAATAATAACGAGTTAATTCGGACTACATTGATTTATCATTACGTTATATATCGTTACATTAAAAAACAAAAAACTGTTTTTGATAAACTATTTGTATAAGAGTCGAGACAGCAAGCTTAGCAAATTTTTTGTTGCGGATGGGGGCATGCTATTTTGCTCATTTTGCTCGCATCTAATTACGCATATCGTCATTTCTTTTTTACATAACCGCATTAGAATAATGATTTCTTCAACGCATTGTTGTTGTCAGTTGTTTGTGTTGCTTTAATTAGCTTTACAATGAATGTAATTTGAAGTCCCATTCAGGTTTGAATTTGATTATGGTAAAGATCTAGAGCAGGGGTGGCCAACCCAAATGATCTTGCGGGCCACTTTGGAAATGCATCATAACTCCGCGGGCCGCATGGAAAATTATATATCCTCATATAAGATTTAGACCCCCCCATAGGCATTTTTTTGAAGTGAAAAATTGAAACATAATGCGTTATTATTATTGTGTTTACTATTATTCTCACATGTAAACATAGATAACATAATAATAAGGATACTGAACGCACATTATAAAAAAATATAGATCACTAAAAATTAAATATAAAAAATTGATAAATATAAATGAAATTGAAAAAATTGAAATATTAAAAAATATTTATTTTACTAGTGCGATATTTGTTTACGCAATATTATTTTAAAATCCAAGTGAATTTTTTCTCATAATTTCGACAGATAATTTTTGAATATGTGGATGCACACAAAATGTATTTTTTGAATACATTGGTTTTCCCTACTTTGGCCATTATGAAATTAATATATTTTGTAAAAATGTATTAAATCTCACGGGCCGCAAAAATATTCAAGGCGGGCCGCGGGTTGGCTATCCCTGATCTAGAGTCTTGTACCCCCTGTGCCAAATGGCCAAATAAACATGGACGATGCAATTTCTAAAAGAAGTAAAATGAATTATTAATGTTTCACTGAATTGTATCTATAGTTTGCTCATCTAATTTAACCAAATAATAATAATAATAAAAAAATTACATCCAAGAATTTTTCATCCAGCCGGATGGTAATATCTAGCATCAACCCAATAATTCGTTAATTTCCTTGGCGATTTCAAATGAATGAAAATAGAAGACAGTGCATTCTAATGATAGCAACTTACATTTTACCTAATCAGAACATTCCAAACATTATCAAATTGATTCATCGCCAGTTGGTATTATACATATCAGTAAAATTCTGAGGGCCCCGATGGCCGAGTGACTAGCGCTCAGCGTTATATGTTTCAGATTCGAGTCCCGCCGGTGCCATGAATGTTTTAGCAGTTTGGAATCCACTTTAAACCGTAGGTCCCGGTCTAATATAACTGTAGAGCGTAGCGTTGGGCGTAGAGCTGACAACCCTATCCCGTAAAAAGAAAAATCTCCTGTTTCGAAATCTGCTAGTATGGCTGTCAAATGTTGCTGTTGCGCCAATGAAGAAATATACTCAGAATTAGAAGAAGAGCTGTAAGTTCCTTGGAAGATATTTCTATGTAAATTTTGCTTCACATAATGCCGAACTATTAAATCAGTTTTTTGAGCAGAAATTATTATTGAAAAGGAGCAACTAACCGCTTGACTCTACTACATGCTATGAGTTTTCATTTCATATTTTAATTATCAAAATCTGATTATTTATTTTCTGAGCAACGAAGATAGCGATTAAGAATATTGTACTATTATATATTAAATTACATCTATCTCTGCAATAAAACTTCTTTATGATTAACGGAAATTTTGTCTTTTCCACCACAACAGGAAGTGTAACTTCCGTTGTACGTTATTTTTACACACATTTCTCTCTATATTTTTTGAGCGGCCTGATGGCCAATTGGTTAGCACTTTAGCTACGGCTGCTGCTGGTTCGAATCTTGGTATTAGTGTTAGTAGTTCGAAATCCACGTTAAACTGTGGGTCTAATTAGCGTAAAGTGTGCAAAAAAATAACCGTAGAGTGACAATGGAAATTAATCTTTATTCGTTTTCAGCTATCTTGTTTATTATCGTTTTTACCTTTTTTAAATTTTCATCCAATTCTATTAAAATAACAAGATATGGCATTAAAAAGGGGGAAAGGGAATGTTTATTGTGGGCAATTTGAATTTTTTTGTACGTTTATTATTTTTTCTATGCACCTATTCAAATGTCTTAATTGTAAATCTTATAAAAGCAGACCTGCTGACATTAATTAAATTACATGTAAAAAAAGGGTTTTTATTACAATGCGATATGTTTGTACTATTTTAATAGGTAAAATACCTATTAAAAACACATGACGCATTTTATGCTATTTTGTCTAATGCATCAAATACAAGATAGGGATTTTTTCCCCCTCATTAATATGAAAAGCAATACTGAGAGTCAAATGAAAAAGTACATCTCCTTACATCCAAACTTTTTCACTTCTGTAAAACTCATTATTTACATGATTTATTTTTTCTTCTCAAAAAAAGTCAAAACTTTTATAAAATTACATATAAAAACCATTCTCATCCAACTACATCTGATATCAAAAGAACAAATTTAAAGATGCTAAGAAAATGTTTTCAATAAGCACTCAAAATTTATTCAATAAGCACAAGCACATACTCCCATAGGGAAAGGAAAGGGGAAAAAAAAAGAATTCTTTTTCAATCTATTTTTAAAGTTCACAGCGCACCCCATCCTTTTGAAAGCTGCCATCGCCTCCTGTGCGTCAACGGAGAGAAACAGACTCCCTTCAGCGGTTCGTGATTGAGAGAGTGGGCGGAGCGTGGCGGGATAGGGAGTGGCCAACCAGCTGCAGGGTATCGATCGGGATGCAGAAGTAATTTGGAGAAGTGTCGCCAACAGGCGCTTTAAGTCAATTTTGAAGGAAAGCGTCTACGGCAATGCGGCCAGAATAATCTGGGGAAAATGGGAACACTTTACGCAATTATTATGTGGTTATTAGTTTAAAATGCTTTTAGATCTGTTTGAAAAACTTTTTTACTTGTTTAAAAGAAAGGAAAATGCATACATATATCATAAGCCATTTTATTTATTTCGGGCATTTCATGATATCAAGGAATTTCAAAAAGCAATTAATTTTGGATTTTTTATATATATATTTTTATTGTATTTGAAACCGCCATGCAGTTAGAATAATTTCAAAGAAAAAAACATTTGACAAATATAAAAAGTTACGCATTAAAATTTAATTTTCCAATTTAAATTTAAATCTTAGCTAACTTCACAAACGTGTATGTATTATGAGAAAGTGAAAATCAACTGAAACAGTTAAACTGCGGAGTTAAAAAAATCTTTCCATTTGCTCGTTTGCAGGTAGGGATTGCAATATCGGACCAAAAGTTCAATACCGGTATTCTTTATTTTTTAGATCTTAATACCGGGATACCGGTTTTAATACCGGTAGTAGAAATTTTAGAAAAAGAAAGAAAGCACGGGTGTGTTTTTGTTTTTTTTGTTTTTTTTTATTCGCCAGTTTTATTAGAGAATGTAAATATCACACAAAAAAAATTGTAACATATAAATTATAACAGTATATAAAGAATCACAAAAAATTAAAGGAGCATCTTATTTATTTAAATCACAAAAAAGTGTAAACATCACTCTTCCGTCTGTGGTACTATTACAAATTTTTGAAATGTGATTTTAAAAATATAATTCATCAATTGTACTAACATTAAGCCTGGAACGTAATTTTGTGCAAAAATTACCAGCTGTTGAAAACGCTCTTTCAGCATCTACGCTAGTGGGTGGTACTGTTAGCAATGCGCGATGTACTTTTTCCAAGCATTTACCCCTAAATCCCTCCTCTTCAAATAAATCTATTTCTATTATTTTGGATATAGCTGATTTCTGTATTTTATTTTGGTTTGTTGAAATTTTTTTAGTTATTGCCAATTCTAATTTTTGTTCAAGAGACAATTCTTTTTCACTATCGGCATTAGTGTCATCATAATCTTTGATAACTGTACCGAATTCTTCTGAATGTGGATAGGTTTGTGGAGAATAGAATAAGAATAAGCATTTGCTGTAGAATAAGAATTTCACAGATAAGAAATCTAAATTTCTCGTAAATACCGAAAAAAAGTTATTTAAACTTGTGAATACCGGTATTACAAAATTGTACAAATGGCTCAAAATATCGGTATTTGGTATCCCGGTATACCGGTATTGCAATCCCTATTTGCAGGTGAATGAAGCTCCTTGGCTGCAAAGCAACCACAAGCCATGAAGTATTAGACGCCGTGAAGTATTTGGTCCAGGTCCATTGAAATTGTTTTTTAAATATAAATTAAATAAAGACAAGAATATATATATAAATAAAAAGACTGAGAAGTTAGAAAATAAATAAAAGTAGTTAAAGTTACAAAAGCAAATAAATAAAAGTAGCTTTTAGTATTAAAGTTTCAAAAGCAAATAAATAAAAGTAGCTTATAAATTTCAGCAAATAAATAAAAGTATCTTTTTAGTAGTTAAAGTTACAAAAACAAATAAATAAAAGTAATTAAAGTTACAAAAAAGTAAAGTAGTAAAAGGGATGAGATGCCAACAAGTGGAGCTTGCAGTCTTTGCATGCAGAAAGACAGCAAGCTCCACTTGCAACGCTTTGTATCCAGAAAGAGAAGATTTGAGGGGGACATTAATTAAGAATATTAAGAAGAGTTCAGTTTTCTAAAACCGTTTTCTATTATCAGATAAAATAATCAATGTTATTAAGTAAAGTATAATCGTAGTAGTGCTGACATATTACGAAATTTTAATTTTCATTGTTTGTGAATTTTATAATACACTCATGTCTATAAATTAAGGATAATTCAGAATTACACAGAAATAGAACTCTAAAATAAAAATTTCACCTGTAGAATTATCACACACATCTTGAAGAAGAATATGCAAATTACAGGAAACCACCAGATGGCGCGGATAGTACGCCACAATGACGAGAGTGTAAGAGAGGGGTATATAAAGAATGTTGGTAAAGAAGTAAAAGTGTTCAAAAGCGCTTTAAAAGCCTTTCAGTGCAATAACCGCATAGTTATGGCACAAAGGAAGCATTTGGATGATTTTTTACGTGGTAGAATTATCGGACGGCTGGAATGCGGACGTACCCAGCTGGAAGTATCCGAGGAACTTGGAATCGCCCAGAGTGTCATCTCCAGGCTTTGGCAACGATTCCAAGATGATGGTAATGTGAGTAGATGTTACAGCACAGGTCGCCCCCGAGTTACAACGCCGAATGAGGACCGGTATTTAGCAGTTACTTCCAAAAAAAAACAGACGGAGCACAGCATCAGACCTGTCTCGTCAGCTCTCTTCAGCTACCGGTACGAAAGTTTCAAGGCAAACCGTGTACAGACGCTTAGGGAACATTGGTCTACATGCTCGTAGGCCTGTTAGATGTGTTCCACTTACCGCAACTCACTGTCGCCTGCGATTAACCTGGAGTAGAGAGCATGCATTGTGGACACCGCAACAGTGGTCTGGTGTGATGTTTTCCGACGAGTCCAAGTTTAGTTTGCAGTCTGATTCACGCCGGACTTTCATATGGAGAGCGCCAGGTACCCGTTACCACCAAGAGAACACCATTGAACGAAACCGTTACGGTGGTGCAGGATGGCTCGTTTGGGGAGGAATTATTCTTGGTTCCAGAACTGTAACGATGACAGGCCACATCTATCGGGATGTCATTCTGGAACAACATGTACGTTTGTTTTGGGGCGCCATGGGGACTGAATTTCTGTTTATGGATGACAACGCCCGTCCTCACCGTGCAAACATTGTAGACGAATGCCTTCAATTGGAGGATATCCCCCGTATGGATTGGCCAGCATACTTACCGGACTTGAATCCAATAGAGCATGTGTGGGATATGCTTGGCCGACGAATTGCATCCCGTCAACCCCCTCACACCTGTCAACCGGAACTTCGGAGGGCATTGCTTGATGAGTGGTGTAATATTCGAAAAGATCACATTGATAATTTGATACTCAGCATGCCTAGGCGTTGTAAGGCCTGTATTGCATCGTCCGGGAGACATACTCCATATTAACCATCATACTAACCATGTTATACTGTTTTTTGTAAATAGGTTCTTTTTTGAAATTTGCTCCAGGGAGTAAAAATCGCAATTTTTATTAATTATGTCAAACATATTGCATCTTTTTTGCTCTTTACCTTTTGTTTAATAAATAGACTTTACAAATAAGTCAAACTTGTTTAGCTTCTGTCTCTTTCTTTGCCTGAACTTCATTATCCTTAATTTATGGACATGAGTGTATTTACTTATTTATTTTTGACTCACTGATGTGCTGTTTTTTAGGACTTTAAGTTTTTGTTTAAACTTTAAGCTTTAAACCTTTTTAATAATTTCTCATACCTAGAGTGAAAACTGTAGACCGTCTACCCAATACGCACATTAAACATTAAGAATTCCGCAATAACCTTTTTAAAAAATATACCTAAAAATCTGCAATAACATATATCACATATAAACGACCATCATACACGCCCTTCCAACGACCACACATAAAATATACCACCACAACACATGAATTATGTAATAATTACAAACAATTTTACCTTAATACAAAATAAAAATATTTATAAATACATATTGACACCCATATCGACACGATACTAAATTGCTGTCGATATATAGTAAACTGAGTAATGTCTAATCAAACCAAATGACGTCCTACTTTTATATAAGCTTAGAGTTCTTTTGGGAACCATTTGTACCATGTTCAATAGTTCATTGAAATGAAAAAAGTTTGCTAGTAACTGCATTATTTTTTCATTTGTCTTTTTTGTCATAACTTATATTAATGAGAAAAAAATAGATTAATTTTTTTTTCAATCACAAAAATGTGATACATATATGAGCAGAATACCGGATAAAAATAAAATAATTCACTACAATATTTGGCTCTAAAGACAGTGCGTAGGTTGTTTTGACGTCATAATATAGTTCAATGAAGGAAAAATAAAAATAAAATATGTTGGGTTGGAGGTAGCAATGGAGAAGGCCTTGCATTATTATATTCTTGCTATTTATTATTTGAAACTTGCAATATATAGATTTGAGAAACTTTTCCAATTGTTTGAAAAAGATGTGAAAAGAAAAAACGTTTCTAATATGGGATTTTCAATTGAAAGGCAAAGGCTGGGAAAAAAGTAAGGTTTGTTATTATTTTGCTATAAATATAGTGCGTAGGTTAACTTACGTCATAACATTGGTTGATAAAAAAATTGTGTTATATAGAAGATAAAGTAGAAGGAGTTACAATATTAAATATTGGCATTATTTTAAATAATAATAGATATATTTTTGCACAAAACATTTTTGTGACAGCAAAATATTTTTAATATATTATCTTATCTTAAGTTGGACAAAAAAAGAAACACTTGATTGTAAAATTTCGCTATAAATAACAGTGTGTAATAAAGTAAACTAAAATAAATAAATTGTGATATGCCATCAAATTATTTATTATGCCACAAATAATTTGATGGCTTAAATCAACTTAGTGAGATAAAATTTTTAGTTTAAGAAGGTTTGTGATAGGTTGCTGTTATGATTGCAAAAAATTATAATTTATTTTTAAGTATCAATTAATGAATGCTTTATTAGCAAATCAGCTTCTTAAAAATGATATAAAAATTATGATATAATGATATAAAGTAACTTTTTTTAATGTTATGAATTCCTAAAAAAGTTTCCAAGCTCTAAGAATTCGAATTATTCGTGCTATACTAAAAATTAAAAATAAAAAATAATATAAATAAATAAATAAAATAACATGTATATAAAAAAAATTTAAATATAAATAAATAAACAAATTTTTTAAAATATAAATTTCAGAAGTTACAGAATGGAAATAGCATACATTTAAAACTAAGAGAAATATTTTTTCAATAAAATTAAAGACTCTGAACATTTCACTCACCAACCCGCATTATTTTATTTTAATGAATTTTTCAGATGCTGTTGCTGCTACTACTAAAGATTCGATGAATAAGGGTTATAAGTAGTGCGCTAATACGGAAACTTTGGATTCATAGAGAACTTTAGAATGTCAATCTTCATTCTTTTTTTCGTGATAACTTTTAAATTGTTCAAGTTCTTATTGAATCTGAGGAGGAAATTAAATTAAGAGATTAATTATTATTATGAGATGTTATTATATGTACATTATATATGTTAATATATTATTATGAGATTGTCTTTTTATAATATATTATATTATTATACTATACGATATATACTAGAAGTCGAGAATAAATTCAAGGTATGGATAAGCATGATAAATTCATAGGCTGGAAACTTCTACTGGGCTCGTAGTAAGTGAATGTGAAGATTAAATTCTTTGGAGTGTTTGTTTATTGTGGTGGCGCAATGTGAGTATAGTGTAGCAACTCATTTTTAGTACACCGCGGGAAACGCTGAATCTTCTACGTATCTATCGTTGTAGCAACCGATGGATTCAAGTCAAGATACCCGATATTGGAAAACTAAACTTTATTATTACGATACATATTTACATAGCGATAAAATAAAATCTATAATTGATATACCTCAGATGGAAAAGGGAAAATTTTTGGGATTCATTAACAAGTCGTATTAAAGAGATATATATAAATTATTAAACTATTTTATGTTAACTGTGTGGAGTATTTATTTGAAAAGAAAGAAAAGAAATTATTATAGAAAAGAAAGATGTTAATTGAAGTATGAAATTAAAACTCTTGATTCTAGTCTTTCTATGTGACAACTGCATGGATTGTTGTCTCATGGTAAATAATAGATTATGATGGTGAATGGATCATTTTCAATATTAATATCTCCTCCATAAACTTGAAGCAAAGGTTTGGTGTCATCTGAAACGAAACCTAAATTAAAATCTTCTCCAATGATAAATTAAATTCATTGTGAAGTAAATTAAAGCAACACAACCAATCAACGTTACATTGAAATGATCCTCATTCTGACGAAACTGAGAAATTCCTCCCATTCTATTCAATGTAAACCAAAAGTGATGAATTTGCTCAAAGTAAGTAAAATGCCCTTCCCACTTCTGCAACAAAAAAAAACTTACTGTCTCTATTTTCAAATGAAAAATTCAACTTTAAAAATTTTGTGGCTGTGTTAAATTTATTTTGCTTACAATAAGTATATTAAAGGAGCCTTATCAATGTTTGGAACTACTTTAAACCGTAGATCCCAGTTTCATTTGACGGTCGAGAGTTGGGCGTAGGGTTGACAAAACCTATTCAGAAAAAGAAAAGAAACTGTCTAGAAAGCAGACAGCCTTGGCCTACTATGGGGATGTTGCGCCAATGATGATGATGATGATAAATATTGATGATGATCATCATCATCATCATCAATATTTATGAAGGAAGTTGATCAAAGTGACTATCAAAAAAGGCTTTGTCAACTTTTCAAGGAAATTTATTAAAGAAAGTTTATCAATTTGCATTATTTTTTTTTCTTCCCTCTCTATTTCGATTACTTTGAACTTCTCAGTTATGCTGCATTCCTAATTTTCTATAAAATCCAATCCTACCAGTTGTGTCTGCACATTTTATGAGTATAAAATCTCACTGAAATCGCAATTAAAATAACGATTTTTTTTCTTCTGAAACATGAATATGTAAAATAAATATTAATTGCCGCAAGTCAAGCCGATGTCAAAACTGCATTCAAATTGGTCATCTTTGCATATGAAAAACTGAGAAAATACATCCCATGGCGATTTAAATATTTCAGTTGGTATTCTCACCACGTTTCTACTGTTACCTTGTCTCGTTTTGTGTGTTGTTATCCCCTTTTGAAAATCGAGGACCGACTCCAGGTCGCGTGTCATGGACTAGGGTGGAGATTGCAAAGCTCTGCGGGAGATTCAAAACATTTACCTCCCCATCGTGAATCTAGGGAGCCGCATTATTGCACCCTTCATACGGGATTCGTTGTTCTTGACGTATCATAATTCTCTGCCATCCATATAATTTGGTTCAAATTATGAAGTCCTCTGTTCTGAACTAAATTTATAAAATAATCAAATTACAGTTATAGTATTATAATAAATACAGTATATTTATATATTTTATAAAATTAGTTACATTTATCCTGGGTCCTATTGCTATCCGAGTGATAGCTTACTACTACTACACACTACTCACTGTACTACTACTCACACTACTCACTGTACTACTACTCACACATTACTGTGCTTAGAGCTGAGTTGCCTTTTTACAGTTTGGGAATGATATGGGTGAGAAGTCTGATTGGGCTCTGTGAAGCTCTACGGTTATATGATACCGGGACCTACGGCTTAAAGTAGATTCCGAACCACTACAAACATCCCTGGCATCACCGGGACTCGAACCCGATACCTGGGGCACAGAGCGCTAGACATTGGCCATTCAGGCCCAGAGTTATAGCTTACTCTGTTTGTAGGTAAAATTATTTGAGTTCGTTTTTTGATGCGTTCTTTTAGTGCATTGCAGTCACTACTTAAATCAGCAGGATTTTAGCCGGTGTAACTGAATATCTTTCATCGAGATCCGAAATAATGCATAAAGGGTTTCTCTAAGTAGGGGAAATATTTTTTTTAAGTCATCCTTTTAGTGTTGTGTGTATTGATTGTAATATAAAAAATGCATAAATGAAAAAATTGTAATTGTATAAATTGTAATAAATGTATTGCAAATATTTTTTTCAATAATGCTTTATTATTAATACAAGTATTTCTATTATTTCTCGTATTATTAGTAAGAGTATTTTTCATCTTGTTAAAATATCTCAATAACTTAAAAAAAATATGCCATGAATTTATAAACGCTATTAAGAGTACATTGGGGCCTGATGGCCGAGTGACTAGCTCTCTGGTGCTCGGTGCCGCGGTCGGGTTGGAGTCCCGGCCGTGCAATGGGAGGTTTGTTGTGCTTCGGAATCCCCGTTAAACAGTAGGGCGCTGTCTAATATGACCGTAGAGGATTGGGCGTAGGGCTAACAACCCTGTCCAGTGAAAAGAAAAACATCTGCCTATACATAGACGGCCTCGGCCCACCATGGGGATGTTGTAGCCTTGATGATGATGATGAATAAGCTCACATTAATTGATTTATCTATTTCTTATGTAATTATTTAAAAGTGATTGATAAAAATAATGGAAAAAATTTTGAATTTAATTTTAAAAAAAATATTTAATAATTTCTTATGTGAAGCATACATTCACAATGATAACATTGAAGGGGTATACAAGTAATAGTATTTACTGTGAAGTGATTTAAAATAAATGAACATATCACTAATAAATATAAGAAATAAGAGAAAAATTAAAGTATCCAAATTAAATCTGTAATGCATTCTAATCTCAATTTTCTCCAAATCATTAGATTAGCCATATTTAAAATTTATAAATTGCAAACGCATATAAATATCAGTTGCTGAGAGTATACTTTATACAAGCGAGGCTAATTTTCCACCCAACTGGTTTTCTAAAAGCCTCTCTAGTTGTTACAATAACGGTAGCGGTTGGTTTCAATGGGGATTTGAAGGAGAATCGGGAGAGGGTATTGTCGGAAAAGGGGGATAAATCTATCCCTACAATAAGAGGAGGGAAGTAAACTTTCAGGTGCAGTATCTAACCGAAATAACTTCGTGGGAAAATAGTATGGCTATACGTGGGTTCTCATATGCATAGTATGAAACGTTCCTTTTCAATGAGAAATTAAATATGGTTACATATAAACAATTAATGATTTTTTAAACATATAATCTATTCATAATTTTTTTAATGATTGTACTATTTCAGCCTTCTACATTGAACTCGTTGTGAAGCCATCGTTTTTATTTTTTCAATGATTATACTATTTCCGCCTTTTACATTGCCCTCGTTGAGAAGTCACCATTCTTTTTTTTTTTTTTATAATGATAATACTATTTCCGCCTCCTAGATTACACTCGTTGAAAAGTCACCATTCTTATTTTTTAATGTTATTACTATTTCAGCAAGGAGGCTGAAATAGTATTATCAATAAAAAAATAGAAGAACAGAAGTCCCTATTCTTATTTTTTTAATGCCTATATTATTCCTACATTGAACTCGTTGAGAAGTCACAATTCTTAATTTTTTAATAATTATACTGTTTCCAGCCCTCTATATTGCACAGTATGAGGAGTCATCAATCTCAATTTGTTTAATGATAATGATGTTTTTTTATTTTAATGATGATACAATGGCTCATATTTTCAACTTGTCTTGTACAAATCGAAATCAAATGTGGCATTATTAAAGAAAACCATCTTAAAATTTATTTTAATTAACAATTTAATTCTACACGGTCATAAGGTGATCGGTGAACTCAGTTACAGTAAGAAAATAATGAAATACAGTCGTATTCCAAATGTCTAGACAGCGGCTAGCTAGATGAGTCAGTCTTCTATGAATGAAGAATCTCGCTGGCCCCGGTTAGATAGGCCGCCAGATGAAAGGATTAAGCTGCTACACCACAACAGTCTACACACTAGATGAAAAATTAAAAAAATATTGTGCATTCCTACACAAATGTCTGATATTTTTAACTTAAATTAATCCTTTTTATTTAAATCAGAATTTTTTAAATTTTTTTTCTAAAAAAAAATTAATAAAAACCAATTTTTAAACTGTTTGATTCTGAAATTTTGTTGTCTCTTTTATTCTTATTGTATAATTTCTTTTCGGATAAGCATAGGAAATGCTGGGCAAATTAGATAGTAAATCATTAATTTAAAATAGTTGAAAAGAAAGAAGATATACTGTAATATCATTCCTGAAATCTGCTCTATAAGAGTCGTGGTAGAAACGAAATCGATGTTATTTTCCTAATAATTTATTATATATTCATTATTTATTATTAATTTAGCCTTTTGTAAAAATTTTTTTAGTTTGTTGTATGACTTCATTTCAGGGCTTTTCCCTCCACCCTCATATATTAATATAATGGGAGCATTGCCTTTTCTCGACTCTTGGCTCAGTAGCAATTTGCGCCGCTGTTGAGCATTAGGGCTGAAGTGTTCATTCCACTGGTGACTTTGCTGTAGACACTATTCCAAAAAAGGAGACTCGATGGTGTTGCACCTCATTGTGGTGTTCAGAATTTTACTTCGCTAGTCGGTCTATCTGGTGGGAGTTTTTTCTGCTTTTTCTCCCATACGATATGCAAATGAAGGGCTAGTTCCCCCTAAAAGGCCCTCCTGGAAGGTACTACCCTCCTTCTTCAGCGACTCGGAGCCAAGTCAGACTTCTACCTATGGATGCTCCATCACAACAGAAGCTGACACCTTTCCCTGCATTCTTCAATAGATTGCTCATGGGGTGTCTGCGCTGCCAGACACTGAGGATTAGTCACAAAAACATTGCATTTTGTCTACTTTTGTAAATGCATAGATAACTTCTATTGTACACAACTCTTAAAAGTTATTTTTTTTTTATGGTTAAAGAATTGTTTATTTATATTTCAAGCCTATTTGATCCCTATTTTATGTATTATTTATAAACTTTTGCTACTGATTGATTGATGTGATACGGTATCTAAAAAAATATTTAGACTGATTTGTTATGGTATCTAAAAATATTTAGTTTAATTGATTTGATACGGTATCTAAAAAATATTTAGTTTTATTGGTTTGATACGGTATCTAAAAAAATATTTACCAAAACTATTAATTACAACCTGATAAAAACCCAACAAATTTGAAATCAAGAAAAAGAGTTTATAATTTGATCTTTCCTTCGCAGAAGAAAAAAAATTTCTTCAAATGGCTTGCTTTTAAACACGAAATATAGTCTCCATTTACAGATTCTTTTTTATCCACATGTGTTTCAGTGGCATTTAGAAATGCTAATTTCCAAGCTAATTAAGGACACTTTCTGCTCATTTTACTGTAATATGCTTATAACGAATATTTCTAAATGTAATTGATTTTTCGAGAGTCAAAAAATAACTTTTCGGCAAGAACTTTCCCACACCACCACTTATTCACGGAACGGCACACATCGATTCGATTCTCTATCTCGATCTAAAACACCGTGAAACATGATGACTCCGAATCGCATCTATCATCCTATGCCTGGCAAAAGGATCTTCGCGCAGCCACTTGAAATAGAAAAAAAAAAAAATGCATTGTAAAACAGCGAATAGCTGTAACGGAGTCGTCCCGAGTCATATTTCAGGAGCGTTCGCCTCTCGTGGTGCACCAGTCGCGGGCACGTGCTGGTCGATGCGCGATGCTCTGATGCGAGAAATTTCTGCATCACGCTGAATTTGTCGCTGGTTTGGCGGTCGTGGGAAACACACCACCCCCCGATCGGTCACACTATCTGTTGGGGAGTGCGCCGGTTTTGGCGTCGTTATCTGCTAATGAATTGGAGGAGGAGGAATTTGAGATTTGGAAATTGGAGTTGGATTCTTTTGTGTTATTTTTCAGTTACTGGAAACAGTATACGTTTTTCATAACAGAGTAAAATTAAAACCTGCCAGCAATAGCTATTAAATAACCCTATGTCACTAGCAAAATAAATAAAGAAAAATCTAATAAAATATGTTTATTCTTAAATGGGATAAGGTATCTAATGAGTAGTTTCTATAGGCTTTTAAAATTAAAGCAATGTTGTGGTTTTTTTGTTGGCGTTGAGCATCAATGGGACTTCTGTGGTACTTACGTATGCCATGAACAACTGCTCTTTTATTGGCTTTTAAAATGAAATCAATGGGGTTTTTTTTTAATTTTTTAATTTATTTATTATTATTATTATTTTTATTAATTTTTTTTTTGAGCATCAGCAGGACTTCTGTGGCACTTATGCATGTCACGAACAACTTCCCTTTTTAGTATTGGCTTTTAAAATTAAAGCAATGTTTTTTTTTGTTGTTGTTGATTCTCAGTGGGACTTCTGTGGCACTTATGCATGCCACTTAAACTTCCCAAGTGATGAAAAGACGAACTTCTAGGTTAATATCGTATATTTGTATTGCTTGCTTGTTTTATGGATGACAACCCTGAAAATCACACCAGATATCCTAACTTACAATGCGAAAATTCCTCACACTCGTGGCCCAAATTGCCAAGGTCTGGTTTGGTTTGTAGCTCTACGGTCATTTTGTGCACACTTTGGGCTAATTAGACCGGGACCTACAGTTTAAAGTGGATTTCGAACCACTAACAAACATCTTTGCTACCTCCAAGATTCGAACCTGAAACCCGTGGTACCAAATGCCGAGAGCTCTAGTCAATTGGCCATCATGCAGCCCAAATTGCCAAGGAGTCTTGCCGTTTTTAAACCAGTGACTAAAACAAAACTCTTGTTCTCTTTGTCCTCCTGCCAGCTAGTTCCATATATAACCAATGGTCAACGATTAAGAGAATTTTTATATATATTGTATTTAAATATGCATAAAGTATTGGCTTTAGAAAAAAAATTATTTTTAAACAAAATTTTTTAAATTAATTTTGATAAATGACAAATTAAATTATTAAATAATAATATACTATGATTTAAGTAATTAAAAAATTGGAATATTTCAAAAATTTGTGGAAATTTTTTCACAATTTTGTGTAGGGAATTAGATGCCCTGTGGTTATTTATTATATTTTTTTTTCGGATATTTTCTCACTTACACTATCAAAGAAAAAAAAAAGTTAAGATTGATTTTGAAATTCTTAAAAAAGGTTTAGATATATTTAAAATTTTTTGTTCAATGCATATCAATTATCACACTCGAGTTAATAAATATCTATAGTTACAGATGTTATAAAAAAAATCTTTAGCCATTTAAAAAACATTTTCCTTATAAAAAAATAGAAAGCTCGAAAATTTTTCAAATTTTAATAAAATTATTGAAAAATAAAATATACCGTTTATTATTACATATATCATTAATTCAAGTTATAATTAAGTTCATTCCAAGTACTTAAAATGCGATTCCCATATAGTTACTCTCTGTAGGGCAATCTGTGAAACGTTGAATCTGCTGCTTATCTGTCGTTGCGGGTTTGTAAGTAATATGTCTTGAAAAATTATTATTATTATATTCTTGACAGGGTAATGAAATCAAGTAACCTTTGAAAACAGCATGTACACATAGGTCTTTAGAGATGTTTTTGTGAGAAAGAACTACTTTAAATTCCTTTTAAATGTAACGATTACTTTTTGGAATGATTTCTGCAATTTTATTAAACCGTTGTTGGGTTTTTTTTCTTCTTTTTCTCATCATTTTCATCCTCAATCGAACCAATATTTAATTTTCTTTTGTGCATTTTTGATAATTTCATTTTCATGCAATCAAATAAAATCCATGCATTTCGAAATCTCTTTTTGTTCATGTAATGTTTTTTTTTTAAATTTGGTTTTTCCAATTTTAAAAATGCAAATGTCTGCTTATTTTATAATTTAATTCGTTCTCTATTTAAATAAGTATTTGCTTTTAATTGAAAAAACAAAGAAATTTCTCAGAATTTTAAAGGTTTTTGCTTATTTTATTTATTATACATTAAGTTAATGGTCATTATAAGAAAAGAACAGCAATTTTGTTTGAATTACAATCCCTGATTAAGAACAATATTTTTGTTACCTAATAACCTACCTCGATACCTTCTTCGATAAAAATATTTATCTTGATTTACTTTTAAATCATGTTAATTAAAAATTCGTAATTAGTAAAATTTCCAATCGATAATATCACTTTGGTATTAAATTTTGTTAACTGTAAAACAAATTTACTTTTGTTAAAAAAGATTTTACAGATAAAACAATTTAATCATGAAATCAAATTTAACAATTCATTTTTTATTTCGCTATTTAAAAAGCTTTAGTGCCGGAATAATTTTATGTAGTAGTAACATAACAGTTTGCAATTATATTATACATTGCACATGATCGAAGATAAGAATTAAGAATTTTGATAAGAATTTAATGATAATTAATAAGAATTTAATGATAATTAATAAGTATATTAATAAGAATTTAATGATAATTAATAAGAATAGCAATAAGAATTTAATGACAATTAATAAGAATTTTTATGATATTTAAAACAGGGCAACAATAAATGGTAGCCCTAATTAATAATTTTTGTGTCAGCAATAAAATATAAAACAAGTAATATAAAAAAAAAAAAAAAAAAAATTAAAGTCAATTCCTACTTTTTTTTTCACTCTATTGCAGAAAGTCCTTTATAAATAATTTTCATTCATTTTTTTAAGTTTATCTGGCGCCCTCTATTGGTAGATATATGCAATTTAAATCTAAAAAAAACTAAAGTTAATTAATTAAATTTAATTACTGAATTAATATTTGAAAAAACTGTATTAACATCCAGTGTAATCCACTACAAGTTAAAAAAAATGTATTTGAACTTGAGTGGAGGAATAAAAAGTATTTTATGAACGATTGAAAATTTGAACAAGATATATATATGGGGAGAATGTGAGTTAATAGAAGGAATTGAAAAAATGATGGTTTTGATTTTCACATCTTGGTATTCTTTTATACAGCTTTCATTTTCCTTGTAGCCAGATTTTATAGAACAAAAGATTGCCTGAACTGAATTGAAATGTGGTGGAAGGTTTTAATTGTGGGTTCCATAATAGATTTTGTTTTTCCTTCATGGCGAATGACCTGATATCTGTAAAACATGGCCAAAGTTGCGTATCTCAGAATTTAAAACCTGGAAATAATGCCAAACTGCATGAATTTTTACAAAATTCATGAAGAACTCCTGATTTTATACATTTTGATGAAAATCATGAAAGTTATGTAGTTAGAAACTCTTCAAATTAAAATATAATATGCAGGCTAGTTTGAATAGATATTGAATAAATTAGAAAATGGAATAAATGTTTAATTAACAGAAATCGATGATTTTTTTAGGTTAATTTAAAACATTACTATTGTAATTCAATTTGATTGATGCTGTTCTTTTAATATTATGACTAATTGATTGATACGCCGTTACAATAGCAAACAGTATTGAAATATTTTCAATGGATTTTATGATTTTTTACATTATGAAAGAATCATACAATCATGTTCTTTCATTATTTATTACTCTTCAAAAATGAGAGCATGTTACATATTCATGATTAATTGAAATTCATGTACGAATTAAATATTTATACTTGCTATAATTTGTTTTATTATTATTTGTAAACATAACAAATTATTACTTCATTTTTGGTGAGTTTAAATTTTCTTCGAATGTCTTCGAAATCGTCTGCTTATATTTGTTTGGAAATATTCCAACATGAAAATAAAATAAACTTATTCTATTTAATACAGAATAGCTTATTATACAAATTATTTTTCAAATTAAAAAAAAAATTATATGAGAGTTTCTATATATAAAATAAGATACATGTGTTGTATTTCATAACATTTACAAACTGGAACACATAGCTAAATTTTCCATGTACTGAATAGCAAATAGCAAAAGATTTTTATTGGTTCTTTTTTAATTAAATATAAACCTTATTTTTAAATTCAGTTTCAAATTATTTAGTTTCAAAAATCGTCTGCAAAAGAATTACGAATTTGAATTGACGTCATAATTCTTTAATCATTCATCTTATTCACATTTTTAATTCAGTCTTATTCAGTATATGTTTTTTATTCTTTGAATTTTATTTAATAAATAATTCGTAAACATTTGAATGAGCAAAAGAACTGATTTATAAATTATTCTGAAATTAAAGTGGTAAGTTTTTGAAATTTTATATTTGTGATCTTTTTTATTATCATTTCAAATTCGGAGTTCGAATGTTTTTAATTTCCAATCTTTTATTATTAAGCCTAAAATTTATGTATAAATTCGAAGTTTTTCTTATTTATATTCACTATTCATTTTCAAATTCTTTTTGAAGTAAATTAGATATTTGTATTTGTTATTTTTATAATCAATCTTTCGATATAGCTTTGACAAATTCGATATTTTTATAGTAAATTATATATTTCTGTATGTTATTTTTAAAGTCAATCTTTCGATATAGCTTTGATTAATTTGATAATAATTCGATATTTTTGAAGTAAATTAAATATTTATGTGTATTATTTTTATCGCCAATCTTTCGATATAGCTTTGATAAATTCGATATTAATTCATTTTGAACACTCGAAATGAATAAAATTTAGCTTGTATTTAAAAAATGTTTTTTTAAATGAAAAAATAGGCATACTTTCTTTAAATTTTGTATATTTCGCTGACATTTTTTTAAAATTAAATTTACCAAGTAAAAAAAAAAAAAATTCTTCTCGCCAAAGTTGGCGAGTGCCTGTTATATCAGCTATACATTAGTGCCTCTTAAAAATTTTTGCATGAACAGAGTATTTACGCAAATTCTTACATTAAGTTTTTTAAACAAATAATTAAAATTTGTAAATGAGATAAGTTAATATGGATATAATTTTATATTTTATATATATTTCTAACAAATTTTTCGAGTCAATTTGTTTTAAATACAATAATACACTGAAGTGACAAAAGTCATGGGATACCTCTTAATATCGTGTCGGCCCTCCTTTCGCCCGGCGAAGTGCAGCAACTCGACGTGGCATGGATTCAACAAGTCGTTGGAAGTCTTCTGCAGGAATATTGAGCCATGCTGTCTCGATAGACGTCCATAATTGTGAAAGCGTTGATGGTGCAGGATTTTGGGCACGAACAGACCTCTCGATGATGTCCCATAAATGCTCGATGGGATTCATGTCGGGCGATCTAGGTGGCCAGATCATTCGTTGGAATTGTCCAGAATGTTCTTCAAACCAATCGCGAACAGTTGTGGCCCGGTGACATGGCGCATTGTCATCCATAAAAATCCCATCGTTGTTTGGGTACATGAAGTCCATGAACGGCTGCAAGTGGTCTCCAAGTAGCTGAACATAAGCATTTCCAGTCAAGGTACGGTCCAGTCGCACCAGAGGACCAAGTCCATGCCATGAAAAAACAGCCCACACCATTACGGAGCCACCACCAGCTTGAACAGTGCCTTGCTGACAGTTTGGGTCCATGGCTTCGTGGGGTCTGCGCCACACTCGAACCCTACCATCAGCTCTTACCAACTGAAATCGTGACTCATCGGACCAGGCCACGGTTTTCCATTCATCTAGGGACCAATCGATATGTTCACGTGCCCACGAGAGTCGCTGCAAGCGATGTCGTTCTGTCAGTAAAGGCACTCGAGTCGGTCTTCTGCTGGAATAGCCCAAGAAAGCCAAATTTCTCCGCACAGTTCTAACAGACAAGTCCCTTGTACGTCCCACATTGATTTATGCGATTATTTGACGCAGTGTTGCTTGTCTGTTAGAATTTACGACTCTCTGCAGACGTCGCCGGTCTCGGTCGTTAAGTGCAGGCCGTCGACCACTGCGCTGTCCATGGTGGGATGTTATGCCTGAAATTTCATACTCTCGGCACACTCTTGACACAGTGGATCTGGGAATGTTGAATTCCCTAACGATTTCCGAAATGGCATGACCCATGCGTCTAGCTCCAACTAACATTCCGCGTTCAAAGTCTGTTAATTCCCGTCGTGCGGTCATCATCACGTCAAAACCTCTTCACATAAATAACTTGAACAGAAATTAAAGCTCTGCAAAAGCACTGCGCCTTTATACCTGTTCTACGAGATGCTACTGCCATCTGAAAATTTGCATATTGCTATCCCATGACTTTTGTCACTTCAGTGTATATAATGAAACAATGAATGTTACTCACAAAAATTATAACAAAGGTCAATTAGAGTCTCCAAAATTTTTCAGCTGCTTATTAAAAACTTTCTAATATGTGGTTAGATACCTACGACCTTTTTTAATTGTTTTGATATAGATTTGATGAATTTTTTCTTGTTTTGAATAGTTCTAGGTTCCATTTTGTTTAAATCATCTAATTATAGATAGTGTTTTAAAAAACCATAATCGAACATTTAAGTTAATATGCTGATGTGATAATAAATGTTTTAGGGAAATTAATTTTAAGGTTTAAATTTTTTTTACTATTGAAGAATCTTTTCCTTGCCATTTGACAATGATATCCGGTATATAAATTATTTTCCAGGTTATTTCTGGAATTGCTTATAGTTCCTAATTATCTTGAAATTCTGCATTTAATGAAATTGTTAACTTAGAATCTTAGATTTTTTTTTTTTTGAATGTCGATAATTCGCTTTCATTTCAAAGTTTTGTTGACTTCCCAGATCATGATTTATTTCTGTGCTTTTTATAGCATCATATGATAGAAAAGAAATTAATTTTATAAATAATCTATTTTTGCAATTGCTGTTAATAACATAATCTTTTTCAATTTCAATTTTTCATTCAATTATGAACTATCAATTTATTAATAAAATATATAGAATAGAACTTTATTATAAAATTATTACTAAACTATCAATGTTTATTTTTTGATGAAATATCTTTGTTGATATGTTAGTTATGTAAACAAATACTAGATAAAAACAATTGAATATTATAAGCAGAGAATTTTCTTCAATATGAAATAATAATAATTTCAACTTTGTATAAAAGTGTTTGTGAAGAATTCAATTTTTTAATATCTAAAGTGCAACTTAAGATTTATCTATATTAACAACTTAAATTTATTTATATTAACAACTGAACTTTATCTAGACGTAAAAATATTCGTTTTTTTTTTTTCTTAATTTTTCAAAATATAAAATATTTTAGATTTAATATACCAGATTGTATTATTTAGAATAAACTAAAGGATTTTTCATGTTGCAATCTTTTATTAATTATTTCTAGTTCTTTTATTGAAACTATAACGAAAATCACTAAATCACTCTAAATCATATAACTAAAATTTTTGTGAGAAACATAAAATATTAGTTATGTTATTAATTGAACATTATATCAGAGTTTTGTGCATTTGTATTCAATTTGTACAGCACAGTGTCTACATTCAAGTCACACTAGAGTGTCTCTATAGGTTAACCGGGATTTATGCACGTAGAGAAAATGGGATGTATTCAATTTTTTTTTTTTTTTTTTTTTTTTTTTTTTAATTTTCTCGCCATGTTTAACATTGAACTTTATTCGTGAGGGTTGAACAAGGGTTCCCATTTTAGTAAATCATAATAATTAAATAATATGTTTACAAATTATAAATTATTTATAAAAAAATTAGTTGCTTAGATGCTGATGAATAACAAGTTTCTACGAGAATTATTCCTTATGTAATATTAAATTCTGTAGCTACTTCTCAAAGAAAGAAAATTGAAAAACAATTGCTGGATTTAAAGTTGCATTAAATAATATGCTTTTGCAAATAGATATTCTTTTAGCTGCAAATTATTCTTAATTTTCAGTTTACTAAATTTATATATTTTTTAAATTGAAATTTGCATTTAGATTTATTTAATATAATAATAAAAACTTCGTAAGTGGAAATTCCATAATTTTAATTTTTGGTTTATTTGATTACTTTGTTTTTAAATAAACTATCTTTCAAATGAAACAAATAATTGTAAAACGTAGATGAAATGTATAAAATTTAAATTTCACTAATAAAACAACTACTAAAATAACAATAAAACTACAATCATGCAAATTTTATTTTTCTTCACCATCAGTTTTCAGAAATAATATAAATGAATTTGGCTTTATTGAGATATCTATAGAGAGCTATTAATTATTAACAATTATTCACTTAATGAGATATTAGAGTTATTAGTTTGGGTATTATACCTTACTATAAGCCTACTTTAGGTACCTTACTATAATATTTTAAGCAGTTTATAGCTGTTTTTGAATACTTAAGTTTTTAAAAAGATAAAGTGAATCTTAGTTAGTTTTTTCATTTAAAAATAAATTTGCACGATATTAAAAGAATAAATGAAAGCTATTTTTTTTATTTTATTATATTTGAGTAGTGAACAGAAAAAGGAAGATTTATTTATATAAAAAATGTAATAAATTGTAAATTCAATTAAGGTTATTTTTATGCGAAAAAAATTTCACAATTTTTTTTTATGTGTCTTTTATTCATTATAAAGAAATAATTTGTTTTAGAGAACTTTATTAAATGAATAGAAAAGAAATAGAGAGTTTTGAAAAAAAAATCTGGATATGTAGAAAGTGAAATTGAAATCACACATAAAATGTATATAAATATGTATTGTAAAATATATTTTTCAAACAAATTTAATTCTTTATAAATCTGCCTAATTCCTTTTTGTATTTGTTATTTTTTTTGTATAATGTTATAAGAAATAATTTTCATCAATATTCTAGTACAAAACATTTAATAAATAATAAAATACAAATTAGTTCAATTAATAAGCAGAAATTGCAAGGGATTTAAACAGTAATCAAAAGTTTATGTCGCTAGTACAATATGCTGAAGTGATAAATATTTTCTGGTTTCATTATAGCAGATTTCTAAATTTTCTTTCATGACAAGTACAATTTGTTTTATATTTGATTATGACTTTTAAAATAGGTCATAAATTAAATTTTTCAGTTAAATTAGAAAATAAAAGATTTTAGATCTTTTTTTTTTTTTTTTTTTTTTGTATTTTATTATACCGTAACAAAAATAATTGCTTTCATGAATTTTATCTCTTAATGAAATTTAAATTTCTAGAAGGAAAATAAATATCCAGTAAACAAATTTAAATATTAAAAGAATTTTATTTCTTATTTTAAATTTATTTACAAATCATTTCAATGTATCCCGGAAAATTTCTATCACAGCAAGTTTGTAACACAAAAAATATAGTATAAACTTTCACAAAAATCCATATCTCTATTAAACAGTATTTGTACTTTCTTTTACATACAATTCAATCATTAAAATAATGATATACTTAAAAAATTATCAATATTTCATTAATTTACAAAGTATGCATTAAAAAAGCTCTTTCATAAGAAATAAAATAAACTGTATAAATAAAATAGAAAAATATATAAACATATCAATGTATAAAAATAGGAATTTCACATATTATAAATTGCAAAATCAAAGTTAACTAAAAAAAAATTCATGAAAATCTTTAAAATATGTTTCATATATATGGTAAACAACTGAAATAATTAGGAAAAAAATATTCCTTAATTTTTTTTTTTTTTTTTTTTTTTTTTTTTTTTGTAGAACAACTACTTCTTTATATTCTCGATACATAATGGAAACTAATTTACTAAAATTAAGGGGTAGAGAGAAGGTTTTTTTCAAGAAATTTTTTGAAAGATATTAGATTAATTAAAATTCATAACGCAATAACTGTTGTTTTATATAAACTACTTAAACCAATATCTTCTTACATGATTGTTATGTATAAGTAAAGAAAAATTATTAGAAAGAATACAAGACTATATAAATCTTAAAAAATCTTTTCTAGGTATATGCTAGGGTTGATAAGTTTAATCGAAATTGAGGAACACATACAAATGAAACTCTTGCAAGAGTTATGTACATTTTACTTATATGTGTGCATGCTTCTAAATTTCATTTTTTATTATATGAAGATAACGATGTGTTATAAGTGTTTTAATTGTATGTATTTTGTATGTTAACTATGAATGATTAACGATGTTCAGTTTAAACAGTTTCATCACATTCTATGCCTTTTCATTTTTGCTTCCGTATTACTCTTTTATTTAAACAATAATTAAATAAACTAGGCTCTAAGGAATTTTGATTTTAAAATGATATTTATGCCGTCTTATTTTTATAGACATTAATTCTTTAGATTGTATGTACAAAAATTGATTTAAAAAATTTATATTAAAAATAATTTCAAATTTGTCCCAATTGGTTAGTTATCAGAATAAAAATTGTTTTTTACAATGAAATTTTAGTAGATGCAAATCGCAGTTAACACTGCAAAATTATTTATTTCAGCATCTCTAACTTTATATTAAAAAAGGTTTCTTTGCATTAAAGAAAATCATTGTTGACCTTGAAATTAGTTTCTTTACAATAATAGCGCTATGATAGGGTAGTCACCTTTTCAGATTTCATAGAAAATTTAGATTAGAATTTCGTGTTCGTCCTCTTCTGGCAATATTTAATATTCGAAGTACTTTTTTTTCCCCTTTACTTTTCCTTTTTCAGAAGCAGCATTTATTATGCTATTCACTGGGTGATGGAAATTTCTATTTATAATCCTTTTTAGATTTTTTTGTTACTTACTGTGGATCTTAACAAACTTCAACTATTTGGATAACTTATTGAAATTTAATATATTATGCAATTTTTATATTTAAATATTGCTATTTTATTTTCAATTTTTATATTAGAATAAGAAAAGTTATTAGTATACTAAAAACATAATAATCAGAAATTTGGCACGCTGAGAAGAATAAAAAAATTATTTAAACATTTAAACATACATTTGTCATTTGTGCGGCATTTTTTTTTATTTATAAAGAAAATATCAGATGTATAACATGATTAGATGTAACTAATAAATGTATATGATTAAGCTTCATTAATACGAATAATAGATACATTTAATAATATCATATGATAATTTTTTTCAATTTTTAATTTTAGTAATAACAAATTTCGAAATTAACAGTCTTTGGAAAAAGAATAAAATATTTAAAATTGAAATAGAATCTTCTATTTTAAAAAAATGTATTAATTTTTTAATGAATCACTTATTATAATAGGTATAAAATTTCTCTTCAAACTATACATATATTCTACCACTTTTCTGACTAAATTATATTTACAAATAAAAATCTACTAAATTCCTCATTAGAATTGGATAATAAATTAAAGATAATTATTTATCATGACCTTAAACGCAGTGACAGTTAATTTATGCAAATTTTGAAATATAAACTTCCCCTTCACATATGGTAGAACCATTTTGTGACTTATTCCTATGTGTCTGACAAATTTTAAATACGTAGAAAAAGTAGCTGCTAAAGAAATTTCTACACATTAAAAAAGTTAATAATTCTAAATTTACACTTCATATCATTTACAAAAAATTCCATCAAAAACTGTTCTCAACTGTCAGGGCAAAAATATATACTTGATCTATAAGTTAAGATGAATGTCACGGTAAGTTTTGTCAATCAATGGCATTTCTGAAAACGCTATGTCCAATTTCTATGCAAAAGATTGCAAATCTATCATTTATTGTTTCTAAATTACGGATTAATTAGCTAGCAACAAGAAAATAGTTGCAAAATACATCAAAGATAAATATTGAAAATATTATTTTAAATAATATTTGGTTAAATTTTAGAAACGTCATAATAATTGATCCTTTTAATTTTATTATGCTAGGCAGCTTAGATTAAGACGCACTTATGTATTTCACAAGCGACTCAAGATGAGTGAAATAACATGAAAAAAGTCGTAACAATACAAAACGAATAAAATCTAAAATATATTTTGTTTTTCTAATAGTATAATTTTTCAATTAAAAAGTCCCAACTTAATTTTTAAAAAATATTTATTAGATGGAAGTTATACTCAATAGTGGATGAAAGGCTACTGAATTCGGATAAAAATATACTTTTTTGACAGATTAGCTGCTTAATTTCCGAGAAGGCATGACATCAATACATTACTATTTCATTTGGTGAGAATTTATATGCTTGAATTAAATGTCTTTTTTCTAAATTATTGAACTAGCATTTTAATTTTTTATGTTATGCTTATATAATTAATGATATTTTCGTTAATACATACAAATCTATGTTCCTATGCCACTTTAGTAATTGAATTATATGAAGGGTATCAAAGAGAAGGCATACAAATTAATATTGATACAGTATTTCATTATTCAGAATTTAAAATATCACTGATTTATCTATAAATTTAACATTCTTGTTTCAGTTTTCCGTTTAAATAATTTTTCTATTATGTTATAAAAATAAATAAATGTATTTAACAATCGTTTCTTCATTTTATTGAATAAAAGAAAACAAAAATTACCACATATATTATTGCTATTATAATTGGCATGCATGGAAAACTAATTTCACTTGTTTGAATAAATTATATCTTCGAATTAAAAAAAAAGAAGTCAAAAAATAATTTTTGTTTGTTTAATTTTTTCATTAAAGCCCAATACTATTTTGAAAAAATTATCAAATAAAATAATAAAAATACTCTTAAAAAATAATTTTCATAATACTCTCTTTTACCTTATCACGAATTTCCATCATCCTAAAAAGCGATATAAATCCAAATCGGTTAAATTAATGAAATTAAATAGTAAGTTTCATATATTTTTAAACAAATAGTATTGATATTAAAAGTTAAAAGTCATTTTTGAAGAATGTAAAAATCCATCATTTTGTTAAAATACGTCTTGAAATTAATAAAAGCAAATTTTTATTGCATATTTTGGAAAACAAAAAGTGATCACTATGCTTATAAAGAAGAATTATTTATAATAATAGCCTTCAGTCAACTTTTCGTGATATCTTGCATGGACTTTATGTAAAATCATTATTTTACATTAATATTTTTTAACTTAATTAAAATGTATTTAAAGAAGCTTTTCTTATCGTTACAAAACATACAAATATTATTCTTAAAAGAGTTGTTAAAGTTCCAATTAGTGCTAAGTTAATATTCTGGGGCACTAACTAGAATTTAATAACAGTCTTCAAAAATGATCTTCTGTTATTAACTATTATCTTCTTACTGCTATTAATCATTAATGTGATTGCCGTTATTCAAATCTAGTACTCTAAAGTCTAAAACTTTTCAAACTTAATGTTAAAGGTAAAATATATCTGCTTTAAACTATTTATACAAATCAACGCTTAAACATTTTCTTCTCTATGTTAGGAAAACGTATGTTCAAATATTTCTTCCTTAAAATATTTACATTGATTTGTCGTAGTACAAGTGCCTTGTGTAAATAAGCAATTTTTAATGTATATTTTCATAATCTATGAAATAAGTTTTTAAAATATATTACCTCATTTTATGTTTTTATTTCTGAAAAATTTCTATGGAACATTCAAATTTATTTTTAATAACATGCTCAAAAATCTTTTTTTTTTTTTTTTTTTGTTAAAATTAAATCTTTAAATTTGTGATTCGTGTTTGTTTAAAAATATGAAAAGTTTTATGTAAAATAATTTAATTAATTTTTCATTGATATTAATACTATAGTTTTATTTCGTATATTTTATTAAATTAACTTTAAAAAAAAATTGAAGAAAACTATATGTTACTTTAGAAATTTTGAAGACTTTTTTTAAATTAGATTATTACTAACAGGTTTTTTTTTTTCGCAGAAAATGTCGCTTTTATGTAATTTTAAATAATATTCATCATTGCCAATTTCGTAGAATTTTATATAATATTCATATTAATAAAAATTAAATAAGAAAAGAAATATTACCATTAATAGTTCATAGGTTGTAATTTTTGTAAATGCTTTATTAAAAAGTCCTTTTTTTTTTGGAGCATTCGTAGTATATTCATTTTTGGCTTATTAGTATTTTTTATAATATTTAATTATAAATAATTTATACTTTATCAGAAATTATTCTGTTAATTTTTATAAGATAAATAAGAAAACAAATTAGATCTTAAAATAATATAAAAAGTCAACATTATTTTTAAACTGATGGTAATATCATTTTTTCATTTTAAAAACAGACTTTTCTTTCAAAGGAAAAATACCAATATTTAAATATAATTTAGCACATATAAATTAAAAATTGATACAATTCAGATAAATAGTTTTTGATAAAACTAACTTAAACAAATAACTTAATTTAAATAAAATCAATACACATGCTTACGTAAAATCCTAAGCTTCAATTATTATTTTTTAATCAAAACGTTTTAAAGAATCTCTTGGAAATATAAGGCATTTTAATTTAAAAGAAGATAATATCGGTATCAAGCAAATGAAATACATTTTAACAGATGTAGAAATTATATAATATTAATCAACAAGATTAAAAGTATACGACATGATGGATGTAATTCACAGAAAAATTATATTATTATATAAAATATATTATATAATACACTTTATTTAAATAATATAATAAAAATAATTATTATAAGTGCTTTCAAAATTCTGATTTCAAATAGGTAAACACATGCCTATATAAAACCGTATATATTAATTATAAATCATTTTCAAATAATTATAGAAATATATTAAAAACTCTTAAGAAAAATAAAGCATTTTAAATTAAAACGAGGACACTAATTGGAATGAAATAGATTTTAACAGACAAAACAGTAATCACATCACATGCAACAATATTAAAAATATATAACATGATAATTATAATTCATATGACTAGAATAAGTATATTATATTTTATACTTATTATTTTAATAAATAATACAATACTAATAATTATTATAAATGTCAAAATTCTGATTTTTGAGAATCAAAAATTTCATAATTACACACAATCCAATTCAAACGGGAATTCTTAAACATCCATCAATGCATAGAATTTATAACATAGGTAATAAAAATCTACAAAAGAACTCAGTCGTTAATGTTCTAAATTTGATGTACTTAGCTTTGTTATTTAAACACTCACGTGTGAATGAAAGCCCCAAAAAGCTTGTGACTAGTACTGAGATGGTTGGAGTTAGAAAATTCTCAGTTTCTTAGATGGCGTTATAGTGTGCGGAAGAAGCGGTTGCTTAGCTTCCATTGTGGCATGCAGCTAGTGTGTCTGTTGTTAAGGACAGCGTGGTGAGAACACTTCTGCGGTTGGGATTGACTCCTAAATTTTCCCAATTTATCCAGGATAATCGAGCAGTCAAATCTGTAGAAAAAATAAACAATTTATCATTAATTATTGCATTTATTAATTCTTTAATTGGTTATTCCAATTATATTCCTATTTCACATTTGAATCTTTTCAAAAGATAACGCTTATTTTGGAAAAAACGAGTATATTTTCTCAGTCATGATATCGTACGCCTTGGTATAATCATTTTATAGCGATTCCATGTTGATTTGCAGACATTGGACTCAATACCCAAAAGATAAATAAGATAATCAAGATAATATTACCTTTATTTTATTCAATGATGTCAAAATTATATTTCATTTATTCCATTCATTGATGTCAAAATAGCATTTCATTTATTCCATTCAATGATGCCAAAATAATATTTCATTTATTTCATTCAATAATGTCAAAATAATATTTCATTTATTTTACTGATATCAATATATTATTTCACTTATTTTAATGATGTCAAGAAAATATTTCATTTATTTCATTCAATGATGCCAAAATAATATTTCCTTTATTTCGTACAATGATGTCAAAAAAGATGTCCGTGCGGCAAACAGTAATTGCGCATTATTTTACTTCAATAACTTCAAGTTAGTAATAAAAAAATGCTTGTTTTTATACATTACTCTATTGTGTTAAATGTTCGGGAATCGAGTTTGATAGAACGTTTGTTTAACTTCATATTTTTTTACAGAAAATTTGTAATTGTATGTTAATTATGATTGTACGATACATCCGCATATATTTTACGAAATACTTTTAAGGTGTAAAAATAAATAAATAAAAAATAAATTAATTAATAAAATAAAATAAAATACAAATAAAAGCTGTGTTATGTAAAACCGTTTTTTTTTTTTTTTTATTGTACATCGATTTTTGTTTTTAACCAGAACATTCGCAGTGGTACGCAATTAAGTTTTAAAAATTTCTACTCTTAATTTTTGAATGAACTTCGTTGACAAGTATAAAATGTAGAATATGAAGTAGATAATAAGTTTGAAGAAAATTTTAAAGATGCAAGTAGTTATATGTGGTACCAAACATGCATTCTTAGGTTTAGGGCAGGGGTGGTTTCCGTCTTTGCCGAAAGAAGGCACTTTAAATGTGAAGGCCAGAATGCTATTCCACGAAGGGGGTGCAAACCGCCATATACCAAAATGGTAAGATGGCAAAGATGCCAAGATGACAAAATGGGATGGTGTAACATTGCAAAAATCCATATTGCTCCCTCATTAATGTTGAATCTATTACATTTCCGTCGCTATAGTAGTTAAATGACCTCAGATTAAGGTGCTAGGCATTCAAAAACAATAACCTTATTCTAAATTTAAGACCAGAATATTTGTTATTGAATATAACCAAATAAGATGTTGTAGTTTATCTACACTGGTTAACTCTTAAATAATAACTATAATTTAATAATTGTACATAAATTAAGAAACACTTTAAAAGTAGCTATAACAAAAATACAAATGCAATGTATGTAAAAAAGAAGTTTTGCAACGCAATTACCAAGAATAATATGCTTGTGACTAACAATTAGGGTAATAATTCAGTAAATAGGAATTTCTAATGAAAAATATTAACGGCATACTTAAAATAATTAAAAATTTTGGAATTTGTTCTATTTAGGTTCGGATTTGTTTTATTTTAAGAGATATTTCTTCTGTATAGATACTATGGAAATGACGAATATTTTGCAGCATATTCTTATTGTTGTAAAATATTCAAATTTATTTTTATTTTGAGAACAGGTTGGTTTCCAAGCTGCACCTTTTGCCAATTCACAAAAATGTTTACTTTGTCGATTTTTCAGAAATATTAGCTTCAGATGGACGCGGCACAAAGCTGCTTTGAAAATAAAAGGTATAATAGCTAACATGGAATAGTTTTTCTTTTAATGTCATGAAATATAAAATTTTAATTATTAAAAAATTAAATTCTTTTTTATTGCAGTTAAGATCTCTGCTAAGTGAAATTTCCTCCGCTCTTTTTGAATTTGTCTGACTTGGTCGCTTGCTAATTTTTCACACTATCGGTGACTAACTAACTGCATGTTTAAGTTTTTAATCTTATGTCATTTTTTAAAGTACAAATTAATAATTAATTTGAGAATTTCCAACTAAGCGTATTCATGCCTGATTTAGTCTTGGAGATATTATAATTCTATAAAAAACATTAAAAAATAACTTAATATTCAAGACAGATGATTTTATTTAATACGGCAATTTTTCCTTAATAATATTTTTTAATTATGACAGAAAATTAATGTAAATCGGACAAATTTGGTACGAATCTAAATTGTTTGTGAAAACTTTTGGGAGATTTGTTTAGATTTAAAAATATTCTTATTAAAATGTTTTTTAAAAACTTGAAAGGTATTATGCATTGATATAAGCCATAGTTATGAGTTGGAGCAACTCGGAGTCCTTTTCATGTTGAAATATTTTGAAGATTTCAATTATATTTACTTATTTTCAACATAATATAAACAACACAGATATGAGAACTTCCGTAAGGCATTATATTTTAATGTATCTAAAACTATTTTATATACTAAAATTTCACTTTTGAAAACTATTAATTTAATAATTGTCTGTTTTTGCAGCATATTCTTAATGTTACCAAAAAAAAAAATGAATGATATATTTAATTTTTAATTTTAGTTAATTTAGTATAGAATTGCGATTTCATAGTGTTTAATTTAAGAATCGTCTGCGAAAGAATTACGAATGAAAAACGATGGCATAACTTGTACTTTTTTATTCAAATTTGTGTTTCATAATTCTTATTTAATACATTATTATATTTTTTGATTTTTATTAATAATTCTTAAGCATTTTAGTGAACTTGAATAAAAATTGTTTTCCATCTGTTTTTAGAAATTAAAAGGGTAAATTTAGGAACATATTTGAGTTTTATTTGATTTGCAAAAATAATTTTTGCGAATATTAAGAATATATTAAAGAAAACAGACGAAAAGTAAAAATTCAAGGCGATTATTATATATTCTTTGTATGTTTTAAGTGTTGAATTTTATAGGCCTAAAAAATATTTACATTCTACTCACTTTTTATTTATATTCTTATTTTATTTTGCTGTTTCAACAAAAACTTTAGAATTTTATTGCAAAAAAGTAATAGCTTGTGATTAATGCCGAATATTTTAGATGAACATTGGTGAATGAAATCGTTAAACAATTATAAACAAAACTGCGCGAATTATTATTTTTTTTAAATCCTCAATTTAAAACAGGAAAGCAATCTCTTTAAAAGTCAGTGAATGCATTTAAAAATCAATTGAAAATCAGTAAATGCTGCAATATTTTTTTATAATTAGTACTTCTTAGGATATCTTTTAATATTCACAACAAATTTTAAAGGTGTTTCATTGTGTTAAATAATTTTCTTGTGATCACTGAATAATTAATATTTACTATTACTAATAATTACTATTTACATCCTTTTTTTAAATTCATGTTTAATTTTAAAATTTCGTTCACTTATTCTAACCTTTAATTATATCTAAATTCGTTTTGTAGGATTGAAATCCGGTGTATGGATAATTTAGACAGTTATAAAGATATATGAGACTATAAAGAGGAATGTATTTTAGTTCATTATAATGGATACTGATTCCCAAATTTTAGATAACTGCTATAAGTGCGTTTTAAAATATTTAAACTAATAAGTTATCTATTGTACCTAGGGATTGCAATATCGGACCAAAAGTTCAATACCGGTATTCGGTATTTTTTTATCTTAATACCGGGATACCGGTTTTAATACCGGTAGTAGAAATTTGAGAAAAAGAAAGAAAACACAGGTGGTTTTTTTTTTTTTTTTTTTTTTTTTTTTTTTTTTTTTGTTTTATTTGCCAGTTTTATTAAAGAATGTAAATATCACAAAAGAATTTGTAACTTATAAATTATAACAGTATGTAAAGAATCACAAAAAAAAGTAAAGGAACATCTTATTTATTTAAATCTCGAAAAAGTGTAAATATCACTATTCAATCTGCAAATTTTTGAAATGTGATCTTCAAAAAATATAACGTATCAATTGTACTAACATTAAGCCTGGAATGTAATTTTGTGCAAAAATTACCAGCTGTCGAAAACGCTCTTTCAACATCTACGCTAGTTGGTGGTACTGTTAGCAATGCGCGATATACTTTTTCTAGTATTTACCTCTAAATCCCTCCTCTTCAAATAAATCTATTTCTAGTCGGATTGCTTTGGATATAGCTGATTTCTGTATCGTATTTTGGTTTGTTGAGACTTTTTTAACTATCGCCAATTCTAATTTTTGTTCAAGAGACAATTCCTTTTCACTATCGACATTAGTGTCATCATAATCTTCGATAACTGTACCGACTTCTCCGGAATATGGATAGGTTTGTGGGTAAAAATTTTTAAGGAAGTTTACTATAAGCATGATCAATCAGTTTTAATATAAGAATTCCGAATAAGAATTGCGCAGATAAGAATACATTCACAAATAAGAATTCTAAATTTCTAGTAAATTCCGAAAAAACGGTATTTAAACTTGTGAATACCGGTATTGCAAAATTGTACAAATGGCTCAAAATACCGGTATTCGGTATCCCGGTATACCGGTATTGCAATCCCTAATTATATCTTCATTGAATATTAAAGTTCTTAATTCTGATGCTAACATTCACTGTTACACAAGGACACCTTCACTATTCCAACTAAGTTCTTTGGATTGAAGTCTTAATTTTTTTTCTCCTTTGTACCAGTATACGACTATCGTAGTAGTTACTTCCATCTATGAATGAAAGAACATCATTCTAATAAGACATGAGTTAATGTCATAAATTTCAGGAATGCCTTTTATTCTTTATAAACACATTATTTCTTCTGGTAGAACACCTATGTAACCAAGCAGAATTGTTTACTCGTCGGATAATTTAGAAGAAAATTACTATTCATTAACTCAACGTCAACGGTCGGTCGACTATAGAGACCAGAATGACTTGGTGCATAATGAGTAAGGTTCCTAAGTTAAGAAAGCTTGATTCAATTGCACAATTGAAGCAGAGCAGAAAGTTTCCGAGTTTATACTACGGATGAGTATGATACATTTGTAAACTAGAAAATCCTTTCGCTAAGTTGTAGAGAAATTGAAGGCGGTGGCAAATCTCTTACAAATACGGCCCTTGCAGGATGTTTCAAAATAGTGGTGATACAATATGGAGGCATGTAGAAAATAATATAAATAGTATAGTGCAGTAGTTAGTGTATATAGTGTAGAACGTATATAGATATCGTAGATAGTGTGGTGTATATAGTGTAGAACGTATATAGATATTGTAGATAAAATCGTATATAGATATTGTAGATAAAATCGTATATAGATATTGTAGATAAAATCGTATATAGATATTGTAGATAAAATCGTATATAGATATTGTAGATAAAATCGTATATAGATATTGTAGATAAAATCGTATATAGATATTGCAGATTGAAATCGTAGATAACGCTGAATTGGCTGCCGTTCTAATGTCGAATGATTTTCATTATTTGATCCAAATTGAATATCGGTTCTATGTGATTGAATAGAAAAATGTATCCTTTATACGGATGTTGCAAAAATGAGAAAGATAAAGAGATGGATACTGACCGCTTGTGTTCCACTGTCCCGCGTGCTCTCCCTTCAGCTCCCCCTTGAGGCACTTCTCGATGTGCGTGAGGGGGTCGTAGTCGGAGGCGAGGATCTCTCGCAGCAGGGCGATGTAGGCGATGGCGAGGCGCAGGGTGTCGATCTTGGAGAGGCGCTTCTCAAAGGGGAAAGTGGGCACATGGCAGCGCAACTCGTCGAAGGCGCTGTTGATGCTGAGCATGCGCTTGCGTTCCCGAATGTTGGCCGCGTGACGCTGCACCTTGTACGGGCTGCACGGGAACTCGCCGCCGCTCGAGTACTCGCCGCCCCCGCAGTAACCGCCGTCGCCGTGCACGCCTGCCGGACAAAGTTTAAAATAGCATCATATAACAAAATAAGAATTATAGGTAAATGTTACAATTAGTATTGAAATGGGAATTGAAAGGAAAAAACAACATTATTATGCACTTAAATGAACTATAAGAAAATATTATAACTATTATCAAAAAAGGAAATGTATTACACGTTAAAATGAGAATTGCACAACAATTAAATATTATAATATTACTGAGAAAATAAGGTATGAAATGTTACCATCAAAATGGTAGGGTTAATACAAATTAGAAAGAGAATTGTGTGTGAATTTAATATTATAATACTTTCAGAATGAGAATAAATTAAAAAAGTGTTATACTTGCCATCAAAAGAAGAATTCATTGCAAATTAAAAGGAATTCTGCAAATGTTTGACGTTGTAATATTATCAAAACGAAATAACTAAAATTATTATCAAAATAAGAATTAATTGCGAATAAGCGTAAGAAATGTTCAACAATTTAATATAACATCAAAATGAGAATAGTAATAAACATCAAAATTACCATAAAGATGAGAATTAACTACGAATTCTAATGAGAATAGTGTAAACATTTAACATAATGCCATCAAAACTGAAATTATCCATTAAAAATGCTACCATACCGTTAAATGATAAAAAGCTTCAAATTAAAAAGTTCAAAATTTTAAACTTATCTGAACGAGAATTAATGACAGATAATTAAATAATTACTGCTTATAATTAGAGGCTTAGTAATTGTTTTCACGAAAATTTCACATTTTCGCAAATTTTTTCTCGGAAACATTTATTATTTAAAACGCTGGAAAACAGACCAATTTATTAATCGCAATTTCATTTCAATTACGAAATATTTTAAATCTACACAGAATAAAACACAGTTTAAAACATTACTACAAAATGAATTAAATCACAATTCTTCACACACTTATAAATAAAATATTATTTTAAAGATATACATAAATAAGTTAAAAGAAGAATTTATTTATTGAAAAACGTAATTGAAATTGTCATTTTAGAATGAGTTCGCAGAATAATGTACTTGAACGCACAAATAAATAAAACATTTATAATTCTGAACTTATGTATCAAGCAAACAAGAATTTTTTTCCAAAATAAATTTATTTGCAATTCTTCAATCCATTTAATTTCATATACAAGAAATTTCATCAAAAGGAAAAGTATATCATATGAAAAAATTACTATTTGCAGTTATATTTGCGGCTATATTGAAATGAATTTTAAAATAAACAAAATTACTAATAGTACTATTGGTAATTTTATATTCAAAATGAATTGAATTATGCAGTTTATTTTGTGCGTTATTTTATTACGCAGTTCTATGCAGCATTTAATTATGTGCGTTATATCGCATAACTGATATTTCGAGCGTTTATTTTAGAAAAAAAAAAAATTGCGCAACTAAATAACGTTGTCCGTTATATTAGGTTCTGATACTTAAATCACCCTTTTTATTTGTTTCCCGACATGCGCAATGTAATGAAGGGCTACAGTATTAAAAATTAAGAACAACAATTATCATATTTGAAAAAAAAAAAAAAAAAAAAAAACTTTTTGAAATAATTACAAAGTATAATAAGCATTACAACTTTTCTATGTCTGTGCAACTATCAAATATGTTATACATACCTAAAAAAAAAAATTCGTTGTTCATTAAAAAAAAATCGGGCAAATTATTTTGAAGATTCAATGAAAAATTAGAGGGAAGGATTGATTAAAAGAAAACAGTTTTGAATCATGCGTTACATTTTTTTCACGAATTATACGGAATGAAATATTAAATTTATTTTTCAAAACATTAGCTGTTATTGTAAATTTCAAAATAAAGTTAAATACATTGCTGAATAGTTTTTATACTTTTTTATGCAGACGTTTTATTATTTATTGAAAATTATAATTGAAACAATGTAGAACATAAATAAGATTAATAATAATTATATAAAATGTATAATTATAATTATACAAAATGTACTTAATCTATTACATCTATTATCTATTATTCTATTAATCTATTCTTTTATGGAAATAAATATTTAGTCATTTTTTAATGCTGCTAATCAGACTGAAATTTTTCTAATCATAAAATTCTTGTCTAACTATAATAAGTGTGTAAAATTTCAAGAATTATACAATTCAAATTACAAAATATTCGAACATTTCTTCATTATTTCTGCAATTGACAAACAAAACATAATGTTACAGTTATCTTTTTTCATAGAATAACGTTATTTGAAATTATAATGGATAAACATTATTAGCGAAGTCTATTGAATTGCTAGTTAATGAAGTACGACAAAATTCTGAAAATTGTATTAAATTTTATTTAATAAATGCGAATAAAATGTGTTAAGTTTACATGATAATAGAAATATTTAATCAAAAATGCATCTGTAAACAAAACTTTATCGAAATGAATATGTATTTAATGGTTGTGTGCAGTTAAATGTAGAATTTTTTCGATTTTATTTATTTAAAATGTTCAAATAATATTTGAAACGATGGCGTATGGCATTTTGATGTGTGCATAAATTAGTAAAAAGAATAGAAGAATTAAAAATAATATAATTCATAATTTTGAAAGTTTCTTTTGTTAATAACATCGTTGTAAAACAGAATTATAGCAAAAGGTCAATAGCAGTTATATATTTCATAATTAAACAATCTTTATTGTATATTTATCATTGATTGTTTAATTTTTTCATTTTTCACATTTTTATATTCTTTTATTGAATTTTAATTAAATTAATATGCCAGTACTCAAATAAAACATTTAAATTACTGGATATATTTATTGGGATTATTGATTTTTATGTTACATGGAAATTTAAATGTATTTGTAAAATGTGTAGACATTATAAATTTCAATTGAAAAATTCAATTGAAAATTGAAAAATTTGTTTTCAACTGCAAAAGGAAAATGTAGGTTAAGATTAATTAAAAATGAATTATTATTTCTACAATGAAATGAAATTATTATTATTTCGACTTTTTTTATTTAACTTATTTTTAAATGCAATATTATAACATTTAAATTTATTTATATACAGCTTATTAGTGCATTTAAGGAAAGTATATCTATGAATATCCGGATGAAGTGTTTTAGATTACTTGAATAAAATTAAATTTAAAATTCAGTGCTTAAATATATAAGCTTTAAAATTAAAAATGTTAGAATTAAATTGTTTAAGTTCCTTTTTGCAGTCTTCTTTTACTCAAAATGTTCTATATTTTTTGCAGAATCATTATAAATGTTTTATTCATTTGTGAGTTCAAGTACAGAATTCTGCAAACTCAATACTGTAATTATTAAATATTAAATTATTAAGATTCATTTTCTGGATAGACAGATTTTTAATTACTTTACTAACAATTCTTTATTGATATTTTAAATAGCATTTCCAACTCCATCTTTCCAAATTGACCAAGTATATAAATATAATAAATAAGCAACTTTTCTAAATAAAATTGAAGTGATTTAGCGAACTTTATTTGCAATGTTTTATAAATGTACTATAAAATTTACTTCAGGGAAAAATATTTATTTAACTATAAATTTATGCAATGAACAAAAAATATTATTTTATTATAGTAATAAAAATAATAAGAACTTTATTGCGTAAATTTCTATTTAAATGATTTTACGAGATATTAATTTGGGTCAGGCTTTCTTTAACTGTACTTTTTTTTTCATATTTTATAAAATCTCTATTTTTGGATAGCACATAAAGATTCAAATCTTACTGATTTTTAAATATCCTAAATGCAATAATAATAATAATAATAATAAATTCTAGAAGAAATAAATGGAAAATAATATTTCGATAATCAGCGTTTATAATAATAATTCTGCCTAAATATTTTTTTTGCAAGAAGCAGTTCTTCTGTGAATTGATTGTAAGTTTAACTAAATTCATTATTAGTACACTATTTAGAATTAAATTTACAGCTACTTTGTGAGTTTTCGTTTCTAATGTTTTTGCTATGTAAAATGTCCTAAAATACTATTGAAGTAAAATCAAACAGAATGGGGAAAAAATGAAATGAAATATTATTAAAATATGCAATTTAAGAATGTTTAAAGCAGAAAATTTTAAAAATATTTTTTAAATTTATATTGATACTGGAAGATTAATATTTAAAAATAAAAATGTATTTTTATTCTTATAATATCTTTGAAAAGTACACTCTAGTTATTGCTATATAACAATATTTTTTAATACATAGGATTTGAAATTTAATTTTAATGGAAAAAAATGTTTCTTTTTATTTAAATTCTTTGAATTAAACTAGTTTAGTAATAAATATTGTTAAATATTTTTAAATAGTGTTAACATGAAAAAAAATTCTAACATTAATTAATTTGATAAAAACAGATTTATTTATTGTTTATCAAATTGTAATCAAGCTGAAACAAATATTCATTTTTTAAACAAATAATTGTTAAACATTTATAATTTATACAATTGTCAGTTAGTAAAAATTAAATAATAAAGGAAATACAATTTTATAACTTACATTGATCAATTAATTAAAAATTACATTTAAAAATGTCTTCCTAATTTTTTCTGGAATTATTTAATTAAATATGTGTTATCTATAAAATATATATTGCTAGTAATTTTTTGGTTGATATGCATTTCTGATTGTTTAATTAATAGATTAATTCAGAAAGTTTTGAAACGTTTTAAATTAATTCAATCTGTAATTAAAAAAATGAGTAGCAATTAATATACATCATTTTTTATAATATTTAAATTAATTAGAAAATAATTAAAAAAATTTTGAATCAATGAAAAAAGAATAAATTTCAGCATTCATTTACTGTAATTTCCTGCCTTTAGTGATTTATACGTTACAAAACTTTTGAATTTCGTTTGGTGTAATAACCATCGCTGCATAAAATCTGAAAACATTTTTTTTTTGAGAGGGGGAGGTGGGAGTTTTCATAAATATCAATAGTATAATAAAGTCCTAACTTAAAAATGTTATTTTTCAAAATAATAATAATAATAATTATTATTATTATAAGTATGTAGATACGTAGTGTAAGATGTTTGTAGTTGTTTGGAATCCGCTTTAAACCGTCGCCAAATATTATACGGTATTGTTTAACAAAATTTTCGAGCCAAAAATTATATATACGGGTTATATTTTGCTATACTTTTTAGTGAAATAACTTAAAAGAACTCTATTTAGATTAGATTAATCAATTATATTTGTTGTGGAAAAAAATATGGAGGGAAATTAACAGAGAAATAAAGTATTTTTCACTTCTTGTTTTTTACTTGCATTCAAGCTTTATTTAATATAAAAATCTGCTTCAAATATTTAAATTTTAATAAAATGCATACATAGCATATATAAATGTATATAAAGCATACATAAATACATATATAGCTTATATTTTATTAGCCACTATATTAATAGTAGCTTTATCATTTCAGATCAAATTTTCTTTGTCTGATTCATAAAAATTTATTCTAGAGGCATAACTATTGTATTGTTTTTATAAAACTTTATTTGCTATAATTTTGTTTATTGGTAGAATTATTTATTTATATATGAATAATAAATAATCACATGTGTTGATAAAACAGATACTACTAAAATTTTAAAGTAGCATTTGACTACTATAAATATATAACACATATTCTATAATTATATCCTGTATTTTTCACAGTTTAAGAATTCATTAAGGACAAATTCAATAAACACATAAATAATCAAAAAATTAAGTTGCATTATAAGATTTCAACATAAAAAAAAACATTACATTTAATCATATACAATTCTAGAGGAACTTAAATGTTTTTAAGAAATCTTTTCATAAATTCTCAAATATGAAAGAAAACAATCTAATTCTTAATTTCAATACTTTTGTACAAAATAACTGTGTAATTAAACTTTATTTATGCATAAATAAATAATTTTTTTTCTTATTTTTTTTTCTTTTGAAAAACAATCTAATTTGCCTTTAAATAGATAAAAAGGAAATTAATGAACTCAGTTATATTTTAATTAATAATAAGATTAAATATTGAAAATAATATTTTAAAAAAGGGAACGCTTTATAAAATTAAATCAAATAATAGCAACGATAAAAACGAAGTTAGTTCTCTTTTTCTTCTTAAGGTTTGTTTTTTTCTTAATGAATTTAAACATGTGATATCAAGATTGTAAATTAAATCACTAGAACTATATTTAATTTCAATACTTTAAAATGTAAAATTTTGAATTTCGACAATTATAAAAAGTTATTCATAATTAATCTTAAAATTAAATAAAATTATTTTCATTACCAACTATAAATCAAAAATAATTCATTGATTAAACTGTAGAATAAAATAATGTAAACGCTGCATACATACACACACATACATATACAAATAATAATTAATAGAATAATATATATATATATATATATATATATATATATATATATATATATATACAATATATATATATATATATATATATATATATATATATATATATATATATAATTATTTTCTTTAAATAATTAATCAAAAGATTAATTTGAATTCTTAAATTTTAAAAAAGGCACTAAATTCAATCGTATACAAATCTTGATTTGAATTTAAAAGTTTTTAATATAATCTTTTAATCTTTTTACAAATTATCTAAACTGAAATCAATTGAAATAAACATTTCTATAAAATTCTGTTTTAAAGTATTCAAGTAGCATAAAAATCACATTTTCTTCACATAAAAAGAAAGTACTAATTCAATCTCGCAACATTCTTATAAAGAAAAATTCAAATTGTTTACTTTGATAGCAAGATATATATGATCTATCCCCCCCGCCTTTCCTGCTAATAGTTGACCTTGAAAAAATACAAATTTTTTTCAAATAATGAAATTTTTGCATTTGCTGTTATCATTTCAAAGCTAATAGTCCTTTATATATGCATAACACATTGAAATATTTAATTTGAAAGCAAATTATTTTAGTAATTTAAAAAAAAACTGGATTTCAATTAGAGGTACAACAGGTCTATCAACCGACTTCTTTCCAGCTAATTTTCATTTATACATTCATAACACATTGAATTATTTAATTTGAAGGCAAATTATGTTAACAATTTAATAAAACTGGATTTCAATTAAAAGTACATCATGTCATATCAACACATGTATTTTAAGTTTTTTCATGCAAGGATAGAACAAAGTGTTTCGAATGTTGAGTTTTCTCACCTGAGATGCACGTAGAATACTGATGTAGAGACGTCGCCATGCCGTGCGACGCTGCATAGTCGCAGGCCGGTCTCTCTTCTCCGCTGCTGTGTCTTTCGTCCGGCGAGTCCCGCGGCGAGGACTCATCGTAGCGGCATGGTCTGGGGGGCATCTCCCCCCTCGGATAGTGCTGCTGCAGCGATGCGTACAGCTCCCCTTCGAATTCCGGCGACCCTCTCGCGAAGCTGCCGGAATACGACTGGTGGGCCAGGGATGTCATAACCTTTCTTTTATAACACACGGGGGCCCCCGCGAGAAATTATGAAAATGGCGCTCTTCGGACCCTTGAGGGTCCTTTCAAAGCAAGCTGACTCTCTCCCTTTCGCTCGCCCAACAAACAGATAAGCCTCTGGGCGAGAGCTGCGGTTGACAGCAATTGCTGCTGGCCGGAGGAGCGGGCGCACATTTCTCATTTTATACTTGAAAAGAAGACGTGTCACGCTCAGGTGGCCAATCGCCGGATCGCGGCGGAGGAGCGAGCCCATTGGTTCCGGGGCAGCGAGGGAGGGGCGGGAAGCGAGTGAGGGGCGGGGCCTTGCGCTTGTTTGTGGGCTGGATTTCCGATCGATGGGGGAATTGATTTTCTTCCTAGAGACACAGAGGCAGAGAGAGAGAGAGGGATTTCTGATCCCGTTTTTGAAGAAGACCCTTCGCTAGGGAAAAGAATATTCTGGAATTGGAAGTTGTTGACCTTCGCCAGAGATAATGGGAAATGAAAGAATTGGAAAAACTTCATTCGCACTTTATTGTTCGGAAAAGATCAAAGTAAAAAATTAATTTCGTGTAAGAGGATTTTCTTTTGTGCTGCGTGCAAAAAAAGCACAATATGTTGAAACTGAATTTTTATTTTGCCTTCGAGTGCTTAAATTCATTTTGTTTATTTATAACTTTAGTATATTTTGTTACTGTATATTATACTTTCTAATTCGAAGTACTACAGTAGACAAGTTTGAAAGATAGTAGAATATGAATATACTAGTATATGAAAAAAGGTAGTAGAATATGAATATGCTAATAGGTAGTATACTTGGAAACATATATACATATAACATATATATATTATCATCATCATCACTGGTGAAACAGCCCCATAGTGGGCCAAAGCCGTCTGTCTATTGGTAGATTTCGAGACAGGAGATGCTTTTATTTTTACGGTGTAGGGTTGTCAGCCTTACGCCCAACGCTCTACAGTCATATTAGACTGGGCCCTGCGGTTTGAAGAGGATTCCTAACCACTACAAACATTCATGGTACCCCGGGACTCAAATCCGCCAGAGCGCTAGTGACTCGGCCATCAGGCCTATAACATATGTATTCATAAATATAAATAATTATTTTTAATACATTTTATTTTATTAATAAAAAAATACTTGCTTATAAAATATGAGAGCGTATTTAATACATTTAAATTTTTGGAAGAAAGCAATAGGGTTTCTGATTTGATCAATCTAATAATAATAGGGGTCTATTCTGGATCAGGAGTCAATTGGGGATTGACGCCTTGTCCTCAAAAATATGATAGTTATAAATATCATATTTTTTATAAGTGTTCGATAGCTCACACAAGAAACAAACTCCAATAATGACACATACACAGATAATGAAAATAATGGACTGTAAATAATTAATCTCCTTTATTTCGGTAGTCATCAAACTCGGAGATGAACTGACCACACAACCCTCTCTCTGGAGTTACATTTATTGAACTCATTTATTTATGCAGCCATCGCACTCATGGATGGACTGCCACACGCAACCTTTCTCGTTGGTTACAGAAGTTAAACTCTTTTGTTTATGCAGCCATCGCGCTCGAGGATCGACTGCCACACAACCATTCTCTTTGGTCGCTGAGTTTCAACTCATTTTACTTACATTCCTTCTTTCTCTCCCTGGCCCTCACCCCCTACCAGACACCCCCACAAACAGGATGTTTTTCTGGACATAGGGCGTTGATTTCCCCTAAGCAGGGGAACCTGGGTTTCGACGTAACAATAAGAAAAATTGTATTATTATTATTTTGTTATCTATTTTTTTATTTACTTTTTATGAAATATGTGATGTTAAGAAGGTCATCAAAAACAATAAGTATCCATTTGACATTAAATTCCATGTAATCAAGTATGCAATATTATCCGCAAAACTTTAAGATTAAAAATTTTAAAATGTCATTTTACTGTTATAGTTATGTAATAGTGAAACAGAGGGAGCCTATAAAGAATCAAGAAATCTTGGAAGCGGTGAAAAAAAAATAATTAAGCAACATTTGGTAAGTTTATCCTCTGTGATTTGAAATAGGCGACTGCACTATCATAAAAATACAATACCACCCATTTCCTCCCATCAATATAAATATTTCTATATTGATGTGAGGAAGTCAATTTCTATTCATCAATCTAACAATATTAGGGGTTCATGCAAAGACATATTTCTAGTTATTTTCTAGATATATTACATTTATTTAATGTAATATATCTAGAAAATATCTTGACACTTCCCAAAATCATTAAAAAATGACAACAAAGATATGAGTGTAGGTCCTTCAAATTTATTTAAAGAAATCATGAAAATTTTAAATGTTATTTCTGCACCATTTTAATATGTGCATTATTAGTTTGACATTCTTTATACCTTCGGAGGTTATTAACTGTTTTTACAAGGAAACATGGCTACTAATACTCAGAAAATAATGAACCGAGCTATGGCGGCCATTGAGCACCATTAGTCGAGTGCTGGAATTTTGTGTGTGTGTGTGGGGGATCTTATGTCTTAGAAATCTTTGTACTTTCTTACAGAAAATTTGAAAAATATTCTTCACCAATCCTCGTTACGTGATAATTAACGAACTGTAAAAATATAGAACAACCGTCAACGAGTCGTAATGTAGTCGTAAGGAACAAACATAAAGTAGAATTACAGGGACCATCGAGACTGTCACCTCTTCATTGTTTCATAGAACGGAGAAATCTTGGCGGGAGGCTAATGATAGGGTTGCCGATTCCTATAGCCTAATCGCTTTAATAGCGGGAAAATCCAATTTGCTGTAAAGTCTTTGGATTATTTTATAAATTAAACATTTTGTTTGTTGAAGAATCTGAGGGAAGGGGGAAAGAGAAACACTTAAAATTTCAGATAATTCTTGCATAAATTCGAGAATGGACAAAAAATTAAAGTGTATAGAGATTCACACTTTAAAAATTTTTTACAATTTATTTGACAACGTATAAACTGATCGTTTCAATAAATAATAAAAATAATTTATATTGATAATGTCAAATAATTATGTTCAATAATTAAGAAGAAAAAAATGCTTATTTGAATGATAAAGAAAAAGAGTAGGCAAATAGTCATAAGTAGTCATTACATAAATAAAAATAAATATTAAAAAAAAAAGCCGGTGCATTGTAAAAAAAGTTGATTAGGACGCTGGAAAATATCTTGAGATTGCTTTTTTTTTTTTTAGAATGGTGACATTTTCTGTACTTTCATCTGAATTTAGTTCGAGTTAAAATTCATCATTGGTACAAAGTTACCTAATTTATTGCTGCTCATAAAAAACATAAAATAAAGCAATAAAATTTCTAAATAAAAATAATTTTATATTATATACATTCATATTCATAATAATTTAAAATATTTGCATGTAAAAATAATATTTTTTAATTTACATATAAAGTTTTCCTTCAGCATGAAGAAATATTCTGTTACAAATCAACTTAATTGTAACCATAAGTAATTTGACAACAATACATTTTACAAAACATTTTTTTATCAGAAAAAAATTAGATAGTATCACAAATTGATTTGTCCAACTCGTGGCTCACTGGTGTGCATTAGGGCGGAATTTCAATCCGTGGCGGCATTGTTGTAGACATTGTTTCGAAAACGAGGAGACTCGATGGCGTTTGTGATGTTAAGCATCTCTGCCTCGTTAGTCAAACTGCCTAATGGGAGTTTTTCTGGTTTTCTTCCATATGATGCATAAATAAGGGTTAGTCCTCCAGGAAGGACCTGCCCGCCGTCTTCAGTGACTCGGTGATATGTCAGACTTCTACCTACAGGTGATCCATTACAACAGAAGTTTCCCCTTCACTTTCCCTCCTTCAATGGGCAGCCTGCTCATGAGGTGTCTGTCCGCGCTGACGGACACGTCAGATCAGTCACAATAAATTGATTCTGTAAAACCATTTTCACTGCTATATTTAGGAATATGTTGTAAAGCTGACTAAGTTAGAAATTATGGTTCAATTTGAATTAAATGTCATCTCCATTGAAATACGAATATGCCATTGTTTCCAAATAGCTTTAAATCATTATTTTGACACAGCCGTGACTCAAAACTATGCATTTCTAATAGGGTGAAATTAATTTTTGTGATAGATCATCAAGTCATGAAGACGAATGATCATGTTAAAATTTCATAATAGGCACTATTTAAAAAAGAAAAAATTTGTAATAATTAATAAAAATTCACAACTTATATTAAAAATGAAGTTACAGACCACAGATTCAATTAAAAAACTATTTAAACCCTTCTAATCCATTGTAGTCTTTAAGCCGTTCATTGACGAATAATTAAAATATAAAATTACTCATTGAATTACCCCTTATTTCTCGGGTTCATCTAAAAAGGAACAATACAATAAAAGCAAAAGAGACAAATTTAATAATTAGAAATGTTCGTTAGTTTTATTAATATTTTATAAACATACAAAATAATAATAGTAAAAAAAAAAACTTCGTGAAATAAAAATAATTAATTTCAATAAAAAATTTCAGGCAATAGCTTATGGATGCACAATATTTTAAATGTTTTCACTCGAAGAGGATGTATTGAAGGTATAATATAACTAATGTAAAACATATGATTTATTAAAAAACATTTCCAAAATTTTAAACTCCCGTTTTAAAATCTTTCATACTGATCATAGAAGAAAATTAAAAATACCGTAGGACTCAGTGGAAATAGAAATACCATACAACAGAAATATAATATTGAAAATATTTCTATGGTATGAAATTTCTATTTCTTCTATATTTTAAGGTATTTCTATGGTATGGAATATTGAACATACTATAGAAATATATATATATATATCAACTGAAAATACTATAGGAAAATACGTTAGGATCTATAAAAATTCTTCCCCAAAACCCTCATTAAATTCAGGAGAAATCAAGACAGTGGGCGGAATCATCCAAGTTATGAAATCTGAGATCTTACGTAGCACGTCTTACAATTTGCATAAAAGACAAACATATTTTAAAATATCTTAGATAACACAAATTCTTTTGAATCCTTCTAAACTATAATGCAAGTTCTTTGTAGCATAAATTGTGTGAATATTTATAAGCAATAAATTTAATCAAGCATTATTAATGGATTACAATTTGACTTTCACAAGGGCTGGAGTGCTTAAAGAACTCTGGGATTTGAAACTGAAGGTATTCATTTTAAATTTTCACCAAACAGCAAGCATTCGTGTTTGTGCTGGGAAGAGGTAAAATAAATATTTAAGGTTCCGATGAGCTCGAAAAGGAGAGGAGACAGCAGCATCACTCCCTAACTCCACCCCTAGGCATGTTCATTCTAAATTGAGGTGACAATGTGTGGGTGTAGAGGAGCAGGTTTTCCTTGATGCAACTTGGATAAAACTTAATTTTTCCATATATCTGCCGTTCTAATGATGAATAATTTTGTATCAAAGTACCAACCGTTTATTAAAAACAACAATAAATCTGGTTTTTAATATTAGTTGAGTAGAGAAAATGTAACTCTGGCCCTTGGTACCACAGGTTTCAGGTTCGAGTCCCTGCGATGCCATGTATGTTTGTAGTGATTCGGAATCCACTTCAAACCATAGGTCTCGGTCTAATATGACGGTAAAGCGTTGGGCGTAGGGCTGACAACCCTACTCCGTAAAATTAAAACATTTCCTTTTTCAGAATCTTCCATTAGGCAGATTGCCATGGTCCAACATAGACTGTAATGCCGGGAATTAGTTAGAGAAAATGTAAAGTTGTTTCCACTGCAAACTAGGTAAAATAATTTTTTTTTATGACAGTTTTTAAAATTGTTTTTTTTTTATTTACTTTTTTTTTTTTTTTTTTTTTTTAACCGAATATTTAAAAATCTTCTTTAGTTCAATTGAATTAGATTTATAACTAAAAACAACTTATGTATTACTTATATGAACAGTGTTTACAAATGGAGTGTATTATTACGGTGGAGCCGTATTGTGCAGGATAAAATTACAGATCAGTGAACATGAATCATAATATTTAATTGATTATCAGTGAATTATATCATTGGATAGCAACTACAGACAATTTCTTTATCGATTGATAGAATTAGTGAACATTAGTAAATTTTTTCCTTAATGGATTATCCCGAATTTATAAATATCTTTACTGAACGAGTTAAATCGTGCAAAAATTAATTTTAATTCTAGACTATAATAAGTATTTCGAGTTACGTCGTTTAACAGACTTTTGATTTGATGGCCTTCCATACCCAAAATATTGGCGAGGAGCAACTTATTATGACACCTACTTTTTAAAATGAATCAAAAGGAAGACCCTTTTAGTGGTAATAGCACTGCTGTATAGAATGCTGATAATCTATGAAGTTCCTGTGATTAATTGGAAGATTAGATTTCTGATTCTATCGTGCAATCCGAATGGCCCAATTTATGCTTAAATTTCTACAATAAAAAATAAATAAAATAGGATAAAAATTCCTTGATCATAAATCTATTAATGTATATTTTCGATTAAAAATTTACTCATGTACAAAATTTAATTTAGAAAAAAATCCGATCCATTAATGTGTTAAGTAATATATTGCTTTTTTGGGAGAAATATTTTGAATTTCCGAATTTAGAATGCAAAGTAAATTAATTTTCAAAAATGATTAAATGCCTTAAAAAAAAAAAAAAAAAAAAAAAAAAATTTACATTTTTTTTTTCTGTAATTTGATTCATTGATAAATTATTTACGAAGTATTCACATTAACTTATTTTTAGTTACTTTTCACAAAAAGTTCTTAATATATAATAAATTTTACCTGGAAATATTTAAAGAGTAATATGATCTGCTGATAAATTATTTAAAAAACTTTTCATTAATTTTTACACAAATTCGTTTAGTATAGCTAAAAAAATCCTCAGTAACATAACGCCTCTACTCTACCGCTTTATTATTTTGTAAATAGTCTACTTAGTGCTGTACTAAATAACAAACATTAACCTTCATTTAAATTATTGAAGAAATTAACATTAAACTACAGTATATAGATATTTTTCATTCAAGTAGTTCCGTAACAATGAAAACTACTGAATACACTATTGTATATCTGAGTTTCTAAAATTACTTGGTGTTATCTATTTTTTTAAAAATAGTTTAAATATTAATCTACTCGAAAATAATGCTCTCTGAAAAAAATTTTTTTTTATCTAATGCAGCTGGCAAACACTTAGACAGTTGTCGTTTATGCCTTAAGGCAATCGCTGCATAGACGTTACTCACTTAACACTACCCAGGAGATGCGTGTAGCTTGAAGATAAGCTACGGACGCGGAGTGACAATACCCCCGCAACTCTATACGATCATGTTAGACCGACACCTACGGTTTAAAGTGGATTCCGATCCACTACAAACATCCATGGCACCGCCGGTACTCGAACTCTATGGTACTGAGCACCAGAGCGCTAGCCATTCGACCATCAGGCCCCATTTCTCTGAAAAAATTGTATAATAAAAACTACAATTCAAATATTCGCTCACAAAGCATATAAAAATAGACGAATGAATCTAAAAAGGATATCAAATAGTCATTAAAATGAGGAAATTCGTAACAATATTAAAAACTCTTTATATGACAAGAATAAACTTTATCTTATTTCATTTACTCTATGTATGTGCGAAAGCTGCGCACGATAAATCCATAGGCCAGAAAATTAATTCTATCTGGCCGAAGGAAGTGAGAAGTAGGTTGCGAACCCTCATATGCTTTCCTTGAGAGTTTTCGTTCGAAATTGTAGTTTTAAAATTTGAATGAAATTTCCGGTCTTCCTTAAATGAGAAGGAATACCGGCTCATTTCCTTGTTCGGAAATGAGCTGGTCTTCCTTAATACTCCTTGTACCTTCTTACAATGTATATGCCCTTTTGAAACATATGCGCTTTTCTTTAATATATATGACGAATAAAAACAGGCCAAAAAGTCCGATCTTCGAAAACGACATCATTAATTTCGTAATGACATCAATACAAAGCAGTCAACATTATCAGAAATTCCAACATTATTTCAACTATGGTAGCTCGGATACTGTATTGAATTTTCGAATTGCAGTGCAAGTATAACCGAACCGAAAGTTTCATTGCCTACGTCGAGGATGTACACTATCAAATTGTAGAACGAAATGTCTTTCGGTTAGGCGAAAGGAGAATATCATCTATATGGGACGTATACGTTCATAAAGTTATGTCTTTTACAGATATTTATCTGTCTTATCGATCATTTGCCACTAGAACGGCAAATAAATAACAGGTCTAACAGTAACGCACTTCACCCTCATTTCGCTGCAATTCAATAACAATAATTTTATCTGTTTCAATCAATAAGAGAAGTAGAAGCCAAGAAATCAATGAAATTTCCATTATTACTAAATATTTCTGAGAAGGAAAATCCCCGGCCTTATAGGCCTGGTGAAAAAGTACTGCGACCGAGGAAAAAAAATAAATAAATAAAAAAGAGAGCTTGGTTTGAAACCTGAGAATTGATACCGAACTGAAAGCTTCAGTATCTATACGGGAGATTGGGACGATAGAATTCAATCAGTATGATGGAAGGTTAATCTCTTTAGGTTCTAGGAAAAGGTGCAAATTCTTATTATGCCACTTCGGAAAGCGTATATTTAAAATTCCGGTAGCAAAATGTGCGATCAGTGTAATAATATCCCTCGTAATTTACCCTATGTAAAACTGAATCTGCTACATATTAGCCCTTTGTTTCTATTGATCACTATGTTTATTTGTGCTATTTAGCTTCGCTGATCCAATGAAGAACTTCAAATTCGTTTATGTAGAAAAAATTCACCTCCATCCCCCCCCATTTCTGCAGAAAAACCCCCGTGCCACCCCGCTCCGGCCAATTAACGCATGCAAATCGGTCGGTGCTCTATGGAGTACTCACTGAAGAACTGACGACGGATCGTTAGCGGCTTAAGCGGAGTCGGCGAGCGGCCGCAACTCTGGAGACACGTGTCCTTTCAAACGCAGGCCCCCCCCTCCCCCTAGAAGAACTAGAAGGGATTCGGCAGAAACAGCGGGGTGGGGGAAGAGGGGAGTGTGCGGTACGTGTTCTGAATCACGCGTGGAAGTGTGGAGCAACAGTTATCGTTTTTCTTGTGGGTGGGCGGTTTTTCCTGTCTACAAATCTGTGAGGGGTTTCATTGTTCCATTCAAATATTCAATGAATATGTTTGTGTGGGAAGAGACCTGAAAAAGTATACTAATTGTTGCTGAAATTTATATTTAAACCCCTTAACGGTCTATCCCGAGTATACCCGTATTTGTAATATTTCGGGAAAAAAATTGTGCGAAAATTAATTTTTCATTCTTAATCTAGAATAAGTATTTTGGGTTACCTTTCATTATTCTAAGGAAAAAAAGAGTTCGCTCGTGATATCGTATGTCTGACAATGTTACTTTGTCGCGAATTCATGTTGTCTTTTCAGATATTGAATTCTATGTCCATCAGTGCCCAAGAGATGCATGGTGATTTCGAAAGATTTGGCGGTGAATCAAAAGAATATAGTTCTGATTTTAATGTCCAATGCGATTTTATTTCGAATGGGTAAAGGGATATTTGAATTTCTATAATGATTTAATCAATTAAACAGAATAAAAATTCCTTTAATAGAATAAAAAAATAGAATAAAAAAAAATAATATTCTAATTAGAATAAAATTATAATTCATTTATGTGGGTATAACATTCGTAGGCCATACATACCACTTAGGCATTCCACGGAAACTGTCTTCCAGAATGACTTTTAGCGATAATTGCTCCACATTTGCATGTCGTAAGGGAGAAACCCTGGTAAATTCCCATCAAGCAGTCCAACTATCGACGCGAGACATTTTTAACACATATTGTCACAATTGCTATCGAGTCTCCTCATTTCTGAAAGCAGTCACTACAACACTGCCGCCATGAGGATTCAACTCTAGGCTCTTCTGCAGTCTGGCTGCACACATTGCCATGAGACGGACGCTACAGTTTTCAACAACGCAAATATTTGAATTTCATAAAAAAGAAATTGTTCTGAAACAAAACTATATTTGAATAAAAAAAACATATTATTAAATATCCTTATGATTCCCAAAGCGTTTTCATAGACGCTTTCACAAAGGCGTTACAACATAGTGCAAAAGCTTCATAATTTATTAGATTAAAGCAGTTGCGTGCAACTTGAAGATAAGCCCCGGACGCGGAATAGTAATGCCCCCGCAACGCTCTACGATCCTAATAGGACCGGGACCTACGGTTTAAAGTGGACTCCGAACCACTACAAACACCCATGGCCCCGCCGGGATTCGAACCCGATACCTGGGGTACCGAGCGCCAGAGCGCTGCCCACTCGACCATTCAGGCCCCTAAAAAAGTAAAAAGCTTAAAACTGATGAATTCGCGATTTAATTTTTACACTCATGTCCATAAATTAAGGATTATGAAGTTCAGGCAAAGAAAGAGACAGAAGCAAAACAAATTTGACTTATTTGTAAAGTCTATTTATTAAACAAAAGGTAAAGAGCAAAAAAGATGCTATATGTTTGTCATAATTAATAAAAATTGCGATATTTACTCCCTGGAGCAAATTTCAAAAAAGAACCTATTTATAAAAAACAGTATAACATGGTTAGTATGATGGTTAATATGGAGTATGTCTCCCGGACGATGCAATACAGGCCTTACAACGCCCAGGCATGCTGAGTATCAAATTATCAATCTGATCTTGGGGAATATTACACCACTCATCAAGCAATGCCCTGCGAAGTTCCGGTTGACAGGTGGGAGAGGGTTGACGGGCTACAATTCGTCGGCCAAGCATATCTCACACATGCTCTATTGGATTCAAGTCCGGTGAGTATGCTGGCCAATCCATACGGGTGATATCTTCCAATTGAAGGCATTCGTCTACAATGTTTGCACGGTAAGGACGGGCGTTGTCATCCATAAACAGAAATTCAGCACCCATGGCGCCCCGAAACAAACGTACATGTTGTTCCAGAATGACATCCCGATAGATGTGGCCTGTCATCGTTACACTCTGAACATGCAGGTCAGTTCTGGAACCAATAATAATTCCTCCCCAAAAGAGCCATCCTGCACCACCCTACCGGTGTCGTTCAATGGTGTTCTCTTGGTGGTAACGGGTACCTGGCGCTCTCCATATGAAAGTCCGGCGAAAATCAGACTGCAAACTAAACCTGGACTCGTCGGAAAACATCACACCAGACCACTGTTGCAGTGTCACCATTGCATGCTCTCTACTCCAGGTTAATCGCAGGTGACAGTGAGTTGCGGTAAGTGGAACACATCTGACAGGCCTACGAGCATATAGACCAATGTTCCCTAAGCGTCTGTACACGGTTTGCCTTAAAACTGTCGTACCGGTAGCTGAAGAGAGCTGACGAGACAGGTCTGATGCTGTGCTCCGTCTGTTTCTTTTGGCAGTAACTGCTAAATACCGGTCCTCATTCGGCGTTGTAACTCGGGGGCGACCTGTGCTGTAACATCTACTCGCATTACCATCATCTTGGAATCGTTGCCAAAGCCCCTGGAGATGACACTCTGGGCGATTCCAAGTTCCTCGGATACTTCCAACTGGGTACGTCCACATTCCAGTCGTCCGATAATTCTACCACGTAAAAAATCATCCAAATGCTTCCTTTGTGCAATAACTATGCGGTTATTGCACTGAAAGGCTTTTAAAGCGCTTGTGAACAATTTTACTTCTTTGCCACCATTCCTTATATATCCCTCTCTTACACTCTCGTCATTGTGACGTACTATCCGCGCCATCTGGTGGTTTTCTGTAATTTGCATATTCTTCTTCAAGATGTGTGTGATAATTCTACAGGTGAAATTTTTATTTTAGAGTTCAATTTCTGTGTGATTCTGAATTATCCTTAATTTATGGACATGAGTGTAGTTTGATTTTTCCGACTAAAATCGACAACCCAGAACGTTCTTGTGAGGAATGCGCCGTTTTTTTTTTTTTTTTTTTTTTTTTTTTTTTTTTAATTATAAGAAACTCTTCAAGATGTGTAGATTCTTTAGGTTGGAATTGAACTGTTCTGGAAGATGTCGCTGACAGAATATCTAAACCAGGTGTGGTAAACTCGTGACCCGCCTTGAATATTTTCCGGCCCGTGAGATTTATCACACTGTTACAAAATATATTTATTTTATAATGGCCAAAGTAGTGAAAACCAATGTATTAAATAATACATTTCGTGTGCATCCATATACTTAAAAATTAACTCTCGAAATTATGAGAAAAAATTAATTTTGATTTTAAAATTGCCTATTTATTGTCTGTTTTATTTATGAGTTTACAGTTATGAGTTCGCAGAATAATTAAATTATATTCTGCGAACTCATGAGGCGCACGTATCTTGGAACTTCTAATATAACACGTTTTATGTTTCATTTTAAGTGACCTCAGCGTTTTATGTTTTCATTTTAAGTGACCATCCCTAAATAAGAACAGGTGATTGGGATTAGCAGAGCAAACCAGACTCTTAGTTGAAGTTGTTAGCGTTTTTGGTTCAACTTACACCTGCGAATCTTTTTTTTTTTAATGAAATTGACCAAACACAAAACAAGATCAAACATAACGGACACTAAGCTGCAACGCCCATTACGATGTGCAAATACCCAAATAGAGATCGATTTGCAAAAGCTATTTTAAACAGTGGAAAAACAACTATCGCACTAGTAAAATAAATATTTTTTAATGATTTCATTTCTATTATTTCGTTTATATTATATTTTTTATGTTTAATTTTTGTGTTATATATTTCTTTACAATGTGCGTTTAGTACCATTATTAATATGTTATCTATGTTTATATGTTTCAATTTTTCACTCCAAAAAATGTCTATAGTGGGTCTAAATCTAATATGGGGATATATAATTTTATATGCAGCACGAAAAGCTACGATGAATTTCCAAAGTGGCCCCTCAAGATTATTTGGGTTGTCCATTCATGTGTTATTGTATGTTGTAGATCTTTATTACCAGAGTATTAATGTCTAGACATCTTTCAAATATTCAGATAAAAAAAAAAAAACTTTTATTTTTTAAGTATCAGGAACTTTGCTTCGAAGTGCTTATAATCTTCCATATCAGTCAGACATGAAACGAACTCCATCACTACAGACACCAACACACTTAATCCAAACTAAATTATTTTCAGATATAAATGCATCTAGGATCTCAAACATGTCCTGAACCTTCGCTTCTGAAGTGATATTTTTACAAATGTGCAAGTCTTTCTGCAATGGTATTACCATTTATGAACCATGCGCAGCACATCAAATGTGCAGCCTTATTATTATTCGTAGCCTCTTCTAGCTATTCCAAATCCATTCCTTTGATTTTTTTTTCAATTAATTGATCATTGAGGTTCTCCGCCATGTATGGTATTCTGCGAATTGCGTTATTAGACAAAATATCCCAGCAAACTCAGCAACCATAACGTTCACCATATCTACGGCAGCTGGTGGGATAAGTTCTTCTGCGATGACATGGGACTTCTTACACTTTTGTAAACCACCTTGTAAGATGCTAGCAGAGCATTATTTGGTATTGATGCAGTCTTGAAAAACGAGATTTTTAAAAATTCTTTTAACTTCTTGGTTAAGAAATCACAAGGTTTACTAACCATGTAGTGGCGATTAGTTTTTAACTGGAGCTTCAATTTACCTGGGAGCATACATTATAGTGACAAAACTTTTATACGCAATACATAATGTGGTCATTCTACACTATTAATTTCTGTCAACGTAAAACCATACTTAAAATAATCCTCATGATATTAAAAGCATTTTGTTTTTTCATAGTTGTACCACTAGCTGAGGGCGTACTTTCTTTATTTGCCACGTTAATTACTATTCAAAAACCAGCCCATTTTCAAATAGACGAAAGCAAATTTCACAAAACTATTTATCTGAGACAATCAACGAAAAATTATCTAACGCTAATTATATTATATTAACTAATTTATATCACTTTGTTTATTCATATTACACGCGGAGTTCATCTGTTATCAACTGACTGAATGGATCGAGCTGGAAACATTTGTTTAGATATATCAGGGGTGGCCAACACAAATGATCTTGCGGGCCATTTTGGAAATGCATCCTAACTCCGTGGGCCGCATATAAAATTATATATCCCCATACTAGATTTAGATTAACTGTAGACATTTTTTTGGAGTAAAAATTTGAAACATAATTAGTAATTATTATTGTGTTCACTATTATTCTTACATGTAAACATAAATAATATAATAATAATATAATACTGAACGCACACTGCAAAGGAATATATACCACTCAAAATGAAATATATAAATATGAACGAAATAAAAAAGATGAAATAATTAGGAAATATTTATTTTTACTAGTGTGATATTTATTTCTCCACTCTTTCACTTTGCTTATGCAAATCAATTTCAACTTTGGTATTTGCACATCGTAATTAGTATTGAGTATCTGGATTTCGGTGCTGCAGGCTTCGGGTTCGAATCTTGGAGGTGGCCTGAATGTTTGTGAGTGGTTTGGAATCCATTTTAAACTGTAGGTCCCGGTCTCTTTAGCCCTCGTGTGCACAAGATGACCGTAGAGCGACAAATCAAACCAAACCCACAAAAACAGATAAAAAAATTGAGAACTGAAAATGAAATGATTCATGGTCTGAAGTGCGCATGATAGCTAATGATATTCTAATGATACCTTTATCAAGGAATATGTATCATCAGGACATTATAAACCATCTTATTTTTCCTTGTCGGTCGCCTGGATTCTAGTCAAAATAAATATAACAATATCCATTATAGTACAGACGCCTTCGCCCCTTTAATCTTAAGATCAAAATTTTAAAACATGTAATATATATATAAAACATACAACAAAATATGCCATATCCTCTTGGGGTTTTTTATATCCTAAGCTTTTGAATCTGCATATGCAAATGAATTCCCCAATTCCTTCTCTTTCAGCTAGCTTTAATCCCTCCTCTCCCAGAAAATCCCCATTGAATAATTTTTTACCGCAATATGGTTTTAACCAATCTAATCTCAGACACGTGTTTCAATTTTCATTTTTGCGTCTCCATAAACCACCGGAGGATCTATTTCGCAACCTAATCCTTACATATTTAAAGAGGATACTTTGGAACCGAATCAGTTGTCGCATTAAAAAACTCAGTCGCGTGCCTTGTGGATGCAAGCTGACAGATATATACTTTTTAATTCAATGTTAAACATTATACTAATACTTGCTACTGCATTACACTTTTTTAAAGGGTGATTTTTTTTCTTTTATGAAAGGTGCGATTTAAATTTCAATTGTAAATAGATTAAAAAATTTTTTAATGTAATAGAATTTTATTTTTGAAATATGAAATGTCAGATATTTAATATTTTTATTTTTAATCTCTGAAGAACGATATATTTTATTTGTAAATACGTTGGTTTTATTTTTTTGACTTGTATGTAAAATTTGTATTGAAATCAAGTTAATTTAATTAAAATGTTATTTAAAATTGCTGACTAAGATGTTTTACTTTAAAACACAGTTATAAAATAAGTACTTCTGATTATTATTTTCAGAATTTGAATAGGCGTTATTGTAATCCTATTTTGACTCCGTAATAATAATAATAATAATAAAGTGGGAACTACCCCGCATTTGCGTATCGTTTGGGGACGAAACCCGGACAACTGCCTCCAAGTAGGCCGACTCACAAGGCAAAATTCTGAAGATCGCAAACGCCATCGAGTCTCCTCGTTTTTGAAACAGTGCTTACAACAATGTCGCCAGCGGATTGAACTTCAGGCCCAATGCTCACCAGCGGTGCACGTTATCACTGAGCCAAGAGTCGGGCAATAAAAATTCCAAGACAAGCAGCAACATAGTCTAATTCGTGGCCGAATGATAACATCTGATGGCGTCCGTTGCAGTCACTGTTTTCAAAAACGGGGACACTTTATTAGAATTCAAATAGCTTGTGTAAAACATCTCGCATCGACAATCAAGCTATTTGATCGTAGTTTTCCGGGTTTCCTCCCGTGGGATTCTCAAAAACTTCGCAGTTTTATTCGTAAAAGTCTTCTCTGAAGTAAATACCCTTCCTTTATCACTCATAGGTGAGTTGTTCGAGCTGTGCATAAGTGAGAACCACATGCAAACATATATGTGAACATGCCAGAATAATGCCAGTTTCTCAAATAAGTTTTTTTTTTTCCCCTCGGAAACTTTTATTATTATTTTTAGGATTGATCTATCATTTAAAATGATTAATGACGAATTTATTTCTTTAAAAATAATTAATATTAAAAATTTGTTGTTTTCAAATCCAGGATACTTTGATCTTGGATTTTTCGCTAATAGAATGATAAATCTGTTGCAGATTCAGCCTTATTCAGGGAATATATAACATCCGCATTTTAGCTTGCCTGAGGAATTCCTGGAATGGGAATTTCTGGTTCTCCACCGACCCTTCTGTTACATTTTGACCAGTTTCTTCAGTATAAAAATCTGATGTGCCATTTAATTAGCCATAATAATGCCCTTTATCTCATCATACAATTCATTAAAAATCTCAGTTGAAATTTACATCAAATTAATGAACGATCTGTTAAATGTTACGTAATGAAAGTTTTAGTAAAATTCTTTTCTTACAATAAATAAACAAATCTTACATCAATAAAAAAATAAAAATTAAAATGATGAATTAAATTTTTTTTTCATCTATTCAAATTATTGCATAAAAATATTGATAATATTTATTGATTGACTTACCTATTTAATTTTTCAACTTTCATTAAATTTCTAATTTTCTTTGAAATTAGAAAAAAAAAAATCCTTCCAGATACAGTGTAGCAATCTAAATCTGAATACGAATAAGATGAATATATTATTTTTTATTCTCATTCTCCACTTATGAGTGATACGAACAACCCACCTATAAGGAAAGACATTGCTTATTGAAAAGACTTTTAAGAGTAAGTGTCTCGTATTTGCGTATCGTATGCGAGAAAGCCGGAAAATTATTCCAACTTTGCCTGACTTTCTGAAAGTAATGACTGTAACGGACTCCGCCAGAACATAATAAAGAAGAAATATTAAATTATTAAATTAATTAATTATTTATTTAATTATATAATCAAATGACTCTTAAATTTTTATTTTCCTCTCTCAATTCTCAGCCCAACCCCCTCCCAAAAATAAAACATTGTCATAATCCCCCCACATCCTCTTGTTTACCTTGTCACCATTAAATGATATTATAATTTCTATGTTTTATTCAAATATGTTACTAACATATGAACAGTAGTTTTTTTTAAAAATCAAAATAAAATATGTGTTTCGTTAAGAATACAAAAAATATTTTTAATTGAAATAATTGTAAAAGACAAATGTTTGATTTCGTCTTTCGTCTTGCATCCCTCTCCCCCTAAACGTTCTTTTGGAAAATAAATTCTTTCATTCTTTGCCAGTCTCTGTTCATTGTGCCCAATAAGTAAGCAATTAGAACAAGATCCAGCTAAGTGCAACTAATAATAATTATATATATATTATTTCAAAAACAATTACATGTTTAAGTACATTGAGTCACCTGTATATTGGGTAGAATATTTTTAAAATTTCGTTTTCAAAACATGTCATATTATTTGTAGGTGTAATATGACTCTTACATACACAAAGAGTCACTCTGCTTAAATACTTTGTAGTATAAATGTTCATAATTCTTTCCGTCATTGTGATTGCAACTATTCATCGAATGCCAGTACTAGAAGTACTTCTACTCAGTTTCCTTGAGGGTGCATAAATATTATACACAGATGGAACTACTGAGGTACAAGAATTAAAAAAAAAATTAAACATAACAGAATAAAAACAGATAACTTACTTATTCAAAACAAAGTAAATAATTGGATGGGCAGCCATATGCAGATGATATACAGGTTACCCATAAAATTTAATGTAAGAACAAAATACAATACAACAATCTAAAAAAAAAAAAAAAAAAAAAAAAAATAGCATACCAAACATTTTTCTTTTATGAAAAAATCTCGTTTTCACTTTGAAATAAAATTTATATAATTTTCACCAGACGATCTTTTAGAACAGTTTTACATTAATTATTTAATTATATAACTACTAACATAAGTAATTTAAATTATTATATATAAAAAAAAGCTCGTGAACGTAATTAAAAAAACCAATAAGAAACGTTGAAAGTGGTCAAGGAAATGAAAAATTGATCAATGACACGAAAAAAAAATGACAAAGGAAATAAAAATCCCCCTCCCGACAACAATACGTATAATTTTATGGGTAAAAAAAAATCGAAGACAGGAAATGCAAGGAGAAGCTTTTTTTTTTATACAATAGAGTAATTAATTGAAGAAGAATTTTTGGGCCCGCCCCGTGGCTCAGCGGCAACGTGCGCCGCTGGTAAACATTAAAACTAATGTTTAATCCACTGGCGGCTTAGTTGTAGACACTGTTTTAAAAAACGAGGAGACCCGAAGGCATTTGTGATGTTCATCATCTTGCCTCGTGAGCCATACTACCTGGTGGGAGTTTTCTGAGTTTTTTTCTATACGATACGCAAATGCGTGATAGTTCTCCCTTAACTCCCTCCCCGAAGGCACTGTCTTCCTTCTTCAGCGACATGGAGCCAAGTCAGACTTCTACCTGCGGGCTCTCCATGATTACAGAAGCTGTCCTCCTTTCTCTCCATCCATGAGTAGATACAGATACATATGGCTGTGTCTGTCCCGCGATGCCGGACACCAAGGATTAGTCGCAACAACAACAACAGAATTTTTGGGTTTAAATTTGTAAAGGGCCACTTGGGAATGGGCGACTTACTGAATTCCTCAAAGAGAAATTGTGATGGTATTAGAACTTCATATTAAAAAACTTGTATTTTGTTTTGGTAGACAGTATTGATAGCTGGTATTAACAACCTAATCTGTATTTATAGACATTGACAGCCATATATCAAATACGTGCATTAGAAAGGAACGGAATACTTGCTTGTTGAGAAGGAGTTTGTTACAAGTGTTGAATACTTTCTAATGAGGGGAAAGATGTAATTTTTTTTCAAAGTATATTTTTGGTATATTTAGTGAGGTTTCTATGGGTGAGTTTTCTGTCAATAAGTTCAAGGTATTATATTTAACAGACTTACTACAGGAAATACGCCCCACCCTTGAAAACTACATGCGCTGTTCGAGAACCAACGATATAATTCCTCGAATGGAACTTACGCTTTACAAATTCGGGGAGGGAGATCTATATGATAAAGTACGTTTATTTATAATAATGGACAAATTAAAAGGCCTTTCTTTTATAAATAAATTACAGAGGGTGTTCAGAGGTTTTTGTAACTATTTTGACTTTTTCCGTTAATTAGATTTAAAAACAACAAGGAAAAAAAAATCTGAATGGCATGCATTCGAAATAGAGTTTAACTATCGTTTGCATCGTAAAATTATCTTTTGCTTTAAAGTATTGCAGGAAAATAAACGAATATTCTATATTTTGTCGATCTATATTTTTGCATCGATGTCTATATTTTTGCCTTTAACGATGCAAAATACTCTTATTTGATTATTAAAAAAAGATATGAAAAGCATGGTTTAATATTCCTACACGTAAAATAAGTGGCATAATTAATTTTAAAAAATGGAAAGTTTAGTAAAAGTTTACATTTGACACTGAAAAAGGTAAAAAAATGCTCTCACATCATATGTGTATACACCTGTTATTATATCTAAAGTCGTGTTTCATGTTTAAAAATATTCACAATTCCCCCAAAGAACTATCGAAAAATCTTTGTTGTAGTTTCTTATCCCACTTGATAGACAGCAACATGTAGACTAAGTCCAAGAACCTGTGTGTTCTTATAGAAGGGGTGAAGGGGGTGGGCAGCTTCTGTCGTGATGGAGCATCCGTACAGCTGACTTTTTACGGGGTAGGGTTATCAGACCAAAGCTCAACAGTCACATTAGATCGGTACCTACGGCTTAAAGTGGATTTCGAACTACTACCAACATCCAAGGCATCGCCAGGACTTAAACCCGAAACCTGCGTCATCGAGTGCTAGTTCACTCGGCCACCAGGGCCCCAAAAAATATTTAAAAGATCGCAGTAAGAACTTTAAATAAAATTATAAAATATGATTTAAAACAAAAAAAAAAAAAAAAAAAAAAAAAAAAAAAAAAAACCAGTTAAAATTTTTTTTCTGAGTTCAAGACTATACAAATGAATACATATAGATACAGTTGATGAGGCTTGGATATATTTACCTGATTTCAAATAAAAAAGAAAAGATCTATTTACTACTAAAAAAAAAAAAAAAAAAAAGGAGTTAAAAATTTAAAATGTTGGTTCAGAGAAAATAAGAAAAATTTAATTAAAGGTTTCATGATAAGTACTGGATTCTCTTATAACGTAAAATTTAAAATAAAAAAAATTGGAAAAAAAAGGATGTAAAAATGAACTCGGATTACTATCAGAAATATGTTTTTAACATTTTCAAAGAAGACATCCTATTTTCAAAGCAGTCATTTGGACTTTTAAAATAAACTCTTTATAAGCTACTACTACATCACACCACATCACTGTGCCTAGAGCTGAGTTGTCTCTTTACAGTTTATGAATGAATTGGGTGAGACATCTGACTGGGCTCTATGGCGCTCTACAGTCATATGAGAACGGGACCTACGGTTTAATGTGGATTCCGACCCACAACGTACATTTTGTCACCAATGTGATTTGAACCCGAAACTTGTACTACCGAGAACCAGAGCATTAGCCACTCGGCCATCAGACCCCTAATTACCCCCCTCAGCTCTTTATAAGCTACTACTACTCTACTACACCACACCATTGTGCCTAGAGTTGAGTTGCTCCTTTACAGTTTGGGAATGATGTGGATGAATTTTGATTGGGTTCTGTGACGCTCTACGGTCATAGGAGACCGGGACCTATGGTAAAGTGGATTCCGAACCATTAACATCCATGGCACCGCCGGGATACCAACTCGATACGTTAGGTACCGAGAGCCAGAGCGCTAGCCACTCGGCTATAAGTCCCCAAGCCCTTTATAAGCTACATTGGATGGAAGATAGTGGTGGAGGAGAAGAACAGTCTTCTGCTTCATTGGCGCAACAGCCCCATGGTGGGCCCAAGCAACCTGCCTACTGGTAGATTTCGAGATAAGAGATGTTTTATTTTTACGGCGTAGGGTTGTCAGCTCTACGCCCAATAGTCATATGAGACAGGGACAGAAACAAAGTCTACCTTCATATTTTAAGAAAAGTTCTTCATGTTGAAAATCTAGTTGTAATAGAGTTCAACAAATGGGTTATCAAATTGAACACATTAGCAAATAAAATTCTTATATTTTTTATGAATACATTTTTTCAAAATCGTTACAAAAATGTGGGAACCCTCCCATCAGTATTTATTATTTAAAAATTACTTTGTTTTTAAAATTTTTTAAAACATTTTTTATAAATTTTTTTTAATTTCTTACTTTTAAGAAATTGAAGAAGTCTTCATGGTCTTCCCATATAACGAAAAAACTAGTGAAACAGACTAAAACACATTTGTTGTTTATGCGTATTCAGACAAAATATTCGACAATCAAACATTCATGCCCGTGTCCCCAAAAAGCTTCGGGTCTAAGATGACGCACTGCATAACAAAAATTGAAATGAAATGCAATCACGTTCAAGAAAAAGATTATTATTGTTATGAATATTATAATTTGTAGTAAAGATTTTGATAAAATTTTATTTGTTATGAAAAAAGAAAATTGATGAACGCGACACAATCTGTTCCAATTCGTATTCAAAACCTGCTTCCAATTCCTCTTTTTGGCACGTGCTGCACTCTGGTGGTTGGAATGTAAGCTAAAGATGATATAGAGCAGAGGTGGCCAACCCATATTATCTTGCAGGCCGCTTTGGATCCTAACTCCGCGGGACGCATATAAAATTATATATTCCTACATTAGAATTAGACCCACTATAGACTTTTTTTGGAGTGAAAAATTGAAACATAATGAGTTATTATTTCCGTGCTTACTATTATTCTTACATGTAAACATAGAAATACAATAATAATGACATTAAACGCACATTGTAAAGAAATACTCAAAATGAAATGTAAAAAAAATATAAATATAAACGAAATAAAAAAGGGAAATATAAAAATTATATAAACATAAACGAAATAAAAAAAATGAAATATAAAAAATGTATAAATATAAACAAAATAAAAAATGAAATCAGTAAAAATATTTATTTGGCTAGTGCGATAATTGTTTCTCCACTCGTTCACTTAGCTTTTGCAAATAGCTCTCAATTTGAGTATTTGTACATCGTAATGTGTGTTGCAGATTAGCGTCAATTATGTTTGAGCTTGTTTTGTGTTGGGTCAATTTCATTTTCGAAAAATACGATTTGAAGGTACGATCCAAAACCGCTAGAAACTTGAACAAAGAGTCTGGCTTGCTCTGCTATCAACAATCAACTGTGCGTATCTGCGTCACGAGGTCACTTAAAGTGAAACATAGGACCTGTTATATCAGATGTTCCAAGATGCGCACGCATCATGAGTTTTTAACTCATAACTGCAAACTCATAAATAAAACAGGCAATATCTGTCATATATTCGTAATAATATGATTTTAAAATCAAAGTTAATATTTCTTCATAATTTCGACAGTTCATTTTTGAATATACGGATGCACACATAATGTATTTTTTTAATACATTGGTTTTCACTACTTTCGCCATTATAAAATAAATATACTTTGTAAAAGTGTGATAAATCTCACGGGTCGAAAAAATATTCAAGAAATGCCGTGGGTTGGCCACCCCTGGTATAGAGTTTAGTTAAGGATGGTTTTATTTTATGAGAAAGCATATCTTTAAATAGCTTTACTAGTTTAAATTTTCTGAGACGCAACATGCAGCTAAGAATTAATTTAAAATTATTATTATTATTATTATTTATTTCCAATGGCAAACTTAAAATTATAATTTTTGGAAATATGAAGCATTCGTATATTAACTGTCAATCCTTAAGAACTGATAATTTTGTACTTAGTACAGGAAATACGAACTTTTAATTGCTGAGCCCTCCTGGCGAAAAAAAAAAAAAAAAAAAATCCTTCCTTTAAATGTTCCACTTGACAAGTCATTTAACTTCTTTCTATATTCTATTAACTTTCTATATTCTATTCTATTATTCTTTCTAATGTTTCATTTGACTATCATTTAACTTAACTTCTTTCTATTTTTATTTTAACTTCTTTTTAACGATTTCTATATTTTCTTTATAAAACTAGTTGCAATTTTCAAGTAAAAAAAAAAAAAGTCATCCCCGATTTTCAGATTATTTTTATTTATTTATTTTTTAATTTTCAAGTTGGAATTCATTGTCAACATATTACAGAAATGTGAACAAGATAATTTCATAAATTAGCATTAACTAAAGTTCTAAAAGATAAATATTTGTAAATTTTTGATACTTATAAATGTGATCAATACGTTCTACATTTATATGTTTATAGAATTTTCCCTAGCTGGGATTTGCTCTCATATATTTTAATTTTATAATAAAAGAAAGAATATTTGTAACTTTCTCTAGAAAAATGGGGAACACACACACACACATATATACTCGTTTTCAAATGCAGTGATTCCTCTATTTAAGTGGATTCATTACACTATCACTTCACCACCATTTTTTCATACCCAGATGGCGCCACGATATGTTAAAACACAAATTCCTGGATTCACTAATGCCATATATTTCACAATCGCGTAAGTTGCAAATAATAATTTGTTATGAAAAAATTGTTTTTTATAGATATACGAGTTCAATAATAGTTATCGAATCTAATTCACGGATTTATCTAAAGACATTAGTAAAGATCATAGTGCATAAAGCTCCACAAGGGACAACTTCTTTCGATGTGTACAGGTGTCACGACCCAGGCGATTACCAGTGATCTTTATCTTCTCTTTTTTATTTTTATTTTCAAACTCATTATTGTATTGCATCATTACGTCGCATTACCATCCTGCATTTGGCATACATCTTTGACTTCATCTTCAGATTTCAATCTTTTCTTCACGTCATTTCTTAATATTCTTTATGTCATTTCTTAAAAGTATTTTAATTTTTGGATATTTTTTTCGGCTAACAATGTTTATTTTCTTTCATTTGTTTTGTTCTTCAGATATATTTGGTTTCACTAACAATATTAGTTATGTGACCTACGTATTTGCCGGGCGTGGCTATCAGTGTCCCAGGAAAAGTGAATCCTGGAGATTAAGTCTAGCTGAAGCTACGGCTCTCATAAGCAATACATCTTTAGCCTCTGCTTCTAGTAGACGAGTGGCACACTTCCGTTTCTGGCTGAATAAATTCGCTGGTAATTACCAGTCCTTCTTGTCTGGAAGCTACAGCGGACATCAAAGCATATAGTTTCCATACATTTTTTTGTACATCAACATTTATTTTAAAGATTTGAAATAAAAATTCCGTTTCACAGTTTGCTTAACTTTGTCTTTCAATACGTCGCAATTTTATTATATAATTAATATTTTAATAATACCTACTTATACTTTCCATTTCGTTACTATTGTAAAGCATATGATTAATAATTTTGATCATAAATTTATAACATCAGTAAAATAGTTTTGCAGACATCTCTTGCATGCATTAAAGGCTTTTTCTTTTAACCTTTCAGTTAATGGTAAATGTTAGGAAAAGACTGGAGATGTTTTTTACGGGGAAACGTTGTCAGCCCGACGCTCTACAGTCATATCAGACCGGGTACTATGGTTTAAAGTGAATTCCGAACCACTACAAACATTCATGGCACCGCCAGGGACTGGAACCCGGAACCTGTGGCCTCGAGCGCTAGTCACTCGGCCATCAGGCCCCTGGAGTGAATTATAAGTAAGAAATTACGATCTTACGCATTTTGATGTTAAAAACAAGTAATATATATAAAAAAAAAATTTAAAGTCAATTCCTACTTTTTTTTCCATTATATTGCAGAAAGTCCTTTATAAATAATTTTCATTCATTTTTTTTAAGTTTATCTGGCGTCATCTATTGGTAGATATATGCGACTTAAATCTAAAAAAAACTAAAATTAATAATTTAATTTAATTAATAAATTAATATTTGAAGAAACTGTATTAACATCCAGTGTCATCCACTACAAGTTCAAAAAAAATGTACTTGAACTTGAGTGGAAGAATAAAAAGTATTTTATGAACGACTGAAAATTTGAACAAGATATATATAGGGAGAGTGTGAGCTAATAGAAGGAATTGAATAATTGATCAAAAGCAGAATTTTTGAGTTGAAATAGTTTAATTGCAAAATAACTAAATTTTGACAACAAGCATACATATATTCATCTTTATGGAAAATACGCTTAAGAATTTATTCATTTGAATAATCTTAAATTTTGTCATGGACTTTTTTCTACCAATCAAACAGAAGGCGTTCTTCTTTCATGATTTTGCACAAAAGTATACTCTTCTAGCCCTAAACTTCATAGTTTTGGCCTGGCCTCATCTCCTTTCTGCCTGACTCCTTAGCAAAATCCGCGTCTGATACAATGATTTTAAATTGGATTTCATTGGAAGACCTCATCTACAATAGAGAGAGAGAGAGAAAAAAGACAGCATTTAAAACCTCAGATGAACAATGGAAAATACGCACGGGATCAAACCAATTAATCGTATCTTACCTATCAATAGAAAAGAAGTACTAATTTCAAGATTTCGCACCGAAAAAAGTCTAAAGTCTGACTCTATAGATTTGGATTAACATCTACTCCGCTATGCTCAAGACGCAAAAAACCTGAAATCGAGGAACATATTTTATTCCAATGCACTAAATATGAAGTACAAAGAAGAAAGTTAAAACAGGCTTTTGGATATAGTCTTATCCTATTCTTGGTTATTTGATATGAGCGACGAACCTTATTACAAAACTGGATCACTAATTAATTTTCTACAAAAAATTATGTAGTTTTTTTTGTGTGTGTGTTTTAACGTTTTTGTATTGTGACAAAATTTCTGCACGACACCACATTTCTTTAATACTTTTGGAATCAGCCAAAATCCATTGATTATCTGTTTTTATTTGTATTATCTTTTCTTATTTCTTCTCAAGAGTAATTGGATAAATTAAAATAAAGCAGCTAACGCGAGCATAAATCTCAAAGTCAAGTCCCTTGTGCCCATTCTGCAAAATACAGGAAACTGTTGAACACATTTTGTTTCTAATACAGGAAATAAATAGAGCCAAGAAACAAGCTGCAAAGTGTTTTTGGATATATGGTATGTCTGAGGATACATATTATAAAATTGCAACGTTATTTCAATTTCTAAGGGAACTCTCGTAACCTATGGGGACTTTTACTATTTTCAGTTATGGTTGTAATTCACAATTTCTTATCATCGTTCCACTGTTCAAATAGTGTGGTCTATTAGATCAACAGTTTTATCCATTTTTTTTCTTTTTCATATTTATTCATCTTTCTTATTTTCTTTTGGTTGCCGAAAAGTACATACAACGATTCCTTTCTTTTAGAATTGTGGTCCATCATAGGGTTAGTCCTTTTTGACATAACATCATCATGGAGTCGAGAATTTCGTGTTTTACAGTAGTTCCATTATAAATGCTAAATTTTTTTACCTTTGTTTAATTTCTTTGTCTATCGTGTTTTAACAGTATTTGAATAAATTGAGAATAAGCAGCATCCGTGAGCATAAATCTAAAAGTTATGAATCAAGTCAAGTCATCTTTAAATTTGATTAGGTTAAATGATTACCATTAATAATCTAATTTTTATATGCATAAAAAATACACAAATCTTGCACAACAAAAAGTTTATTATAGACAACATGGATAATAAATATGCATTCATATGTATATATTATGTGTATATATATATTTATATATTATCTCTGGGATGTTTATAATGGAAATGGTCACAAAACCACATAATACATTGCATGTTTTGGATAATTTTTTTTATCACAAGGATTCACTGTGCAATGTCTTACAAACTGCACATGTAGAAACTCCACACAGGAAGCATTAGCTGTGTATGATACAGTACATTTCTTTTTAAACGCAAATGTATACAACAAGACAAATGTACACTAGTTTGCAAATAGAATACAAGTGAAGTGAAATCATGGTTTGGGTTTAGAAACACAATGATGACATGAGATATAATATATTAATGATGTAAAGATTATGTTTTTAATGATCACCAACAATAAACAGATTGATAAGACACTTTACACATTTTAGCAATTTCCCCATATTTTTCCTATGGTTGTGCAAATGTAAAGGATTTGTATTCGAGCTAATGCAAATGGAATTGAAAGGAATTCTGGAGAATTGCCCTGAAAACTATAAGTCAATAGAAAAAAATAAAAAGGTTATTATGTAGATGCAGTTTAAAGTAACACAAAGAATCATAATTAAAAATGCAAAAAGTTAAGTCAGATTATATACAAAATAAAAGATACTAAGTCAGAAAAAAAATAATTTAAACTTTAGTTTCCCTGCTTAAAAAAAAAGTTGTAGCACTAGATTAAAATTAAATACATAATTAATTGTTTAAAAAGGACAAAAAAATCTTGATGTTTAAAAGCAAATGATGTGGTAGCATTTTCATTAAAAACTGAGGTAGCATAAATAACTCGAAGACTAGACACAAATGATAAAATTAAACTTTCGTAGCACTTGATAACGATGCAAAGAAAGCAAACTTTGATTCCACTTTTTAGGTTTGCATATCTATTAAGATAAGTGGTCAATAGCAATAGAGTAATGGCCTTATGAATTTCTAAGCACCAAAACACAATTGTACAAAAATATATAGAATACATTTGTATCTTAAATATATATGCAAGATATAATTTATTAGCACAACTATATGCACAGGCTAGTTTAGAAAAAGCACCAAAAATATAATTTATTTTTCAATGTTAGATAACAATACAAAAAAAAAATTATATTAATGATTAAAATAATTTATAAACAGTATTATAAATTATTTATAGTAGTACCAATAATATTTGTTTAAGAATTTAATTTTTAACACAAGCATTTTACTTATTAACAATGCTATGTTTAGATGAAAATTTTAATAGAAACATTCCAATAAATTTTTTTCTAAATAGAAGTGAACTGTTTGTATAATTTAATAATAACATTTTTTAAAATACAGCAAACAATTAAAAGCTATTTTCACAAAAAATATAATCTAAATATAAATTAGAACTAAAAACCAAAGAATTTAATATACAAAATATGAGATCAGGATAAATTCTCTCCTCCCATCTATATTTACAAGCAATTAACTGTCAAAATTTGATAGTTAATTAAATTTGAAAAATCTGTAGACTGGAATTGCTATATATAAAAATATTCAAACTTAGTTTAAACAAAACAAAACAAAAACAGTGGTCCAATGTACTTATAATTAGTACATGAATATTTAGAGTATAGTCTGACTACAAATTGTAAGGAGATAAACATCTGACTTAACGGCAGAAATGGACAAATTGATTACTTGTTACAGGTGCTAGTCGGATATATATGGCACAGACGTGCCTTGAAAGAAAAAAATATAAAAGTTAGTGGGCAACTTTTTTCATCTAGTGTTTCTTTGAATAATGTACCATCTAAAATTTTAATGATTAAAAATTAAAATTTTTATTCCAATTAAAAATCCTCCTACATATTTCCTGCTTGCCAATTTTCCACACGAATGGTTGTCAGACTATAACTTAATTTCCAAATACTTCTATTGCATCACTCTTTGCACTCAACACAAAATCCTTAAAATAGATTTTAAAATCCAAGGAAACTTTGATATATTATAACAAATACATCAGAAAATCTATTTATCAATAGCCACAATTATTTTCAAATAAAAAAATAACAGCTAAAAGATAAATTTTTCATAATTTCAATGCTCACATTCAAGCATTAATGAATACATACAAGCACTATATACAAGAATTGCAAGTTCACAATATAAACATGCATTTTTACATGAGGAAAAAGATCGGATCTTAAAAAAAATTCACAAATTAAAGGTGATTGACTTTTATTTAGTATACATTTACATTTTTATCATAAACATTTAAAACTCTTCTAAAAAACACAGGACAAGCATGCACAGGCAACATGAAGCACTTCAAAACTAATGGAATGATATTAAAGGAATTCATGCTATGTGAAACTCATAAAAATATAGAGATTACTCTATACAGCATTTAAAATAAAAGATTGGCGCTCTGTGTGATGCATTGCTTCATGACTACTGTACAAAGAACACATTAACAGCATGAAGAAGACACTGATTTATTGATACAGTGTTTAGAATTGCATAGGAAGCAGTATGTTTCAAATTTTAATATAAACTTTATTAAATGTATTAAAATATTCAACGCACCATAACATCAAACTGCAATTTGTTATTTGCAGTTCATTTGATTCCCATTTGAAAACTTGATTTATATAGCCCATTAATAATCAACTGCCGAATAGCCCATCAATTGTCAAAGCTAAATTTCCTCATTTTTAACACAAAAGCCCACTTATCAGCAACATGACTCAATTATCATTATATTGTTGAAAAACTTTATTTACCATTCTGATAATTCAATAATACAGCAGTGCAAAAACAAAGCATTTCCTTTCCTTTTGGGCCAAAATATCTATGGTGTATACATATTACATATCCATTTGATATTACAGTAACTTTTTTTTTTAAATCTGGCAAGTTCGGAACCACGCTAGATTATCGAGTGTCAATATAGTTTTAAAGGGGATTTCAAAGATAAAGCCCTCTACTATCAAATACCGGATTAAAGAGATGCTACTGTAAAAACCACACAGAGTACAAGTGCATGAAATAAAGCCTAAGAAATTCTCTAGCAAATATGTTAATCCATAAGTGAAGTAGAAGGGCATTTCTGTGAAACTGATATTACATCGCAGGGTAAATCATTCAAAATAGATTATTCAAGATAATTCACCATTAAATACAACTTAATATTTTTCTTTTATATAGTAAAAATTTGGTTTTGTTTGTCGCTCTATGTGGTCATTTTGTGCACACTTTAGGCTAATTAGATCAGGACCTACTATTTAACATGGATTCCGAACCACTAACAAACATCCATGCCAATACCAGGATTTGAACCTGGAGCCTGTGGTACCAAAGGACAGATTTAATAGTATGAAGGTAGTTTAATTAAGGTTAATAGTGTGTTACTATCATAAAAGCAAGTAAGTATGCTAATGTGTTTAAAAATATTAAATATATAAGATGATTAATCAATATGTCTCCACAATTCATATAAATACCAAAAGTCACATCTAATAAATATAGAAAAAGAAACTAATTAAATTATTGTACACATCCTTTAAATGGAAGCAATACTTTAATGACATAATTATAGGAACAAGAATATTTTAATTTCTTACTGGATTCAATTCATTTAGTAAGAATATACATTCGATAATCAATAATGTGCAATATCACAGAGATAAAACATTTAAATAAACAGGATTTTAGATCGATTAATATAAAAAATTTTCCAAGTAGATTTCATTCACTTTAATTTACAATCATGCTTTCCAGATATATACTTCAAATACAGTTATACTGTGTGGTATAAACTTGCCACACAGTAAAATTGTAAAAGCTCGATTGCAGATATAAAGCTCCGTTATAATAAGCTTCATGGTATATAATTGTTATAACAGTAAATGCATAATATATTATAACATAATTTATTAAAATATTTATATCAATTAGTCAATATGCAGTTTAAATATTTTGAATTTATGTAAATAAAAACTCTTTAAATTTTCAACAATAACAAAAAAGTGACTAGATTACTTTTTTTCTGGAAACTATTGTAATTTTTATTAATTATAGCTATACCAAAGAAAAAAAAATCTTCTTAGTTTTTGAAGCCTACAACCTCAATTTTTTTTTTTAATAAATGCAATTTTAGTAAAATAATATCATTTTTATATACAATTTGTTATATCTTTTTTTTTAACTTAAGAAAATTTCCACAAAGAAATTTATGTATATTTTTTAAAAATATTTTAAATCAATTTTCTGTCCTATAAATAGACATTTCAGAAATTTTATTTTCACATTATGAATGACTAATAAACCAGCATCACGACTCTCTGTAACTTTCATTTAAAAGCTATTAGCTTATTCGATACAGATTTTGAAGAAATTAAATTTTAACAAATTCCCTTTTTTTGTTATTTTTCATAATTATATATATTCATCGAATTTGAATATTAAAATAAATATCACAAAATTTTTTAATGTTTTATTTCTAAATACTTAATTATAATATAACAATAGACATCATTAAAAAATTATTCTAAACATTATTTCCCTAAAATAAGAGAAATATAGTATTAATGAATTTAATTTAATATTGTGATGATACATAACTCAATAAAGAAATAAAAGCATTAAAAATTACTTAAATTATTAATAATTTTTTATTTGAAAACTAATAAAAAAGAATTTTCTTACTTTCAGTAATTAATGTTTTTAATTGGACTGTATATTTATTTTTTAATAGACATAGTAAATATTTTTGTTAGTTCCTTTTATAGAATTAATTTATTGGTCACTGCTAGATTAAATGACTAAGAAGCTTATTATACACACTTTTAATCTTAGTTATAAAAATTGTCCAACTCACTAAAAGATCCATTGATATATAGAAAAACTTGCAGGTTAAGCATTCAATAAAATTGAATTTTACAGTATTAAAAAAAAAAAAAAAAAAAAAAAAAAAAAAAAAAAAATCAACCATGAATAGACTAGATTACTAAAACATAGGAACATTAAATAAAAAAAAATTACAATAAATATCTCAAAATTAAAACAATTGATAACAGGTACTTCTTTGATAGTAAACAATATATTATAGAAAAAAATTTTATTCATTAATTTTTTTAAATGGGCACGAATTCACATTATCAGCACCCATCTCAAAAATTGAAAGACACATTTTTTTTTTAAAGGGATAACAGCATTAAATCTAGGCATGTGTAAACAATTTACAAATTTTAAAAAGATAATAAACTTATTTTTTATGAATTAAATATGGTATAATTGAATCAGGAAAAAAAGTATGAACCGTGACAAAACAGGCAATTTGAAACAAAACATTTAGTTAAAAAATAAATAAATGAATGATTGAGTTTTCTAGGCTTTTAAATGGCACGATAATCTGACACATACACATACACAAAACAATATTATACAGTAAATGCTGATAAAATAAAAACAAGATTCCTCATCACTGAACAAGCAACATTTTAATTAATTCTTGAAGGTATGTCTAAAATACTGATATTTAAAATCATATGCATGCACTCAATTTAATACAGATGATTAACTAGTATGCCAGTCATTGTAATAATGAATGTAAATATTATCTATAGATTCAATGAGCAGTTCACAGTGTGATAAAAACATGAATTGTGATTTCAGATTCAATGTTTTCACATGCCTAGGGGAAGACTGCTGAATAAAGTCTGCAACTATTAGACAGTTGAAGTCTTGGGAAATTGACTGTCCTTGTAATCTGTGAGATAATAGGTTAACATTTCACCTTTACCTTTAACTTTGATGTAACCACGGCATTCAAGAGGGTAGCCATGTTCTTTTAATATCAAAAATACATCATGCGTAACCTAAAAAAATCAAATTCAGTATATTTAAAATTCACTTATATTATATTATAGATTATATTTTTGTCAGTAACTTTATATTATAAACACGACAGACTTTGACCATTTATGCACTAATTCTGGATATTAATACTTGTGTTTAAAAAATATTAAAATGTAGATTTTTCCTGGAAATAAAAACATATTTAATTAGTGAATTAATTCTTGCAAAATTTAAGTGCTGAGTTTTTAAACTTATATTTTACATATAAAAAGAATGAAAAAAAACATGGATCTAAATTGATCAAATGATTACAAAAATTTTGCACATTTGAGTCTTAATTCCTTCATGACAGAAAGGCAGTTTTAAATAAATAATTTGAAAAAGAGAAACTTGGATATTATAAGGATAAAAAGCTTCTTATGTATTTATTAGATTGTTGACACTTCTCTTTTATTGAGATACCATACAAAGCATAAGCAAGAAGGCCAAGGGTTTACTGCAAACAATGAGGGGATAATTTAGCATGAAGTGATGACATACAAAAGGTAAAATAAATTTTATTTAAACACATTAATTATCAAGTATAAACTTAATGAAAACTAATCTCATCTATAATAAATAAATATTAATGGAGCAATAATAAATATTAATGGACATGAAAATGAGCTAAAATTTTGAAAGTTGATTAAAAAAAAAAAATAATTGTTTCAATATATAATTTTCAAGATCACAAAGGAACTAGCAAAAATTCAAATAGTTGTAATAACAAAAATTTGTCATGTGTGAAAAAAAACCAAAAAACATGTTTTTCTTCCCAATTAATGGGAAACCACTTCATGACAAAAGTAAAAATGCTATCAGATGATATTGCAAAGAATCATGATGTTCCACATAGTTTGCAGTAAAAGCTTGAAATCCATGGCAGAGTTACACACATTTATGTCTGGTAGCAGAAAGTACTATTATTTATTACTCATTAATTTACACAAAACTGATAAGAAAAAATACTAAATTAAGAAATCTTGATATTATAAAATTAATCCTGCCAGTTAAATTTACATGGTTAATTAAATAGCACTTTACCTGAATTTTCGACAACTCCCCAGTACTATCCATTCTACTTGCAACATTAACAGCATTACCCCAAATATCATATTGAGGTTTCTTTGCTCCTATCACACCAGCAACAACTGGTCCCACATTCAAGCCTGCATTGGATTAATTAACTTTTCAATTATCTTAAATAAATTTACAACATTGATATTTATATTATTTTAAGTAAACCATAAGTAATTTTAAAAATATAGGAATCAGTCAAAGATAAGAAAATTCAATCCAAATGAAAAAAATAAAATTCTTTGTTTTTCTAGTTTTTTTGTAAAATATGAATACTTTCAATTTTTTTATAATTTGAAATTTAAATGCATTACTTAAAGAGTAAAACTAGTATGGTATACTACGCAAAATATATTATTTCATATCTTCAACCTATTAAAATTCCAAACATTACATACATTTATTTACTACAAATAGAAAAAAAAAAAAATTAAACAATAAATATATTCACTCTCCTAGTTCACTGAATGCTTAATAATAATATGTGTAAAAATTTGATGCAATTTCTTTTTCGTCATTAATTTGCAATAAAAATTATTTTAATACAGTTTAACTTAATTCAAATTCAAGTTTTGTTAGTATGCATAGGTAAAAAATAAAATAATTTCTGATTAAAAAATGCATTTATTTTTGTTAGAGTGGCAAATAACTAATTTATTTTTTGTAAATTAGAAAATGTTAATAAAACCAAAAATTTTGAATTAATAATTTAAGAAGTATAAAATTTTTATTTAAAAATAACATACACATTTCTTTATTTTTAATCTATACAAATATTCTCTATAAGATTCATTATAAAGTTTCAAAAGTTTTTAACCTTTTTTATCGTATCAAACATGAGAATTATTACATAAATTTCCAAGTAAAAATCAAATGCTTACATATCATGAAGAAAAGACATAAGTAACATATGTTTTTTCTCTTTAGTTAATGTATACTTACATCAAAAAGAAAAAACTGAAAATTTAAGGTTTTATGTTATTTTATCTTTGATTTAAAAATGTTATAAGAATATTTGTAATGAAAAGTGTTATTTAATATTAAAGAACTTTAATTCAACAATAAAAGTAAATACATTAATATCTCACAGATATTGACATAATACTAATTTAATTAATTAATGTTTATATACATATTACAAAATTTAATTTACATTTAAAGTTAAACTGAGTACTAAGTATTTCATCCAAAGTTACTTACCAACTCTTATCTTGAAATTGTTAAAGGAATGTACATTAACATAATCCAACTGATCTTTCAATCTTAAAGCAAAATCAGCCATTCTAGTTACATGAGAAAAGTTAGTCATATCAACAGTACTGGCTGTTAGTCCTGATGCTGCCATATATGTGTAACCAGTGGTTTTAATTTTTTCTATACAACCAAACTGCTCTTCTGCTAGAATCTGTAATTAATAAAGTAATTTTAAGCTTCAATCATAACAAATATATAATTTACAAAAGAAGAATAAATGTAGAAAAAAGAATTCATAGCAAAATTATATTATCAAATGTCATTTAAATAATAAATTCCTCACTTTTATTAAGATTCCATATTATATGTGTTATTATAAGAAAAATATAATGAATTTAAACAAATGTAACAATAACAAATAATTTTCTGAAAAAAAAAGGGAAAAAAAAGTATAGATATATAAATACCTCATCAAAATCAGCAATAATTTCATTTAAAAGTCTAAGACATTCAACTCCTTCATTATTAGCCTCCAATTCCATATAAAACTCACTGAAATTTGGAATGGAAGCAAACATAATGCACACACTTTCACATTGTTCATGATACAAATCCTAAAAGAATAAATATCAGATGCATATCAACTGACTGTAGATAGAAAGCAATAAAATTAGGATAATCTACATATAATTTTTCGAATTGCTTTTTAAATATAACTTAATAAAATCATAAATAATTCTATAATTCATTTTGTCACCATAGACAGCTTATAAGGCTCACATTGTAGCAAGGTAACAGTATTGGTTTTCTGCCTTGTTGCAGGCAAAGCTCTTGAAGAATACATACTGTATACAAAAGAGATCATATGTTTACAGTGCAAAATATTTAACCAAGATATTTTAATGAATAGCCACCAAATTTTATAGTGCACTTAATTAAAATTTTTTGAACTAATGTTTAAAAGTAAATATTATAAATATAGTTCAATCACAGATCATGTTGAATGGAAAACATTCAGTTTAATGGTGAACATGGATCAATTAAGCACCAATAACTTGTTAGGGTTTATGGTCACAAAGATGCTCAGTAAGAAAAAAAAATATTAGTGTGGAATTTTTGTCATCAAGTTTTTCTTTTGATATGTCATCTATAATTTTAATTAAAAACTAAGATTATTTTTATTGCAATTAAAATCCCTTCTAAATGACATCTTTTTCCCTATGATGCCACTCTTTTTGTATTTGTCTGACTTGGCCATTTGCCATATGACTGGGAGCCATATGGAAAATATGGCCGACTATATAGAATATTATAATCCATACAAATTACTTCGAAACAATAATTTAAAATTCAGAATATATTTGAAGTAGATAACATTTTCAATTTTTTTTTTTTTTTTCATAAATTCATAAAATGACATCCTATATTTTGCTACAGATTATTATTTTTATTTATTTACAGTTCAAAATTTTTATTACTTAATATTAACTTATATAAAGAAATAATATATTTAAAAACATTAGAACTTAAATGACCTCCTATATTTTGCTTTTTCTGTTAAGCAAAGTTACACAGTAATATTATATGTCTATTAAATGTATATATCATATATTTTTAGGTTTTGTGTTATTACATTTCTTATAGTTTTTCTTCCACACACATACAGTTAATTTTTATATTGTTTTTATTTATAATGATTTAATACAATAGTTTCTATTAATGACATCATATATAAGAAACAAAGCAGTTAGCAAAAGGAAAATAAATCTACCTCATTCTTTCTGTCAGCAGTTAAAAAATATTCAGCAACATGAGCTGGAAGAATATTAGCCAAGAGCTTCCTGTTATAAGCTTGGAGATGTTCCATATCTTCCTTTTCTTCTAGAGCTTGCAATTTCCACAAAAAATCCAATCGAGATGTAGCTTCAGCTTGGTGGCCATGAGCAACAAGGGCACCAACAAACAGTAACAGCAGAATTGTTAGAGAATATTTCGATGGCACACCACTGCCATCAGGACTAGAGAATAAAGAATATAATTGTTTTATTTTGGATTTTATGCACATGATGTATATGAGTTTTATTTTAAATATTGGTTCCATTTTTTCAAATTATCTTAACAATATACTTAAAGGTAGCAGCCTTAACTAAATTAATTTGGTGAAACATTAAATGTAGTATGAAAGTTTTAAAATTTAATAATATCTTGAACTGTGAAGAATATGTTAAAAGATTAAATTACATATATACCCAATGAAAATTAATGTATAGTCTGACACAGATAACATGAAATTGTAAGTATCTGTTTAATAGCAGACACAAATAAATCAATCACAAGTAAAGGGTGATGGATAGAGATGCTGCAAAGCTGCTTTGAAAGTATAACAAATAATGGATTAAATATTGGAATTTTTTTCATCTAATTTTTCTTTTATTATTGTGTAATCTAAAATTTTAATTATTAAAAATTAAAATTATTTTATCCAATTAAAATCCCTCTAAAAGATCATTTTCTCTCCTATAGTGCTGCCGCTTTTGAAAGTGTCTGATGGCCATTTGCTAATTTCAACGCAATTGGTGGTTGGACAATATAAATAAAAGTGTTTCTAAATATATATTTATTAATTTTTAAGAATAATTAATTATTAAAATATTTGAATTATATTTACAATTATAAATAAATTTCTTAAAAATATTTTAGCAAACAAACTTAATTCAGAGTATTCATTATTAACCGGTGAAATGATAATTTAATATATAGTAATATACTAACCTGTGTATTAGATCGAAAAGATCAAATAACTCAACATGTGTTAAGAGAACAAGAGCACAGAAAACAAGAGAAGCCAATAACAAGGTAAGAAGTTTCTGAATAGTAGTCAGCACAAGGAATGCAGCACATGATAACATTACAAGCATCATACAAAAAGTTATATTCTGAAAATAGAAATTGTGTATGCTGTACAAAATTTATATGTAAAATAAATTAATATATTCTAATTTTACAAAAAATATATAAAAATATATATATATATATATTTTTTAATTTACTTATTTAAATTTTTTTTATTTAAATATATTTTTCATTTTAATATATATTTACTTATTTTAATCAAATTAATAATATTTTCTTTGTTTAAATAGGAATGTTTAGTAAAATCATTAGTGTATTGTCAATGAAAATATAACTTACATAAGGAAATCCATCTAGAATTGTATCAGAGCATACGTCTGGATGAATAGTAAAATTTTGAGTTACATTTTGATAGTTGTTCCAACACACAGTTGTTTCTGAGGTATCAAGAGCAGCCTAAAATATTTAAAACATTTATAGTTAATATAAAATAATTCACAAATGCAGTTTTGATAAAGTTAAAATTTAGCATGAAATTAGAAAACATTTAATTGATTTTGTAATAAAAAATTTTAGAATTACTGATAATGTATAAAATTGTAAATAGTGATTAATAGGGTATTAAATTTAAGTTTAAATAGTAATAAATTTATGTATTATAAAAGGCCAGGAATACCAAAAGTAATGGGAATTTTTTAATTTTTATCATAATGAAATATGATCCCAAATAAGGAAATTTTTCAGAATCTGGCAGAGTTCTTGGATTACTGAGCTTGCAAGTAGATGGGACTATGTTTAGTGGGAAGAATAAACAACACAATAGGAGAAATTAATAGATTATGATACAGGATTAAAATGGTGTTTAATAGAATAATAATAAAACAAAAGTAAAATTCAAGGGGATTGATGAAATCTTACAATTTTAGAATTTGGACTTTAAAAAAAAATGTTTATAAAGAAGATATTAAAACTTCCTATTCTTAAATTTATTCCAAAAATGATTTTATATCAATCAATTTAGATTTATTTAATTTTGTATCAAATTATTCTAAATTAGTTACACATTTAAATACAATATATCCAAATAAGAATTTTCGTTGTTGTTTTATTTAAAAATGTTTCAATAAATAAAATACTGCAACTTGTAATATATAATTCTTATTACAGGTTGTTAATTAGGTTTGTTAGGTTGTTAAACAGGTTGTTAACAGGTTGTTGTACAGGTTGCTTTAATGTTATATAATTCTTTTTAAATGAAAAAAAAAATTAATAAAAATGTAAAGCATAATTGACAATATTAAACACTAAGAAAACAATTTAAATATTCTTTATGATCAATTTTACAAACATTTCAATGATTTTTTTTTATTATAAAGATAAAAAATATCATAAAATGAAAAAGTAATTATCACATTTGAACAAATTTCTTTTGTAAATTATTCATCAACACAACTATTTATGTTAAATGGTCACTTTAACTACTACAAGTTTTAAATTTATAAAATTGTTCTTTTAATGTAGAATGTTCTCGAAACAAGAAACTTGGTTATTGCAGCCTGAGTATAATGCAAAATATTAGTATTTGTCTTCCAGAATAAATGATTTCGAGACGGAACAAAACTTCTACAATTTTCTCAAACTACAAGCTGTATGACCACGAATCTATTATTAAAGAACAAGAAAGATTCAATATTTTCTGATCTGGACATTTGATATCCAAATATAGTTTTAAGAATTAAAGAAACATAAATTACTTATGTGGTATTACTAATTTTATTTTTACATAACCCACTAGTGTCCTAACAATTTTAATTTTTAGTGCATCAATAATATTCCCTATGTGAAGTAGTACCTTCCACAGCGGAACTTACAAAGCAAAACATTTTTTTTTTAAATATTGAAAACATCTATTAAATAATTTTTATTGATGTGAGATACTTTGTTCCAAACCTGTTCTATTTGCAATGATACCACCAGTTGGCAAAATTCTGATCTGATTGCTAGACAGGCCTTTTATTACAAAGACAAATGAACATTAATTCAATAATATTTTCTATCAATCAGAAGTTATGAAGAATTAAGATATAAACTTAATGTTGAAATGAGGGAGGAAAGGGATTCATTGAAAAAAAAATTAAATTTTTCAATTAACTATAAAACTTCAATTACAATTTTCCTGCAACAGTCACATTTGGTAGGAATGTTGTTTTGGTAGAAAGTTTAATAGCATTTGAATAAAAATCCCCATTTTTTAAATCAAATGTCAGAAAAACTTAACAAATGAGTCAAATTTCATTAGATATTCAATTCCATTTTATGCATTAAATCAACATTGGAAAATTTTACTTTTCTATTTTATATATGATTCCAAAATTCAAAGTTGAGAGATGTGTTTATCCATTTGATTTTGTTTTAAAGTTTTCATAGTTGTATAGCTTTTATTTCCTTTTAAATTTCGTTTTCACTCCAGCTAAGCCACCTGTATTTGTAATTATTTTCTATTTTAATTCCTAAATATACGTTTTCGTTAGTAAATTCATGCAATTCAAGTAGGCTCTACACTTTTAGTGGGCATGTTTAGAATTTCGTAACAGGCAGACAGCAAAACAAACTCTAATCTTATGAATTGCACCTCCGACATCCACACGTTCGACGCAGACCTTAATTTCATATCTTATCGTGATACCCTATCAAATTTACAAATTGCATATCAACATGGCGCTCGTTCATTTTTTATTGCACTTGGAAGTTCCAAATGGCGCAATATCGACAGCCCATCCAAGAATACTCAAAGGTAATATAGCTTCAAAAGTTATTACTTTAAAGCACATTGACTAGTCTAGTTATATTCATAAACTAGTCTAGTCTAGTCTAGTCTATACTACTAAACTAGTCACTCATAGTCTAGTCCAGTTATATGCATAAACTAGACCAGACAAACAAATCTGATCCACTATTCATTTCGATACCGCCAGAGAACTGGCAAATATGATAGCGATCACGAACGTTCCAATTAATACATTTCTACTTCACCTAATCAATGATTCACATCTTCTATTTCACGATATCCTGACAGATGTATCACTTGCCTACCTTACAATGGAATTGGAAGAAGAAAACAACTTCTCCCTTTCAGAACTTCGACGATTTGCCGGAAAAAGAGCAGCGTCTACCCTATAAACGCTAGTATCAGTCACAGTTTGAGAAACAATCTTGCCAGGACAAAAAATGTCGTTCCTAAACTCATTCGACTGCAAATTGTAAAAATTCAGCTGTCTGTGAATGCTGCAGTGCCCAACATTCTATGGAATCGTGCTCAACCCAAATTCCAAAATGCATGAATTGCCGTGGGGCACACAAAGCCTTTGATATCAATTGTCCTAAACATAAAGCTCAAGAAAATTTTCTGAAATTTAAAACTCTCAATAAACTTTCTTTTATTGAAGCTCGCAGACTAAATCGCACGAAGACTCTTTTTCCTCAAAAGTAAAAGCTGACACTATTACCAATTACATTACAAAGGATGGAATTACAAAATTATTTCAACAGCAAGCCATAGAAACTCAACAATTTGTTAAAGAAATCTGTCAGGCGCAAGTCTCCATTTTTTAAGAAACCCTTAAAACGCTCACTGAAAATATAACACCTCCCTAAGTCAAGCAAACTCCGATCCTTTTGACAGTGATCGCCTACTGATGATTATCCTTTCAACTCATTTCACCACAAAAAAAAAAAAAAAAAAACTTGCAGACCGATAGTTATATGGTCTAAAGTTCATCGTTTTCTATATGATCAATAGAATCTCGTTCGTACTTTTGTATCATATTTTGACATACAATTTTTCTTGTTAAATGCATTACTTATTAACAAGAAAAACAACGAAATCTATCACCTCTCAACACTTCCTTGGTGTAATATACAATGCAATAACCTTTTAAGACAGAAACGTATATTTTTATCGAGCTCGAAAAACTTTCTCGTGACCTCTGGATTTCTTACAAGAAAATTTCTGCCAGACTTCGGCGCTACATTTCTCATCTTAAGAGACATTATTAGGGTTCTATTTGTACCTCTACCGACTATAATGGCAAAATTTGTGAAATTAATAAAACTTTTTACAACCGAAACAATAATCTTGTCTGCAATAAAATCTTCTGTATTAGTTCTAATTTGGTTATTAGAAATCCAAATCAACAAGCTAATATGTTAGCATTCCCTTTCAATAAATCCATTGACCATCAATTTATACCTTTTGATGATTCCAACCAAAATTATAACAGGCCAAAATTATAACGCCAAAAGTATAGTTTTGGCGAACTTCACGATGCTACATGCGCTGCTCCCAACATTTTTCCTGACGGTGAAAGTATCCCTGCAAAATTATTTAAATTTTTTCCGATCCTTATCTCCGATAGCTGTTTTATATCTTTAATAGTATATTGTTTATCTGAGTTATTCCAAAGGAATGGCTAACAGCAAAACTCCTGGTAAAGACATTATTTCATCTACCACATATTGCCCAATAGATCTGACTTCCGTTTTAAGCAAAATCTTTGAACCTATTGTATTCAAAAGGATAATTCACCTTACAAATTCCCTCCTTATTCCTTTTAAGGATTAAATGTATTCATTATCACTTCTACATCACAAAATCGTAGAAGTAAAAAATGCCACAAGATTTGTTTTTCTGAAATTAAACATTTCTTCTGCTTATGCTTCGGTACGGAAAGATAGACTTATTTATAAAATCTTACATGTCGGCATTTAAGGCACTACTGCAAAATGGATTTATAATTTCATTAGTAATAGGAATTTTACGTTAAATGGAGAAACTCTGAGTCGATGAAATTATTTTTCACTCGTGATGTACAGCAGAAGAGTATTCACAGTGCGTTTCTTTTGATAATCTATATGAGAGACATTTTCGAGATTATCCCTGATCATATTGAATGTTTATTATGTGCAGATGATATCTTCCTTTTTATTAGTGATAGAACACTTGAAAAAGTTCTTGTTAATCTTCAAATTACCCTTCACAAAATCATTCAATGGTGCGAAACTTAGTAATTCACCCTTCAACCTGATAAATGAGAAGTGGTGAATTTTTTAAATAAAAAAACATCAGCCAGCTCAACATTTGCAAATTTACAATATTCCTTGGAAGCAACGTAGCCATATTTTAGGCATCTTCTTCTCTCAAAATATCTGTGGCGGCTTTGTAAAGGTTGCGGAATGTTATTAAAATCCAGACGACAAAAAAAAAAAAGACGATAATCAATTTTCACATTTACAACATCTTTTTTTAAATTTCTAACGCCAACTACGTTCTGTTTTCATTCTAGCGGGAAAAATTCCCTTTTTAACAGTGAAAGTGGAAGTTGTTCAATTCAATTAAATTCAACCTTCTTTTCCATCAATAGGTGTCGCTACATATCTCTTTCCGACGAACTTCCTATATTTTAAAAAAGAAAGTTATTAAAAAGTTTAATGCACTCAAAGCAATTACGGCTAATTCCTGGGGTGGTCGGTCCTAACATTTAATTCAAATAAAAAATTCCACTATTCGTAGCTTACTGGAATATGGAGTTTCTATCTTTATTTCGTCCAGCCATAGCGCCTTCCAAACACTAAACACTTTATGTCATCTTGCTTTACGTTTTGCAACAGGGCTTCCCAAGTGGACTCTGATCCATATTTTACTAAAAGAAGCCAATCAACTTTCTTTGTTTCAGAAGCAGTATATGTTGGCGCATCACTTTTTTCTCACACATATTTCTTTTGATTCCTCCTCTCCACTTATCTTCGCCCAGGAAATCAAACCCCAAGGTTGAAACGACCCATTTCTCCATCTTTTTTTGCGAACCTTTTAGACAACTTAAACCAACTTTTTCCAATTTAATTCCCAATTTTCCTCCTGTTAGTTGGAACGCTAAAGTCACATTTCATCCCGATGATTTACCTTTTCAAACCAAACAGTTACCCCATCAAGCCATCTTTTTGAACAATATAAATGCGCATACTGGAAAGACAGAATAATTTTAACCTCTGACGCATTTAAAACAAATCTTAAACATTCAATAGCAGGCATCAATTTCTTTTACGTCTTCATCAGGACAAATTTCAAATTACAATAGTATTTTCACAGGAGAAGCCTGTGCACTCCTTTTAACACTTTCCAACTTATATTCTTTCATCTCATAAATATATTATCCTCATAGAGAGATTTTCTGTTTGTCAGGCATTACAGAATTGCAACTTCCATTCCAACTGTGTCATGCAACTCCTCAGCAATCAACTTCAAAACATTTGTAATAGCATTTTATCCGTCGAATTCATCTGGTCCCAATGGTACGTTGGTATTACAAAACAATGAACTGGCAGATTATCTTACAAAATCTGCAGCAGACACAATATTTTATTGGATATCTCCGGAAGACTTCAACAAAAAAAGAAAGCATAGATAAAATCAACAGAACAATGGACAAATGGAAAATATGCTCAAGAATTCAGTCATTTGGATAGGGTTAAACCTACTCATAGACTTCTTTCATCAAAAAGAAGACATTTTTCCATCCCACAAAGACGTATCCATCCAAAGATATTCCATCCCACTTTCCCACAAAGACGTATTTTTCTAACTCTAAACTTCATAGATTTGGCTTGACTTCCTGGTTCGTACGATGAAAGTTTATTCATAGAGATCTCGGCGTCGAACCTATTCCAAATTATTTAATCAAAGTTTCAAAGAAATTTCTTGAAAAATGTCCTCAGATTAGCAATGAGTTAATTCATGCCTTCCAGCCAGTTGGTAGTTGGCCCAACTTCATCTTTATGATGCCCAATCTACAAAACTCCAGAAACAGTTGAGCATTATAACTCTTAGAAATTATTTAATGAGAAAGCACTTTGTAGCTTGTTTCTACATATTTAACACAGAGCACTGTTTTAAGTATGTAGAACCAAGAAACAAGTTACAAAGTGCTTCCTTACTTTTAGATATTTGATATATCTGAGAATGCATTTTATAAGACACCAATGATATTTCAATTTCGACGAAAAGTCTCGTAATTCTGTAAGTTACGGGGTATCCTTTTTTCTTTCCGGGGATTATTACTTTTTATTCACTTTTATTTCTAGTACTTGCTGTACTTTAAATTTTCTTATCATCCCACTGCTACAATATGGTCTATTTGATCTGCTGTTTTATCCATTTCTTACTTTTTTATATTTACCCATCTTATTTATTTATTTGGTTGCCGGAAAATACGTGCAATGGCTCCTTTCTTTTAAAGTTGAATTTGTGATCCACCGTACGAAATGAAATAAAATAAAAATTTTGAGTTTTAGAATAGTTCCTTTATAAATGTTTAGTTTTCTCTTTTATCGCTAGTATTTTAAACAGCATTTGGATAAATTGAGATAAAGCAGCGATAGTGAGAATAAATCCAATCTAGCATCTAGTCTAGTCAAGTCATTTATCAATATAACCTCTATGAAAGAATTTTTAATGATTTGTTTTGACTATTTAATATTTGTTTACATTGAAATAAGTTTCACATTTACATTTTTCCTGTTTTCTTAAAAGGTTGGGAACTTCTTATACTAAAAAGTTTCCATAAGTTTCTTAATTTTTAATAAATTGCTTATTTTTGTCTTAGCTTGAAATTTTTTCAATTATCTGAATTTTTTATAATTAAATTTTATTGGAACTTTCTGAGCACTAATAAAATCTTATTCTTCAATGTATAATCTATAGATTAGACATGAAATTAAGGTGTAGTCCAACCATCAACAGTTTCATTGGAAAACTGGCAGGAGGCCAAATTGGATAGATTAAAAAAAGAATGCAGTTCATTAGGGAAGAAATGTCATTTAGAAAGGATTTTAATTTTAATAAATAAAATTTTAATTTTCAGTAATTAAAATTTGATACAGAATGATATTAAACGAAAACCTATGTGAAAAAATTACGTACTAATTATTATACTTTTTTCTCTCAATGTAAGTTTGCGACACATATATCTGACTAGCACTTCCAACACGTTATCGATTCATCCCCTTCTTCCATTACACAGGATCTTTACCTATCTTCCCCACACATTTGGACTTTAATTATAATTCAAATACAAATTCATTCTTAATTTTAAATCGATATTGAAATCAAATACAATTTAAAAGAAAGAAAGAAATTCAATTCAAGAAAGTAAATAGGTACTTACCATTGGAATGAATGTACTTATAAATGTGATGAGTAAAACAATCATTGCTAGTATTTGGCTATTGGATCGATTATGTATTATCTTTTCGATTGCTTGTAGGCAGGATAAAGGTAACATTTGTTTAGCAACCTAAAACCATTAAACAAATTATATCAATAAATAAAAAAAAAAGATAAAATAAATTCCAACAGATATTATAAGGTATGCAAATAAAAACATATTTTTTTAAAATTAATTCATGTTGCATATAATTTAATAATAACTATTCATTAAGAAACAGAATAAATGTCACTCATGTATATAAATAAGCATACATATTTAGCTGAAAAGTATGTTGTTATCTATGTTTATACACAATAGGCTAGTAAAAAAAATGTTTCTAAAATGTATACAGTACAAAGTAAAAGGATCATATAAAAGTTAAAATAATAAATTCTCATAAAAATCTTACCAAACTTTTAGGAGCTTGAATTATAATAATTATGAACAATAATGTAAGTCCAGCACAAAATTGAAACATTAGTTGCAACCAGTATCTGAAATGAGAAATATTTTTTACAGCATAGTAATACATTAAAGATGTTATGTAACAAATATTTAAGATAATTAATAACTTAAAAGCAAATAAATGTATTTGAAAGAAAAAATCAAAACATAAAAAATGACTTACATTGGCAATATAACTAGCTGAATGATAAAAATAAATAGCTGCATGAAACCCGCACAAGTGAAATATGTGGGCAACATTTTATCTCCTTCTCTCATGTACTAAAACAGCAAATAAGACAGATATAAATAAGCATTTTTGCTACTTATCACTAAATCTTATTGTTAAATGTAAAATAAGTCAGAAGTAAGCAAATATTAAAAAAAAAAAAAAAAAAACCCAGCAAAATATATACACTCAAGGGCCAAAACATTATGACCACCTGTCAATAACGAGTTGGCGGCGCACAACACAGCTTCAACCCACCTTGGCATGGATTAATACCACCACTTAATACCAGTTAAATACCACTTCCAACTGATCAAGTGCCTTCCACGTCATCCAGGCGAGTTCATTGCAAACTGTAGGGGTGGTCATAATGTTTTGGCTCTTGAGTGTATGAGCCTGACTCTATTTGGTCTACCGCTAATGTGCAAAGGTTCAAATCTGCTGGCGGCATTGTTGCAGTCAATGTTTTTTAAAACAAGGAAACTTGATGGAGATTATGACCATATATGTAGAAACATATATGGCTACAATCTCCATCAAATTTCTCCAATAAGCATCTCACGTAGATAGTTGGACTGCTTGGTCAGATTTTTCTGGGTACTCTCCATATGGGGAAATTAACCCCAAGTCCTCCACTTATCATCCTTTGGTGGGATATATAAGGGTACATGAGGCCCATTGATGCTTAATGGTGAAAAAAAGGAAATACTATTTAAATGTAGTTTAAAGGCACTAAAATTTTGAGAATAAACAATAAAAGGAAAAAATTCATAAATCAATTTTTAAACGATAACAAGATAAAAAAAAAAAAAAACCCAGAGAGCTAAAGATTACAATATAATGGAGAGTTTTTGCATACCGTACGGTAGTTACCATAGGACGACCGTTAGCTTTTTCTCCCTAGCGCGCATGCTCAGTAGGAAATGAGCATGCGCGCTAGGGAGAAAAAGCTAACGGTCGTCCTACGGTAACTACCGTACGGTATGCAAAAACTCTCTATTGCCATGGATTTCTACCCTTAATCTATGGATTATATATTAAAAACTTAGTTTCTTAATGCAAAAATTAGATTATTGCCTATGAACTATATGTTCTTTTTATTGTTGAGATTTTTTATTTTTAAAAATTTTACTTGCTTTTATTTCAATAAAATAAGGCCCAGAAATATTTCATTTTTTTTAACATGCCTCTTTTTGATGTATGATGCTACTTTTGGAGTTGAAGCATGAAAATAAATATTAAAATTTGAAAAATGTAATGCTATCTTCAGATCTTAACAAGGAAAATAAGAAACATAACTTTATTAGAATATGACATGCCCATGAACAAACAAATAAATAAGTGATCACATATAAATTCTTGCTTTACAAAATCTTTTAAAAATATATCAATTAAAATAATCGCACTTAAATTATTTTCAAAATACATCCATTACATACTTAGATTAAATACAATTTACTTTAATGCTTTTAAAAATATCTATTTAACAAAAAAACATTAAAAATATTATGTAATTAAATACTTCAATGCATAACTTCTATTCCATATCTAAATTAATGAACTTTCTCTTGCAAAAAATAAGTAGATAAACGCTCCATTACAATAAAAAATACTTTCATATGCACATTATTAATACTAGGAAAATATTAACACCTGCATCATTATTACTTTCAAAAATAATTAATTTCAATTTTTTTCTTCTAAATTTACTTTTGAATCATAAATCAAACATTCTGATCAAATTTAAGATTTATTTAAGCTGTACATACAATAATAATCCAAATTTGTAAAACATTTGAATAAAAAAAATTTATTTTAAATTTAGGAATGTCTATATAATTCAATCAGTTCAAATATCTAATCTATTGATGGGCCAAATTAGATAAATTATTGTATTCATATTTTCATTTTTTATTTAAAATTATTTGTCTGATTTATGAAATTAATATGTTTCTGCTGAAGATTTCTTTTTGTATTTTTCTAATATTGAAATTATGCACTTAACAATTTGTTTTTAATTATGCATTTTTCAGTACAATAAAATATATTACTAAAATTACTGAAGTCATATTTGCTAGTAACAAATATAAATTTATTTACATTTTAAATAAACTTACTTTATTTTCAATTTCAGATTTATGGAAAGAATTTGTAAAGGGTCTACAATGCTCATCTCTTAATCGGTCAATGCTACGTGCATCTATAGCTCGGGACAAATAGTCATTAACTTCATCTTGAGGGTTTTTAAATTCTCGTCTTCTGTAACTGTACCAAAAATAAATCAAGACAAATTAAAATTGATTATTGCAAAATTTTAAAAAAATTATAATTCAAAATAACTAAAATATTTAACACTAATCACTAATAATAAGTAGATAAGAGTAAAATTTTAAAAATACCATACACATATATATTTTTTATACAAAGTGACAGTAAAGTAATATATACCTAAACCTTTTTTATGCCAATTCAGATATCAAAAATAATTTTATAAATGCAATATTTATTCACTCTTATGTAACCAACACAGAGTTTCAATATTTAAAATGCATAATTCCGAAAAATTACTGAGAATTTTGTTTAAAAAAGGCCTTATGCAGATAATAATTTAAGCATTTATTTTGTCTAGCATAAACCTAATGAAACTATGCCAAGATGATTTCCCATAATTTTTTTTATATTACATAAAACGAAGTTCATATGTATAGTTGAATAAATATTCATAAAAAAAAAACAATCAAGCATTTTCTCCTAAAGTAACTCTTTTAAGATTAATTAAGTAAAAATTTTCTCAATAAGCATTATTAAATATTAGAGAATTGGAATGCACAACAATAAACAAAAGTAAATTGATAAAATAATAAAACTTGCATTTCAAAATCATCAGTAAAAGTCCACTATCAAAATAACATATATGATCTTATGATAAAAAAGCCAAATATCCGTGTTTTAAAACAAATGTCTTTATTCTAAGTCTCAAACAAAGCAACAATCAATTTTACTTACTTTGCCAATTTCTGTACAACATATATTAATAAAATATATAATAGAGACTAATTTAAAAAAACAACATTAGTACAAACATACCTATTGTCAAATTTTGAATGACCCATCATTCTCATTTCTTTGGACACATTGTTTGGAGCTGTATACTGAGGTGGACGAACAGAACTAATTCGTTTTTTCTCATCTGGAATGATAAGGAATGTTTCTATGTTATGATCTCTTAGGTATTTATGTCTCTGACCACCATAACCAGGATCCACTTCATATTCATTATTCAAGAAGTTCAAAGTTTCTCGAGTGATATGCACATGCCTACAAATACAAAGAAAAGTGTTAAGGTTATTTAAAACAAAATATAAATGTTATTTAGAAAATGTCATACTTATATCTAAATAATTGTTTTTTTAACTTTATTTGTGAAATTATATTTTATCATTCTACTCTAGTTTAGTATAACTAAACTAACAGTGATAAAATATGACTAATTTGATAATATAAATATAGTCCAACTATAAATTGTGTGAAAAATTGGCAAGTGGGATAGATGAATGGAAAAAGAGTGGTGTCATAGGGATGGGAATATCATTTAGAAGGGATTTTAATTGTAATAAAAAGAATTTTTAAGTTTCAACAATTAAAGTAGTAGTTGTATTAAAAAAACTTGATGAAAAAAATCCACACTAAATACTTTTCTTTTAAAGTAGCTATGTGCAGTGCCTAACTGACCATCATCCGTTTCCACCATTAAACATGATATTTACCATTCCACACAATTCATGGTTGGAATATAAAATGTTTATAAGATAAATTTACCACAATCATTATTAGCAAGCATTAATCAGTTGAGAAAATTCCCTTAATTCTTTCAATTCGAGTGATAGCACAATACATTAAGTTTAATATAATTTTATAATACATTTTTAAATATATTTTTAATGCAATTCAGTTCGTTTTATTAACTGAAAGTTAAGAGTTAAATAAAATTCTTTTAGAAAATATGCAATTTTGATATGAATTTTAACAAATGATGAAGAAATTCAAAAATTAAGTTTTTTGAATAATATATATATATATATATATATAAACAAACAATAAAGCATAATTTTTAACTGTTATAAGAATAAAATTAAAAAAATGGATTGCTTTAATAACTTATTCATCAAAAATTAGATTGAATAGTGCTATAAAGTACCGTATAAGTTTTATTTCTTCAGATATGACTCTTATCTTATACATATACAAACTGCCTTCAATTCAGTATAATAATCCTTTATCCTGATGCTTATTTAATATTAAAAGTTATAGTTAGAAAATAGAAAACAATTATTAATAATTTTTAAAAAACAACAAAATTTATTTTAAAAATAAAATTTTATTTGTAGAGAAATGTTAAATGAAGAGCAAGCAGTATTAAAAATATTCCAATGCAAGAAATTGCCAGAATAAGATGTTTAACCCTTTTTTTTTTTTTTTTATATTTCATGAAAATTATAAAAAGATCTGCTATTTACTTCATTATTATATGAATGTATAATTTTAAAATTTCTGAAAAAATACACAATATTTCAAGATTAATTGTTTTTTAATAGAAATTTGTATTTGTTGGCAGATATAAAGATTCAAAGAATAACATAAGGCAATCAGCACATATTTAGAAATTTATATTTTATTGTAAAATTTTAGTTATATAATTTGAAATTATTTATGATTTTTCAAGAAATTTTACTCGGTTAATGACATTGATATTGATTCTCTAAATGACTGGCAAATGTAAGTGAAAAAAAAAAAAAATTGAGATCATATTACAGTGGTTGACATATTTTTTTTTCAGGATGTTTCCTAAATGTACCTATAAAAATTTCTGTATTCTCTAATGTACCTATGCAACTAAAATCTTTGAATATCAGTTTGTTTTATAAAAAGGTTAAAAAATGCTGAATATACTGCACATAATCTTGGTAAAGAAATATAGCATAATATAGAAAATAAGCAAAATAAAAGACATGTTATATGATTGATTTTATATATATATAATAATCAAAATGAAAGCTATCTAAAAGACAAATAAGTTATTGTTATTTATATTAGAAATTGAAAAATTTAATTATTTAAAAGAATTTTATCTGATATCACAGGAAGCTTAGAAATATATACATGTAAATATAAATACAATTAAAAATAGCAATAGCCAGAGGAATAATTTAATAACCGAAGGAATTTAATTAACATTTATTTTTTGTATATAAAATAATGTTTTAAAAAATAGCATGATGAATAGTGGCACTAAAAATTAAAAGAATAAATTGCTACATTCATAAAATTTAAAAAAAAACATTTCATGAAATGTGAAAATTATCAAACATTTCAGTGCTGAATGACAAGATAAATCTGAAAACTTTCCTTAACAATTGATGACTCATTACAATTTAATGGAAATATTGGTGATGCACACTACATTTTCAGGAAAATACATCTTAAATTTTAAATACCCAGTATTTGTAGAATAAGGATTATAAAAACAGATTGATACATTTTTTTACAATGAATATAAAAAAAAAAAAATGATATTAAATAATACATATATACAATTTGTATGTGTGCATACAAAATTTAAACATTGTAATTTATTAATACATAAAAATTTGTATTAAATAATATTTAAAGCAAATAATGCAACAGATATGTATAATAATATGTCAATATTACATAATAATATAAAATAAATTATAATGCTATTGTATTATATGTAAAATATATATAATGTGTCATAATTATGGAAATTTCTTACCCAGGAATTCCACCAGCTTCCATATAATTTGCAAGTGTTACATCATTTGACCACACATCAAACTGCCATTTTCTAAGCCCCAAAACACCACAGTGTACTCTACCAGTATGGATTCCAACTCTCATGTTAACATCAACTCCTGTTACTTCACGAACTAAACTAAGCCCAAATAAAACAGATGTCACAATTAATACAGCATGCTGAATACATAGAAAGTATGAATAAGAGAACATAGTCTTAAATAAACAGTAAATTAAAAAAAAAAAACTATAGAAATAAATGTATAAGATGGGATATTATATAAATACAATGTTAATTTTTTTTAAACAAGAAAAATCTAATTATAACCCTCTTTGTATATTAAAATATGCTTTCTTTAATTGGTTGATAGAAAAGATAAATGTATACAAATAGAACTATAAACAATGAAAACATAATAGTGATCGAAGCATCAAAATCATAATTTTGCTTAAAAAATAATTTTAGGTAAAGGAATTAAACTTTTGAATGTTTTAACATAAATATACTGCAAAAAACATATCAATATCAATTTCTACTTAATTTTCTCTACATGATAGCAAATTATTGATAAGAATTACAGATCATGTATTAAATTAGATTACAGACCATGTATTGCCAATGGAGAGTAAACATTTTGCTATTTATTATATTTTTTACAGCACTTTTAAATATATTTTACTAACTTATAGATCTTTACCTGTTTTATTTTATGCATGAATATTGTACTGGTTTAATGTTTTAATGGAAAGACACATTTAAGTTATTTCAAATGGACTTTAGTAATCAAAGCTCCTTATGTAATTATTTACAGATAGCATATATTTAAAAATAAAGATTCATTAACACTATGGATTCAATGAACACATAGATTAAGGGAAGAAAAAAAAAACTCTTTAAACCTTACGCTATAGCTTCTATCATATCCAAGCCCATCTCTACACAACATTGTGCATGGTCTGGACGAGGTTCAGGAAGTCCACTGACACAGTAATAGCAGTCTCCCAACAGTTTAATTCTCAAGCAATGGTTTTCAGAAGCTAACTTGTCAAAGCGTGCAAAAAGCTCATTTAGAATTTTTACTACCTCTTCTGCAGTACATTGAGATGAGAGACTAGTAAAACCACAAATGTCTGCAAATAAAATGCTGAAATGAAAAGCATTACATTATTTCTATTTCACGAAAAATTAATTGGTACCAGAAACATATCAACCAAGTATAAATGTTAATCTATAATCCCTTTTTAAATAGTGAAACAGATCAATACATAACAATTTTGTTATGAAAGGGACATAAAATTTAATATATTTTTAAATTTCAATAAAAATATAAAAAAGTGTGTATTTAAAATTGTAAGTTTTATAAGAGATTTTTAATTGCATGCATGTCTAACATTAATGAGCAAATATTATATTACATTATATAGTGATATATAATCAACTAATACTCAATAGACATTATTGGCAATCATGTGTTAAGTTATAAATTGACTTAACAAAACATTAAATTGCATTATGAAACATTAAATAAAATTTTTACATACTTACCTAACATTTTCATGTCGCTGAATGTATATCTTATGAAACATAGTATCTTCCGGTTTCTTAGCTATATCTGCTTTCATTTCCATAGCAACATGTCTTGGCAAAACTGATAATAGCAAGCGTTCCTAAAAGGTAGAATTAAATAATAAAAATTAAAAAATAAAATATAAATGATTATATTTGATGATGGAACAATAAATTCTAGCAACAATTCAAATATCTTATATTTTTTAATAAATCAAGCAATAAGAATTTAAATGAATAAACAAACTTTCTCGTTTTTTAAATTAATTCTATGCAAATGGATAAAAGAAAAAAAAGTGAAAAAAAATATTAAAAGTTTTTTACATATTATTGTTAATAAAATTGGATTATTTAAAATAATATTTTATAACAAAGAAAATTAAATGACTTTTAAATAATGAAAGGCATATGAACAATTAAAAATCATAAAGGAAAAACATGTGCATATTTTTAATTTATATAGTTTGATATAAAAAAAAATACTGGATTATAAATCTACAAAGATTTACTTTGCTTCTTTCAAATTTAAAAAAAAAAAAATTGTATGAAATATATTACTTTAACAGAAAATTGAGCCTAATGATAAACTAAATCAAATCTGTTCTTTGTATACTGTACACAAAATGCACCTAATCAATTTAGTTAAAATGTGTACCCTGATTAAATGAATTTATTATATTACATGTAATAGTGTGAGAGATATAAGTTAAAACATTTGAACAATAATAAATATTTTCCTTACACAACTATCTTATACTTTTTACACAACTACGTTAAGATAGTTGAGTAAAAAAAAAAATTACTATTTGAATGTTTTACTCATGTTTAATTTATTAATCTATAATAAAATAAAAGTGAAGTGAGAGAGTGAAAAAAACAATTTTTACATGAATTATTTTGTTGTTATTTTTTTAGTAAATTTACAATGAGAAGCTAATAAAATAAAGTTTTCTCATCTACTACATTGTCAGACCATATCTCTTAATTACAACATTTTTTTAAAAGCACTGAAATGAAATGCAATGTATTACAAAAAATTACGCTGAAAAAAAATGTTTTACTTTTTTTAATTAAAATTTACTAAACAAATAACTTAATGCCAACACTTTAAAAAATATATGAATTTATGTAGAATGTAATGATGTCAGAAATCATACAAAAACCTTTTAAGATGATAAATAAAATATAAAATAAAAATAAACAACATTCTATCTGCAGCGTAACACAAAAAAATGAGTGCCCAGGATTGACAACAGTTAGTGCTGGACATTGCTATTTGTTACATTATGATTGGTAACATTTTTACATTTGGAATGAAGTGGTATATGGCCAATAGTAAAGACCAAAGAAATTAATATATATATATATATATATATATAAGTAAACAAAACATAAAATGGCTTTTCAATATTGTTATAAATCAGAGGAAATAATAATAGGTTAACGGTAGAATTAATGAAGTTATACCTGCTGTTGGTTCTCTCTTTGAATATTTAGTCGAGCTTCCACACATTGTCTTGTTTCCATAAATGCTTGTCTTTGAGAAGTTTTACTTGGGAAATGTGAAAATATACCAGCCATATTAACAGCAACAAACAAGAGTAAACTAGCAGTCAGCTGAAAAAAAAAAAAAAAAAAAAAGGTATAAAATGTTTTGTCATGAGAGATTACATTAATTTAATAGAAAATATTACAAAATGTTATAAAAATGCTTAGTACTTTTCAAAATATATTCAATGGAATATATAAATATATCCATTCAGATATTATTCAATGAAACAGACACAAAGCAAAAGAGAACTTTTTAAAATTTTAGCTTAAGTAAGAATCAGCTAAATAATAACAGACACTCAATTTACATAATAGCAAAATTTTTTTTTGATGACGCAAAATAATGCTTCAATTTTTTACCAGTTTGGTAATTTAACACAAAATTTTTTATATAAAAGTAAAAAAAAAAAATGCAAATTAGAAGGATTATTATCTATAAATAATATTATGAATAAGAATGATTTTTATTCATATAATTGAAAAACTTCTAATTTACATAAAATATTTGTATTATCAAATTCCCTGATTTGAAAGAGTAAAATAATGATAATTAATAATACCAGAAGCTAGCTATTTTTAGCACTTTTATTGTTAGATTTGATACTTTTTATAGCCATTTTAATTGATTTATCTTAATTTTGAATTTTAAAGAGAAGAAATAAAAAATTTCAGAATGTTTTATTTTTTTGATATGCTGCGAAAATATTAAAACAAATAATAAAGAAAAAAATTTTACAAAAGAAAAATTTCATAAAATTTCGAAATTTCTTTAAACATTCAATATCAAGTAAAGAAAAATATAGATTTTAAATTTAAACTTAGCCTTAAAAAAGGTGAATTTATAAGCATTTTGTTAATTATTTATATGTTTATAATAAATGTTTGTATGAAAATAAAAACTTTTAAGTAATTTATGATTTAAGAAAAAAAAAAAATTATTTTAATTAAAAAAAGTTTTGTAAAAAAAAAAAAAATATCAAGTAATTGGTAAGCAGTATAGTAAAAAGAAAGGAAAACCCCCCAAAAAACAAAAACAGTGAAACCAGTAAATTTTTATCAAAAATTTACTGCTTTCACAATCATGCATATCAACAGGTTGAAATATATTTACTAAAATATACAATATTTATACCATATTTTTTTGCATAATACCATCAAAAAAGATATTCATGACAAAATTGGAAGATGAGTACAACAGAAATTAACAATTCCTTTTGTGTTATAAAGAATAGAAATTATCTTTATTATATTTTATAGATTTTAATATGAGCAATATTGTTTCATAAAATAATGTCCTAAAACAGACTAACTAAATTATGTCAATCTAGGTATGCTGAATTACATCAGGAGTTTTAGTTTGAATGCTAAACATTAAACTTTTCACTTAAATGATGTCTACTAATGACCTAATTGTACCTGTCTAATTTAATTTAAATTAATTTTTATTATTTTAGATAAATTTTCTTGATCTTTTATTCAAAATTTTTAAATGCTTATTACTTTTATCTGTCTTAAATGATGTTTAATTCATAAACATATTTTTCAATATTTTGATTATGTGGAGGTTTTACTGGTATATTTACCCCACACTACTCCATGACATGTATGTCCATATCAGTATCCTATTAATGAATTTCTTCAAACAGACAATTCTTGGACAACCGAAAAGCTAAAAGGGACTGTAACTTCTAAATTTAATGTACCTGGACAAAAACTATTGCTTTAATGTCTTCCATGTCATGATAGAAATGGTTGGTTATGTTATTTTTTTCATGTAAAAATAAAAATAAATTTTAATTTTACTATTTTTTTCCTTGAATTCTGCAATTATAAAAACTTTTTTGTTGATCCACAAAAGATCATTAAAAAAAATAATGTTTTACCTGTCTCCAAATGAAAGGATCAGTATCATTAACTATTGTATATGAAACCATCTGCACCACTGATAAGAGGATTCCACAAATGAGACATTCTGGCATACGCACTGGGAGAAGAGTATAACCGAAGTAAACAAAAAATACGGTGCACCAAATACTGGACATGGCACTGGGTACAGGTGAATCAATGACCACTAAGACTACAGTTATGAAAAATGAAATCATAATGGTATATGAAAATATGAACAAATAAATCTGGTTGAAAAATGACTGAATACTCAAGATGGCCATGATCAAATACAATGCCACTAACACACCAAATGTTATCCCATGAGTCAAAGATCTATGGTCACTTAGCACATAATTGAACACTAACATCACACTTCCGACAGCACAAACAATACCAAGAAGTGCTGTCAAGTTCCTTTGGTTTAGATGGAGAAAATATCGCTGATACAAGATTTCAACCTCGACATTTTTAAATCGAGGCAGTCTAAATGCATTGAGGCAAAAACGATGACAATTCCACATAGATAATCGCTTCTGATCTGAGCGCAGTTGACTTTCTTTGACTGAAACTTCACTGATGGAACTCCCTGATGAAGCCATTCTTTCAAGAAATTTTGAAGAACTGTCATCCCAACAAAACTGGAAGTTTTTGGTGAATAAAAAAGCCCACAATATGAGCTTTTTTATTATGTGATTTTCAGATTATTCATTGCCTCTTTGATGGGAAGCAGTCCTCTTACAAACAACAGGTTTGGATAAAGAAATGTTGCATATCCAACAGTCAAACGCATTCTTCTCCAACATAATTATCACCTGAAAGAGAGAAATAAATTATCACAAAATATATAATTTTACATATAACTATTAACTTACATTATTTACATATAATCATTATTCAAACGTATAGCTTCATATGATTGAAGATTATCAAAAGATTAAATATTAAAAACTAATGATTGCATTTTAATATTTTAAGAACAGTATTTTTTGTCTCTCTTGTAAATAGTAAAATTCAAGTAAATATTAAAAAAAATTTTATGTAATTAACAATACCTTTAAAAATTAAAATATTATTTTTCTCTAAAATAATTTTTGTAACATAATAGAAAATTTTCCAGATTAAAATATATATATATATATATATATATATACAATGAACATTAATATATTTATCCAAACTTGTTCTGCAAATAATTTTTTATCTTTTCTAAAAAAATATGTAAATTTTCAATAAATATGTTTATATTTCATAACAAATTAAAAGATTTGGAAGTTTTCATAACACTTTTCAAAATTAGGAATATATTCTATATTTTGTAAAGGAATCTTTTGCCAGAATTAAAAATTTCATGACTTTTTCTTAAAGATATTTATATAAATTTATCCTATTTATATTTAATTAACCAAAGTCATTTTTTTATAAAAAATTTAAAAAACGATTTTTCTATTTCTTTCCTATTTAAAATAAGAATAAAGTAACAATTTAAGATATAAAATGTAAATCAAATTATTATACAATCTAAAAGTATTTAATGAATTTTCCAAAAAAATATTATATTTAAATTATTAAAAAATTATCATTTAATTAGAAAAATTTTTTCCATTATTTTTCAAAAAGTTAAATATATTTTTTTTTCAAAAACCTCTTTGTGAGAGGAAATATATATATATTAATAGGAATAAAAAATAATTTAAGAAAAATTAAAATATGTAACACTATTTTATATGAAATACTTTTTTTAAAAAAAGTTGACAGCCACTTTTATAATTTAGTACTGTATTAAAAGGCTTTTCCAAATATACATAAATTCTAAATTTCTATTTAGAAATATGTACAAATAAAAATATATTTAAATTTATTGATTTAATTTTATTAACTTCAGCTCAAATGAATTAAATTAGTAAATTCTTATATTATTTAAAAAATTCAATACAAAAGTAAGAAATATTTTTGGTTTAAAAATATAATGATGTATAAAATAAGAAAAACAATAAAATGAAATAAAATTAATTTAGTTATAAAATTCATTAACAAAATAACATCTTTTTTTAAACTGTTCTCCCTGTTCATAATTAATCTTTCAAAATCTAGAACAATAATTAAAAAATAAGGAATTTCTTAATCAATCACTAAGATTATTTTTCATAATCTGATAAATTATTTTAAACAAATGGATAAAAACTTCACCCAACTAATGCTTTCCTTCCTGAACTTTGTGCTCAAATCTTTGGCAAATGCTTGTTATGAAATCTTGTGATAAGAACAGAAGAGAGAAACCAGTCAAATTCTTGACTAGTGATCTTATCTATTCTCCATATTAAGTTGTTTTTAAAATATTTTACAAAGAAAGATGTAAAGTGACGTAACTGAACTAAAAATATTTTAGAAGCTGTTCAAATTCATTTATTAATATTTAGTATTCATGGAAAGATTTGATATAAAAAAAATATCATTTCTTAACTATAATTGTTATAAAATATTTTTTTAAGAAGTTCACTCATTTTATTAAAAGACTTCAAGGATATGGATTAAAAAAATGTGATTAAAATATAGAAAAACTGAACATATCTTTTAGGTAATAAGTAAAAGGTGAATACATTTATTTTTAAATGAAAGGTGAATTATTTATTTTACTAAACAGAAAGATAAGTATACATTCACTAACATTATATTTTTACACATTACATTAGTCAATTAATACAACATTTTGTGAACTTAATAAAAAATATTAAATCAAAATAATAAGAATCAGAATAAAGTAATATAAAAGTTATTAAAATAAAAATATTTATTCACTTTATTAACTATAAAAATCAAAACAAAGTATAACTAATTTAGAAATAAAAGTATAACAACACAATTCACTTTCTTTTATAATGAAGATAAACATAGTTAATTGTATAACTATATTTGTAATTTGAATTAATATACATAATTTCTTATAATTTAATATTTCTTTTACTTTATATTAAAGAATTTGAATAGTTTTAAATACAATTTTACAATAATTTCTGCCAAGAAAAAATTCTTTCAATAATTTGCAGTAGCAATTTGAAATGTTATATAATATAACAAATTAACTTTTACATAATCAATAGGAAATATAAAGTTTTATGAAAAATATGATTGTATTTAAAAACAAATTATAATTAATCAATAAAATAATCAGTTTTTTGACTATATATAATCATATAAAAATGATCAGTCAATAATTGTATTTATGTAGGTTTGATACAATATGAACAAAATATTATCACTTTTTAAAGTAACAGGAAAGTTTTAAGTAAAATAATAATAATTGTCTAAAATAATAAAATAATTTATAAGTAATATAAGTGAGTTAAATTTTCCAAATAAAAATAATCCATAAACTGGAATAAGTAATTTGTAAGTATGTCATATAAGGAAAAATAAAGTAAGTTTTTAGAAAACAAACATCTTCAATTAAAAAAAAGAAGGCATATAAACTAATAATCACAATAATTAAAATTTGCTTACGAATATTTTATACTTCAAAGCGGACCATTACAAATAAATCTAAATTTAATTACTTTTTATGGAAAAAAAAATGACATCGCTGCAGCCAAGTGATTTTTATTTAGCCACGAATCAAGAAAAAGTTTCGATCAAAACAAATCTCGGAACACTTTCTTTTTTTCCAAAATAATAAATCTACAACAACAAATCACCCTTCCATCAATTCAAACTGGAAACTTTTCCCCCCAACACCACTTATTACTTTCAAAAACTTTCCAATAATTTTTCACATGGGCTATCCCATTTAAAAATCACAAATTCGCGACTCAACTTCCTGGAATTACCGTCCGTTTTTACAGACGGAAAAAATAAAAGTTTTAAGTCGAGCCGCCGAAAAGTGTTTTTACAACCAAAAGTTTGCTGTGTGAGCCAGGATTTAAAATTAAAGCCATGTGTGTGGTGACCAACTTACTGTGCAACAGAGCATCTGATGATACCGCACGCATTCTTTTGGTTTTCGGAGATCTCGATTTGACGGTCCTTCCGACCACCTGACCACTCTAAATCTGATCTGCTCGCTACAGCCGTCGTGTCTTCTCATTGGGCACTGGAGGGCAGAAACATAAGCCTGCGCGGTAGGCACCACTTTCGGAAATCTCTCTTGGCTTTTGCGAAGACGGGAGAATTTCTGCATTTGCTGTTTGGTAGCCGAGGCAGTTGGGGTACGAGCGAGCGTTCTTCTTTTGCTTATCTTGGGAAGATTGTATCTTTTGCGCTTTGAAAGAGTGTATCTTGTTCATTATTCGATAAGTTCACTTACTTTTTCCGGAAAAAAAAATGAAATCAAATTGGCTACGATTTGACATTACGTTGGTCACGTTATAAAGTTTTTAAGACTTTTAGCAAAATATTTGTTATATATGTATATATATATATATATATATATATATAAAGTTATTGAAACCATCAGCAAGCAAAGAATGATATTTTGTCTTCGCGAATTTAAGATATGGGGCCTGGGCTGGATTTAGATGAAAAGAGGCCCTAGGCTATTCCACATATGAGGCCCTTTCACCTCCAATTTTTAAGTTTGTAAATTACATGAGAGATAATAAAATACATCATGTAGGCCCCTCTTGATCTTGAGGCTTTAGGCTGAAGCCTAGTTAGCTTATAGGAAACTCCGGCCCTGTATGGGGGGCTGATGGCCGTGCGACTAGCTCTCTGGCGCTCGGCGTCACAATTTTCTGGCTCCAGTTCTAGTGGTGCCATGGATGCTTGTAGTAGTTCGGAATCCATTTTAACCATAAGGCTCAGTCTAATATGACTGTTGAGCTTTGGGCGAGGGCTGACAACCCTACCCCGTAAAAATATCATCTGTTTCGGAATCTGCTACTAACGGCGGTAATCTGTTGAACGATCTACATAAATAATAATAATAAAAAAAAAATAATAATAAGAAAAAAAAAAAAATGGTTGGTTACATAGTGGCCGAGTGACTAGCGCTCAGTGCCACAAGGTTTAGGTTCGAGCCGCGGCCGTGCCATGGATGGCTGTAGCTATACCGAATCTACTTCAAACCGTAGATCCCGGTCTAATATGGGCGTATGACTGACAACCCTACTCCAGCAAAAAGAAAACGTCCCCTGTCTCGAAATCTGCCAGTAAGCAGACGGCCTTGGGTCATCATAGGACTGTTGCGCCTATGAAGAAGAGGGTTCCATTTGTCGCTCTACAGTAATTTTTTGCACAGTTTAGGTTAATTAGACCGGGACTTACAGTTTAACGTGAATTCCGAACCACTCACAAACATCCATGCCATCGCCAAGATTCGAATCTGAAGCCTGTGATACCAAAGGTCAGAGCGCCAGTCAATTTACCCTCAAGCCGCCTCAATGAAGAAGAAGATGGATAATTTGAGGGGATATATGTATATGAGGGAAGGGATATATATATATATATATATATATATATATATTTAATTCGATGAGTTTCTTTTATTAATAATGGTAAAAAAAAAAAAAAAAAATCTTTTGCTTAAAATCTATCCAATTACTTTAAAGAATGTTTTTATATCGAGGCCTTTTTTTTTGGATTCCTTCGTTAATTTAAGAACTCATTGATGTCATTATTATTTAAAGATTTTTATAATTTTAATTAAAAAATGAATTTAATGAATATACATAAATATCTGAAACGCTAGTCTTAAGAAACTTTAGGATTTCATGTTGAACGGCAATCGTATAAAAATCTGAGGCCACATTTTGGATAGTATCGATTTAAACTGTGCGGAAAATTGACATTAATTGTTGACAATTTATGTCTTATCGGAGCACTTCCTTCAACACATGTCTTTTAGATCTTTTTATGGCCTTATCTGATATTTATCGATAAAGCGGGAGATATACGAGAAAAATTCCCGCTTTGGGAACAAAGATAAAGCTAGAGTGAGAATCTCATTTATATAGGCGGCAAGTCTATGTCCCGTTTTAAGGAAGTGATTCTAATATACTAGTAGGTAGAAATTTTGCATGATAGTTCTTTTTATATATATTTTAATAAATCTATAATGAAAAATGTAAAGTATTAGCTGAAAAAATGTATATAAAATGTTGATCGTAGAATAAGTGAAGGTAGACTTTTTTCCATCTAGTAATTTCATTTTGAGGCCTGATGACCGATGGACTAGCTCTCTGGTTCTCGGTACCACAGGCTTTGTGGTTGAGCCCTCACGGTGGCATGGATGTTTGTTAGTGGTTCGGAATCCATTTGAAGCCGTAGGCCCCGATCTAATATGACTGTACAGCGTTTCGGTAGGGCTGATAACTCTACTCAGTAAAAAGGAAAACGTCTTGGAATCTGCCAGTAGCCTTGGCCCAAAATGGGATTGTTGCGCCATTAGAAAAGAATATATATATATAATATAAAAATATATATAATAAAAAAAAATATATATATAATGAACAATTGTTTATATTTTTCAAGATGTGTCCATATATAATAATATATAAGTCTGAATAATTTCAATATTTTTATTTTTTGAGAGGTCTGAATATAGTATGAGGCACTTCAGGATATTTGCATTGCGAATATTACTGATGCTTAGTGTTTGTTATGCAATTTGAGTGTAGTGAATACAAGTTGTAACTTTTCTCGTGCAAAATTGTCGTACTGACAATTCTGTTATGATTTTTGTGTTCATTATATATATAGTGACCATAGATTCGAAATGATACATTCTGCTTTCTTACGATCCCCAAAAATATTGGTTACAGATAGACTTTTGCATTCCAAAACAAATGTTTGTCAGCTAGTAGAGCCTGTTTTGTAAGTCTTGGTCAAATTAAACTGATTTAATTTTAGGAAACGACATTTAAAAGTCGTAGTATCAAAATTGCAGATAACTGCATTCTAAAGTTTGAAAACTTTACAGACGGCAGATATACGTTAGAAATTATAAGCTATACTATTACGCTGCAATTTTATTTAAAAGAACTGAATTAATAAAGAACTACTTCGCGTTTTATAGTTGAAATAAAGGGAGATTCTATATTGTAATTTAACTAATTGTATACAGCTTTCAATTTAATTTGCATATTGGGTAGGTTAGTAAATAGGAAACGGAATATGATGTTTTGGCAAAAATAGTAAAATATAAAACTAATGTTTTCATCTTCTAATGTAAAATGCCTGCAAGGAAATATTTGTGAAAATATCAAAAAGAAATGATGGTAGATCCTTCATAAAAGGTCTGATATTTTCGACGGAAAATTTATATGAGATTATGGAAGAATGTTTTATAATATATTTTATATTTTATGCAAGCAATAAGTTTTTTCTTTAAAATTCGTAGATGCAAATTTAGTATTTTTGCGTTATCAAAACGCTATTTTTAAACCTGAATGCATATATTAATAAAAATAAATTTATGAATTTTGACTATGCAGAAAACATGGTTGGTTTTTTTTTTTTTTGGCAGTTTCATAGTTTTCTTGGTATTGTTTTGGGAATCAAAAAATCATGAAAGAAAAATAAATTTCCTGATAGTCTTTCAATCCAGTTAATTTCTTCGTTTCTTACTTTTTATTAAAAAAATTAATCTTTATTTTGGTAGTAACAGTTGGCAGCAAAATAGTATGTAATGTGAATTATATAAAGGTATACTTTAAATACAGTATAACATGTCAAATTTGGAGCCAACGGTGGGGTTTGTCACATCATGAAACCAGATGGAACGATATTCCAATCTACAGATTTATTCTGCCCCTTCCATGATGAACTGATAGCATATGTGTATATGATTTCGTCGAATTTTCGAAATTGCCTTCGATTTTGACTCGAGCTACCAATGAGGCCACTCCGGCCGCTTAATCTTAAATTGAACATCGAAACATTTTAAACCGCTAAAAATGATTGAATTGTAACAGAGTATCTCGTATAGATTGCCTGGTGAGAATTTCCAGAGCTTTATCCCCTCTATACCCTAATATCATGTTGTAACGAGAGTTCAATTTTACAATTGCCAATTTTTACAATTGGGATAAAACTGAAAACTTAGTCAAAAATGCAGGGTGAGCAAAAGTCTTGAACTGGTTTTAAAAATGTATCACAAAATAACCGTTGAATATAATAATGTAATTTCGCTATCACTGGTTAGTTTACTTTCAACAGGTTTTTATGCAATAGATGACGTCCCTTTTACGTCAAGAGTGAATCAGTGGTAAATTTTTAAGGAAGATATTATTATTTTTTTTTCTTGAAATGGAGGCGATGAATAAAAAAGCTCAATATGTGCTTTGGTTTCAGAAAACGAAATTGCCCATTTGTGTTCAACGTGCGTTTCGACGATATTCGCAATCCTCTTGATGCTAAGGCAATAAAGAGAGGTTATAAAAATTTACAGAAACAAGAAGAGGATTTTTGATCATCTCAGAAGTGGCAGGCATGGTGTGTGAGAGAAACAACTGTTGAACGCGTTTTCGTCATTCATATCAATGCAGTCTTGCAAAATCAACTCGTAACGCATCATGCAAATTGCAAATACCACAAACAACTTTAATTAAAATTCTTCATAAAATGCCTGAGTTGCATGTTTATAAAATTCAAATAGTTCAGTACTGAAACCAAATGATTGCACCGACGCTCTCTCCTGATATTATTCGTCTTGATTTTTTCTTTTGAAGCTATATCGAGGACAGAGTCTTTACCTCACATGTTACTGACGTTGGAAAAGGCTAGCTTTAAAGATGCTGTGTTTACTGTTACAGATGATATTTTAAAGAACGTTTGAGCAGAACTAGAATACAACTTTGATATTCAATGATGTACATGTTGAAATCTTCTGAAGTATATGGTGTTATTTAAAATTTTATAAAAATACTTATGTATTCAATGTATTCACAATGCGTGTATCCATAATGTATGTATGTACAAACTTATGTCTAATTATAATACATTTTTTCACAATAAATTTTTATAATCAGAGAAAGACTTTGAGTTCACCTTGTATGTTTATCTAAGTATCAAGTTACCATTCTTTTTAATGACATCTTCCAATCGGGTTTTCGAAGCTTTTTATATAAAATTCATTGGAGTTTTTTACCTTGAAAATTGAATCTAATTTCTAAATTTTTCTTGAAGTCCTGCAAAATGTTTCTTTAAGTTTCTAAAGAAATGACCCTCTCACGTAGTTAAGTGACTGGTGGTGGCCGAAGCATAATTTCGCTGACAAATTGTGCTAGGAGATTCTTAGCCACCGTTGCAACATGGTCTTACATGGTGCAGAATCACTCCTTTTCAATTCATCAACGAAGGCCATTTTTTGTGTAAAAATTCTTTCAAACGTCTTATTTGTTGCAGTCAACTTGAGTGCGATATTGTTCGATTGCCATCCAACAGCTCATCATGAACAATTCCTTTTACATCCTTCCTCCGAACTCAAAAGAATCTTTGTTTAATGGAAACTCCAACGCGGCTGTTGGATAGGCATTGAATTACAGCTAACAGGAATAAAAAGGATCCCCTGATATATCGTTAGAAGTTGAATCTTTACTATATCGGTGTTTTATAACAATCCTTCAAAAAATGGACAAAAATTTCGTTACAACTTGATGTATATGTTCTCTAATCCACTACTGTTACGTAACTGAGACATGCATTCTATGACTATACTAAGTTTTAGCGACCTCCAAGAAATCTACCGACAGGATAATGCATACTACAAATCACTAACTTTCATTCCTTTCATGACAGGTTTCTGAGTTAGTTTTGCCTCAATTGATCTCTAATCCACCACCAATTGTTCTCTAATCCTTCACAGTTAAGTAACTTACTTAACTAAGGCATTGCAATCTATGATTGTACCAAGTTTTAGCGATCTGCAGGACATCTATCAACAGGATAATGCATACTACAAATCACATATAACGTCCATTGCTTCCATGCCTGGCTCCTGATTAACGATTTCTAATGGATAATTCACAGTGATTGGAACGACAATACCAACTAATAAGGATCACAACAAATGAACTCTGGAGATGCATTGAAGTCTCAGAAAGTGCCATACATGTAGCTGCCAACCAGAATCTGTTCAATGCTATGTCTAGCCTTATGCTATTACTATTAGAGGTAGAAACTTGCGATAATGAGTTCTATTTGCTCTATATCTCGAAAGTACCTGAAGTTTAATCACTTCATCCTCGTTTTATAAAGTATTTTAAATCAATTTTTCCTACTTAATATTGCAATTTTAATGGCAGTGTAATTCTGTTTAAAGAAGAAATGCTCCAAAGGCAAAGATATTAAAAAATCCTATTTTATTTTATAATGTCAATGATAAAATGTGAGTGCAGAGAAGTAGCACTCTCCGTAGTGCACCCTGGGAAAAGTTGAACCTTCTGCCGTTTTAGTATCGAATGACTTGGAAAAAAATCAGAAATTCGAAAGTAGCAACAATTTGAGATTAAAAGTTCGATAGAAGAATAGAGAGTTTGTTTTACTTTCTAGTTACAGTATATAGTATAGAAGAGTAAACAGTGTATGAAACTTTAACGAACTCGGTGTTTATGAGCTTTTTGAAAACACTAGATAGTAAAACAAATTCTTTCCTTGAATAAAAGTTTTTACCTTGAATAGAAATTTGAAAGTAGAATAAAAGTTGTTACTTAGACTCAAGGATACATTGTTATGACGTCTTTTTCTCTGAAACAAGTTAGCGAATAGTTCTCGGAATAATAAACCACGTGCTTTGTAAATTTTTGTCATTAATTATAATGAATTTAAATTAAAATATTTGTCTGAAATAAATATAATTCTTTGAGAGACTGTATGAATATACAACAAGGATTCATATAGTTATAGGAAAATAGAAGAATTTAATTGCTTGTAAACAAGCAGATTATTTGATAATCGTATACAATTAAAAAAATTGTTTAATAAGCAACTCACGGTTAAGAGCCAAACCTTGAAACACGCGACTAATACCAGAGTAGAAAGCTGAATTTCACCTATTTCTTAACGAGAAGGATTCTTACGGAATGAGACGTGCAGATGGATGGCTTATCGGTTCCTCAGCACCTATTCTGAATTCAAACTTCTTAATTAACAATGGATTGCAAAGAGACTTTGATGGTTTGATAAATTTCAGAATGATATTTGTACGAATTCTTATGATTCTTCTTAACGAATGTATGTTCTCTATATTCTTCTCGAATGTCTCTATGTTCTTAAACGAACCTTCTCTGCAGTAAGGTTCGTTTATATGCAGGAGGTTTGTTTGTATTATTTCAGTTGTGTCAGTAGGGTCGTTTTTTTTAATGTTATTACTCATCTAATGATGAAATTAAAAAAACAAAAAAAAACCAGTCAGTCAAAAAAAGTAAACAAACACCCACAAAATGAAATTTTTTTTAACGTAATTATAAAAACTGAAAATTGCCATATTTATATTTAGAATATTGCGATTTTAATTACGAAAAATTATTAGGATATTATTAATATTTTAAATTAATAATTAATTAAATTTAAAATTAATTATTAAAAATTATTAGGATATTATTAATATTGATTGCAAGAATATTGCAAACAATAATTACGTTAAACACTTCGAACTGGAAAACATAAAAAAAAAAATTCTTAAATTGAAAATCACATAACAAAAATGTGTACATATATTTCAAGGAAAATGAAAAATTAGCATAATTTATTGAATTGACACTAATTTAACATGCTGTAACTTGACCCTGTGAAACAATGACGATTTATAATCTCCTAGACATTGAAGCAATGATAGTTTGTGTCGTATCTGACTTAATTTCGATCAAGCTTGCATTAATGCCTTTTTTAAAGAATTCTACTGTACTTTTTATCTTTTCATGTTCATCTCATGTGTGTTCAGTGGGATTCATATATAACGAATGAGTGGAGTGGAAAACACTCGGGGAAGAAGAAAAATGGCTCCTCTACAAAGTAACTTTACTTTTTAGAGGAACCATTTTTTCACTATCTTCACCGATTGTTTTGTATAGTTGTCATGCTGAAAGATTCACTGATTTCTAAATTCTCCAAACCGCAAATAGATATCTGCACATTACCTCACAAAACCTTCAAGTATTTGAAACGAACCAACGTACCTTCAATCAAGGTTAATTTTCCAACACCAGCAGCTGACATCGACGCCCAAACTCTGACTCTTCCTCCACTATGCTTCACTGTTCGTTTCTGCTACTTAAAACGTTTGCTACCTTCATCCCTTCTGAAAATACTATACTTACTCTCATCGGTAAACGCAGCCTGATGGCCAATCGGCTAGAGCTCTGGCCTTTGGTACTACAGGTTTCAGGTTCAGATCCTGGCGGTGGCAGGGATGTTTGTGTGTGGTTTTGAATCCACGTTAAACTATAGGTCCCGATCTAATTAGCCCAAAGTGTGCACAAAATTACCGTAGAGCGACAAACCAAAACCATCGGTAATAAAAGCATTCCAATAATCAAAATCCTTATGGATGTATTAATTAGTTCTACCTTTTTCTTTAGATTTACTCTGGATAATAGTAGTTTTCTTTGTAGAACTCTGCCATGAAATCTCTTCCATAACAACAACTCTACCATTAACTTTTTTCCATAACGACAACTCTATCATAAAATCTTTTCCATAACGACCACTTTATCATAAAATCTTTTCCATAACGACAACTCTATCATAAAATCTTTTCCATAACGACAACTCTACTACTACTACTACTACTACTACACCACTCCACATCACAGTGCCTAGAACTGAGTTACCCCTTTACAGTTTGGGAATGATGAAGTCTGATTGGGCTCTGTGACACTCTATGGTCATAACAGACCGGGGCCTACGGTTTAAAGCTGATTCCGAACCGCTACAAACATCCATCCGAAGTCGAAACTTGCGGTGCCGAGCGCCAGAGCGTTAGCTACTCAGCCATTAGGTCCGTCCACGAAAAATCAGCCATGAAATCTTTTTCACGACAACTCTGCCATGAAATCTTTTCCATGAACTCTGCCATTAAATCCTTCAGTTCGGAGGATTCTTCGAACTGTATCCTCATTAACATTCTTACAAATTGTTGCTGAAACATATTCTGCTAATTGAAGAGAGGAAAGTTTCGGATTCAACCTCATGTTGGACATCACCACTGAATCATCTCGATCATGCAAAATCCTTGACCCTCCACTACGAAGTTTGTTAAAAGTATGTCCAATTGTTTAGCAATATTTTACAATAGCTTGCACAATAGACCAAATTTTCCAAACAACTTTTGCAATTCCAGCATAATTTTTTTAACTCCTTAACTTAATTATAAAATTCTGAACATCAACATTTTCTTATCTTTGAGACATTTTAACTGGAACAGTAACAACACCTTTTCAATAATGACGTGCAATGCTTTTTTCCTCCTGTTTATATAAGAGAGAAATAGTCTGACATTCTACAAAAACACCTTTTGTATGTAGATTTTTGCCGCGCCAATTTTGCAGTTCTTTTGCATATCTGGAGAGGTAATTTGGTTTTTATCAATGACTTTTATAAAATAGTGTTTAACTTACAAACAGTAACGTTGTTGTAATTTTAATTTAAAAAAAAAAATATTTATATTTGCTTAAATCTCGTTACTTTCATTGGTGTATGTTGACTTTTGTGACTGACGGTATACATCAAACGAATTTCGTTCTATTCGAATAACTCCTTTTTGGCGCATTTTTATTGCTTTACCTTAGAATGTATATGATGTTTGAAACTTTGAAAATTAAACACGTCTATCCTTCAATAATAGTTTCATGCGATTAAAAAAAAGTATGAGCTTTAAAGTCAATTATTCGAAACATAGTTGAACTATGCGTATTTATTAATTCTGAGTTTCAGAAATCTATTGACAGCATGTCTGTACTGCATATAGTACTTTTAGAATTTTAATTTAAAGTTTAAACATTATCGTCTAGGTAAATATAGAATAAGCACTAGTAATCTTTAAAAAAAAATATATATATAATAAATAGTTTGAACTATTTGATTACCTTTGAGGTACTTTTAGGTGCACAATTTTTTGTGATAGAATGTTTAAACTGAACTAATATTATATTTGCAGTTATTTTAAATATTTATGACGACATATATATTGATACTAGAGCTATATATAAATATACTCAGCACAATTTCATAAGGAAAGTGTGGGAAAAATTTAAAACTCGAGAAGTCAGTTTTACAGATAAAATAAAAATGAAGTTTACTTATTTATTGGGGAGTTAAAATTAACTATCTACTTTAAAACAGAATACATTATTTAAAAGATATGAGATTTATTATACTGTTGTGAAGTATCGTGTATCATTAATGATTTTTTTATTTTTTAATAACTCTCTTAAGGTTCTATTGGATTTAGATTTGGTGAACTTGGGGGCCGTTGTATTATTTTAATTGTTTTTTCTCTTTAAACATTTGTGAACTATATAAGTGTTATTGAATCACCAAAAAGTCAGAAAAAGTACTTCTTGTTTTACTTATATGTATTTTCTTCCGCCTGTTATGGAGTCATGCAACGTCTCTATTTTAGAGCTCTTCGAAACTTAAATGGATATGTATTATAAAAATAATTTAATTGTAATTATTTTAAATGCCGTGCACTTTGATCTGACGTCATTCACCCTCCGTTCCTGTTATATAGGCCACAGAATGCATATCTGTAAACTCAGCTTTAGTGAAACGATGCATGTTGACCACATGTAGACATGGCCCGTGTCTGCCTAATATCCTGCAGATAGTGCCATATATCCAGTTCCGGCCATGTTTTCCATGTTCTCATTCCAATCGATGTTCTCTATCTACCTCTATTTGTAATAAGTTTCATTGTCATCAGCCTGGAAATACCTTTTTTTTTTCTGGTTGAATCAAATGTGAGCTAATAAGTTTTAATGCTGTATCACATTTAACTGATAATTTTGTTCCATAAGTGTGCATTTTTAGAATAAATCATTTGCGCTATTTTTTTTATCATTAAATAACTTAAGAGTTTTCTTTTGTGTTGAATGTTTGAAAAATAATGAAACGACAATCATATCAAGTTATGATTTAATGATGTTACTTTTTTTTGTTTATTGTGCGTCTATGTGCTTCGAGTATAACTTACATATACAGCTCATCTACAGAACAGTGCATCTATATGGTGGTAAAGGAAAATCACTGTTTTACAAGACATGAGAAGATAAATGGTCAAATTAAAAAAAAATTTCCATCAGAAGGCTTGAAGATTTTCGATTTGATTCAAGATGTCTCTTCCCTGTGTCACAACCCCTATCGAGTCTTCTGTTCTCTTAAAGCAATAAAGGCGACGGATGCCGCCAGAATTGACCACTGAACCACTTTACTAACTGCACCATGAATCGGGGTACTTCAAATTCGTTTTTCTCCCTTATTAATTCTTGCACGAAGTGATAGAAGAAAATTTTGCCGTATTATTGAATTGCCTTGACACCGTATGGGTGGTCTGAAAGAGAAAGCAACCATCAAGATGAAACTGTAAAAACTGCCTTTACTTCTATTAGTGTTACAGTTTTTGACACCTACATGATTTATAATTTTTAATTAAGCAAATGTTTTTAAGTTAGATTTTTTTAGCAGTAAAGAGTTCAAAGAAATGAGTCGCCTGTCGAACGAAGGTGTCGCCTCTAGAAAACTACATTCTAGTTCTAAGGTCATACTTCAAGGGCAGATATGAGAAAAAAATTTTCGTTAAATACTCTGCTTTCCACAGAAGAAATTATCAGTTTAGTAGAATGAGGTATAAGCTAATAATAATTTTATAGTTATTTTGTGTTGAACATTGTTGGGAGTCATGTTCCGCTTATATATGGTTTGTCGCTCTACAGTCATTTTGTGCACATTAATTAGGGCTAATTAGACCGGGACCTACAGTTTAACGTGGATTCCGAAATACTCTCAAACATCCATGCCACCGCCTGTATTTGTACCTGAAGCATATGATCCAAATGCCAAGAGCGCTAGGCAATTGGCCTTCAGATTGGCCGCTTATGTAACCTACGAAAAGCTCACCGATTGATGATGAGCGGAGGACATTTGCCTGTTCGAGAAAAATTTTTAGAGGTGACTGACACCCAACAGCAGTTTGATTGTCGATGGAAGAGAGTTTAGGCATGGCGACACAATCGCCCACGAATCTCCTTGTTTTAGAAAATAGTGATTACAACCGAGGCCACCCCAGGATTTGAACTTGAACCCTCCCGCTCGTTTAGCTATACATTTAGCCACGAGTCGATCTATCATTTAGTCACGAGTCGGATTTTCATAATATTCGAATATAACATATTATATCAATTTAGTTTGCCAGTAAATTACTTGTTATGCGGATTTCTATTGCATAAAATTAGAAAAATAAGTGTTTCGAATATTGCAGCTAATAATATGCCAAATAGTAATGTAGGCTTTCATCAAAACAGCTGAGTGTGAAGGATTGTTCATGCCTCCTTAGTAAAGCTCCTTTGATTTATTCTATTTTATTCAAGATAATGTTCGACTCCCATAGCATTTAATAATAGCATCGCAATGAATAATATGGCATCGCAAATAGCATTAGACTAAACCAGAATATTCCTGTTCATGTCGTCATGGATTACTAGATTGTTTTCATCGATTATTGTGTATTGTGATAATACATTATTATCTGTTGATTGAAATCTTTAAATGTGTGTTTAATCCCTTCCATTCAATATATTCTGGAAATACATATTAAGATAATACGCTTACTACATGGAACTGATTATACTAATATTGAGACACTTGGAATCCAGACCTATTTTATCCTTATAATGAATTAATGGATTAAATCAGATGAGAGAGTTTATCGTTTATTTAATGTATTTATGAAATATAATTAAAAAATTGTAATAAATAGTGTATAAAAAAATACTGTTTTTGGAGTTATTTATAGTTACCAGAAAGATGCTCGGCATCAGAGATTTCAGGTTCGAATCTCGGTGATATCATGTATGTTTGTAGTGGTTAAGAATTCACCTTAAACCGTAGGTCATTGTCGAATATGAATATAGAGCATTGGGCGTAGGGCTGACAATTCTACGTAGTAAAAAGAAAAAGAGATTTCTTGTTTTGGAATCTCTCAGTAAACAGACGGTCTTAGCCCGCCATCAATCTGTTGCGCCATTGAAGAAGAAGTTATCAAAAAGTTTTAGTTTTAGAGTTTTACTACTTTTTTTAGCCTTATTATTGAGATTAGTAGAATTGAATGATTTAAAAATATTTAACATTGACGATATGAGTGTTGTTAATTATTTTATACAAATTCAGAAAAAAATACTGTTATTTAAAAATAACTAAACTGTATTTTTACAGGCAAAAGAAACGAATAATTTGCTTCAATACATTTAATTTCAAATTATGGTATATTTCTGGGTATAAGTTGAGAATTTGTAGAACTTTTTTTTAAAATCTAAAAGTCGGGGATCGGCTTATATACGGATATGCTCAACTTGCAAATAAATGTGGGTGAAAATGATGGTATTTTATATTTCAGGGTGAAATGTTATCGTTTCATGTTTCTTTACTAGATATTTTAAAATTGTTATTATTTTCACATTTTTATAATCAAGCACTCTCAGACTGTATACTCAAAAATTCTTATTTTACTTTAAAGAAATAAATAATTTAATGCTTGATATTACCTTAGTTTAATACATGTCATAATTTCGTTACTGTAATAGAATTCTATCAATTTTAACGTTCCTTCCCAATCAAGCAAGCTTACGCTCCATCATACGCATAAGCAACAGCTGTTCTCGAGCTAGTTTACATTAGATATTCTAAATTATTTTACAGGTTTTGATTATATCTTCGGCAAAATAGCAGAATAGGGGCCGTTGCGAGTAGGACTCAAAAATTCTTTTCGCCAAAAGGCTCCAAGAAAAGTGTTGCGATTGCCAGTGAAGGGAATTGCAAACAGTACAAGAAATCTTGGTTACCACATTTGATGTCTTATCACACAGTTGGCGCCACTAAATTAATCGCTAAATCCCAAGTGCCACTATTTTGCGATTTGAATATCTTCATTATGTACAGCTTATATAATGCTTCAATATTTCCGATATTTTGGTTACCAAAGTTACAAATATTTAGAGGAATTTTTCCCTTCTCAGTTCTGCTAGAACGGCCAAAGCGTCTTCTCGGGTCAAAGTCTGGAATCCAACTCATCTTGGCGCTCTAGGCGCCAAGATTGGGAAGTCGGAACAGTAAGTACTTTTCCGTTAGCCGGGTATAAATGACCAATCCTTAAATATCGCTAAATAAAGCACATTTTTATTTCTTTAGTTTACATTTCTTATGAAAAAACCATTTCTAAATGAAATGAGTTATTAGTTTAATGAAAATAATTTTGTTTTATTTTCAAAATTGTTTACATTACTGGTTTGTTGCATCACTGCCAACATGAAAAATTTGATGTTGGCGAAGTTTGTGGACGGCTAATGAAAGTACCAAAACATACACAAGAAATAATAACAGAATACCATAAATAATGAAGGTTACAGGATTTTTTTTTCATTTCGGCTTATATACATGATTTGAATTTCGATAAATTTTTGTTGAAAAAAAATGCACACTGCTATTGCATTAAAACATTATAAATTGGTTCCACTTAGGTATGTAAGGTTACCTCAGAGTTAATTTCTTTCCAGAAAACTGGTTTACATTTGTATTACTTTGCTGTTCTTGTCCATCTGTGAGGTTTATCTTAGACCACTTATGTATGCCATGAACATTCCATCGACGGACGATAAGAGAGGACATTGAAATTCTGGAGAATTTAAAAAAATAATATTTTTCACATTTCCTTTGTAGTAAATTTATGGTTCTACCTCACTGGCCTAATTCTGCTTGACTGACGGACCTGGAAGTTCCGTGAGCAGGTAGCTTGTAGGAGAATCCATGTTCGAATCCGTGGCGTCCGTTTCTTTCAAGGTTTTTAGAAATAAAGAAACTCAATTGCAATTGGGAGAATGTGTATATATATCTAGTCTCATCAGTCAAGCTGCCCGAGAGAAGTTTTCCCAATTTTCTCTCATACGATACTTAAATATAAGGCAGTTACACATAAAAAATATTCTCCATGAAATTTCCGCCTTTTTTTTCGTCACCTGTCTGTTCATGGTATGCATAAAGCCCACAGTTGTATAGCAAAAAAAAAAAATAGCTTTTAAACTTATTTTTTCATTAGTTTGGATAAAGAAAAAGTGCATGTTCCCCATTTTTAATAATATTAAACGCTGCACAAATATAAATGAATAATGATTAATACTAATCTTTTCCAATTTGATCAATAGTTGTCATGGCCAATTAAGAATTTTGTCATTTCAAAATTATGGAACGTTTTATTATTGATGCCTGTACATAACAGAAGGGCAAAAACAACTAATTCGTTAATTTTGAAGACAGCAAGAGCGTTTAAAAATAATTAATCCTTCATTTTTATACTACTGATATAATTATTTTTGATTTGAATTAATTTAAAGTGTCTGTAGCTAATCAATCCTTAAGTTTAATTTAACGAATTGAATTTTATTGTAAATTCAGGATATGCGGTTGTTGTTTTGGGATGCTAGACACTGTGACCCAATTTAAGATTTTATTTTTATTGGCGGACATCAGTGAGCCATGAGCAACCTATTAATCTGAGAGGAGATTCGAATTCACGAAATTTATGGGAGATGGTTTACTTGACCACTAGGTCGCAGAACTCATAAATCGTAAGTCTGGCGGAATTTAAACCCAAGTGTGATGTGCGGAAGGTGTTATTTTCCAAGGTGAAATTTATGGGGGACTACCTCGCCCCTTCTCCATTTGCATTTTGTACGGAAGAAAACCCGAAAAAACTCTCCCTTGAATAAAATATGTAAATCATGTAAAATTGTAGAGAAAAATCTTTCATGTATAAACATTTTAATGGCTCACTTTTAAACCAATGGAATACTTAGGATTGCTTGATTGATACTTGCTTGATATTTTTGCATTTATTATTGTATTGGGCTAAGCATTATACATTTTTTACCTTATCGTTGAAAGTATATAAATATTTTGTTTTTTAATCATCGATGGACCTCAAGATTTACTGATGTAAATCTTGATGGTAAATCTTGCTGATGCGCAAAGTGATGAGAGGAAGACTTTCAAAAGGAATTACGAGTCATATGGAAAAGAAAGCTGAAAGACGCCCACCAGGTAATCTGACTATCGCTGCGAGATAGAAGTTGTCATAATTGCCATTGAGTCCTCTCGTTTCTAAAAGCATTGTCAGTAACGGATACGTATCTGAACCTTTCGATGCACATAAACATTGGACAAAAATGTTCATATTGAATGTCACACGGGGAGCACCAAAAGATATAGGGTTGTTCCTTCTTCTTCATTGGCGCCACAGCCAAATAAATAGTGGACCAAGGCCGTCTGCCTAATGGTAGATTTCAAGAAAGGAGTTGTTTTCTTTTTAGGAGGTAGGGTTGTAATACTACGCCCAACGCTCTCAGGACCTATAGTTTAAAGTGGATTCCGAGCCACTACAAACATCTATGGCACCAGGGCCCGACACCAATGGCACCTAGTCCTAGTCACGTCACCTAGTCCTAGTCAATAGCAGAGCTCTAGTCACTCCGCCATCAGGCCCATCGAGGAAGGAAATCCTAGCATTTATATTTATTGTACCCAATCCCTGGCGAAGACAGGAAAGCTTTCGATTCGACATCGCTTATCAAGTTTTGAACAAAGCACTTTGGATTCGGAAATCCAATTGAATGTTCTGCTTTCTAAAGACATTAAGATAAAATAAAAAAGTTTTTCACATTATTAAAATTAAAAAAAAAAATTAATTCATATCTTATGAGAGTATACAGAATATCATTTCATTTCTTTTTTTTTCCCTGGACTTATTTTAAAGTCAGGTATGCCTCATTCCACCAGATTGATCTTAATGCCTTTGTCCACCTGGTTATTTTTCTGTCCGAAACGGTGTAGCATTTTAAGTTCGTGCTTAAGATTGCGCGTGGTACAATAGAATTGTGCCCCAAAGAATCTTTTCAATCTCAAAAGCAAAGTTGGGCCTCCGAAAAAGACAAAGAGACTCGTATTATTTGAAGAAGGAGCAAATCGGATTACGAATAGCAATGTTAGTGAAAAGCTTTTATTTAGAAAGGATAAGAAATTTTCGCTAAGGCGAGCACCGGGTTTTTCTCTCACATATGAGGGAAAAAATAAACACTGTAACCCTTTCTGATGGCTTGTTCCGCCATTTCTTTTAACGTTTGGCTCAGAAGAATCTCTCGAAGATTATCTTTAATTTCGGCATTAATGGAAAAAAGATTATATTTCGAAAAAATAAAACATTATTATTGAATTTTTTTTAAACATCTGTTGTAAATCACAATGGAAATTTCTAATCGCTAAGTCATTTCGATACATTTATTTTAAAATTACATATTCTTTGCTTTTTGATTGCAGTTATTACTATGAATTCATTTCTTCTAATATTGACGTAAAATCGGACTTTTTTATATTTATTTAAAAAAACTTAATATTTGTTTTTGAGTTTAAAAAGGAATAAAGAATAAAAAAAGGTGTTTGTTTATAAAAGGATTGGGTGTCAATATGAAAGATGACAGTATTCATCAAGATGAACAATATTTATTGTGGGACCTAGGATCGCATTCCACTATGAGGGTCAGAAAAAAAGGAACTCCAAAATAAGTTCACTGGATGTTGCTTCTATCGTGTAGAAGATGGTTGTGCACTCCGTGGAAGATCCCTTAACGCAAACAGATGACTGGTTGAATAAAATACTAGGAATATTTGAGAGGGTGCGCTACTCATTCATTCATGATGTGAATTGTGAAACGGCGCCTTTAGAAGCTACTTTTAAGTTTTGACTTTTGTTATTTCGATGGTTCGGCGTTTCTGACACTCAGAGCGAAATGCCACTCAAGATTCCGTGTTGTTGTTGTTGTGACTAATTTTCAGTGTCCGGCAACGCGGAACTGACACCCCACGCGTAGCCTACTCATGGATGGATTGAAGGAGGGCAGTTTCTTTGTGATGGAGCACCCGTAAGTAAACTATGTAGCATCCGTACTGGGATCTGATTCGCTAAAGAAGGAGGGAAGGGCCTTCCGCGAGGTCTTTTAGGGGTAACGATCAAGCATTTGGTATCGTATATGAGAAAACTGGAAAACTCCTACCAGGTAGGCAGTCCGACTAACGAGGCAAGAGGCTGAATATCCCAAACGCCATCGAGCCTCCTCTTTTTGTAACAGTCTCTACAACAATGTCGCCTGCGGATTGAATCCCAGCCCTAATGTTTACCAGCCATGCACGTTACCACTGAATCACGAGTCGGGCCTAGATTCCATAGTAAATATTGTTTGTCTTGATGGGTGAAAACAGTTCTCAAATATTTTTGTGCTATGTAATTGCCGAGAAATTTTACTCAAGCTTTTATTGTATGTTCTTTATGTTGTTTTCAAATGCAAGGCAATAGATGTCAACAACTGCAGATGCACCTTTATTCAGGATGTACCACATATTGTTGCTAACTAACATCACCGGGAGTTGCAGCTTGGGGGGAGGGGGGGAGGAGGTTAGTACCAGCCTGTAATTCAACGAAAGATCTTTCAGATGTACAGACTTATCATACTTACCATTGATTTTTCGTTTCGACTTTGTTTGGCGGGTTTCGAACCAAGCTCAGATAGAAAAAGGCAAATCAGAACCCAGACCATTTATATGTTTTAGTATTAATATCTATTATAGATGATGATTGATAATTTAGAAATTATGGAATTATACACTGTTTTTCTTTTTTTCTCAGAAAGACTATATGTCATTTTAAAAATACTTTTCATTAATTAAGACTAATTTTTTGGACATAAATTGAAAAAAAAAATGTTTAATACGTAAGGAATTATTTGTTCAAATGAATTTTAATTCCTTAAAAGCAAGGCTAGGAATCCATAGAATTTTCAGGGAACTCTTTTAGGGAAAAATTAAAGAAATTCAGCTATTTCAAATACTGGTGTGGCATCATTATACCAATAATATAGTATACAATTAATGCTATTATTATCTATTGTCTCTATACGATCTGACTAGTACATTACAATGAAAAGAAAAATGTTATATAAATGTTATTTTAACATTTTTTAGATCTAGATATAAGGTATTGTGTAGTATAAGACATTAAGGCAGAAAAACTTCGTTCTTAAAAATAGAGATGCCAAAATGAGAGCGCAATATAGCAGTCTCGTGCGTGCTTCACCTTGACTAAAGCTGAATTTGCTAAATCAAAAGCAAATGAATAAGTTAACATTTAACGACAAGAAGAAAAACAACTAATTTAAATTTTCTGGTGCGTTTCTCTTTTCCACCCCCTCACAGTTTGAGAATCGCTGCCCTATTTGATTGATGTCAAATTGACTAGCGCTCTGGCCGTTGGTACCACAGGCTTCAAGTTCGAATCCTGGAGGTGTCATGGATATCTGTTAGTGGTATAATGATGCAGTACATTTTCTTCACTGACACTTGAGTTCTGTAGTAAAGAGAAGACTTCTTGACAAGTTTTTTTTTTGTATTGTTGGCAAATTAAAAACAAGCAAATCCTAGATCTCTGAAACAGGAGTCAAATTATTCTTTTATAGCAAAAAAATAAAAGTTTTTTTTTCTCGCAACAAAAGTTTTCCCAATAATGGAATTAATTAAGCAGCGTGATCTTTTTTCGGAAGCGTGAGCATTTATGATGTAGCACAAAAATGCGTGAGAATTTTTTTTCGGAATCCACGATAAACTGTAGGCCCCTGCCTAATTAGCCTAAAATATGCACAAAATCACTATAGGGCGACAAACCTAACCAAACCAAGCCCTATTTCATACTCTGTCAGGGGCTAACAACGGAAAAGACTCGAAGCAGTTTTAACTAGAATTTATGAAACATAAAGTTACTTTATAGTTAAATGAATAAATTAGGGTTTACCTGTTTTACCTCAAATGTGATGCACATAACAATAGACTAATTTCTCTTTTTACAAAGTTATGTAAATGGCATGGGTTATTTATAAAGATAACCGACGTGTAGTTTACATAACATTATCAAAATTGATTATAAAAAAATCAACTAAAAAAATTTTGCTTTAAAAAAAGATCGAGAAGGAAATGTTTTAAAGTAAAACAATCTGATCAAAATGAAATAATAAAAAAATAGTTCATTCATTAAATCTGTTAATTTTTTTCCAGAACTTGAGATATTTGTTTTACCCAGATTTTGTTGGGTGTCACATTTTACCACTTTTCTTTTAAAGTGGAATTTCTTTTTTTAGGTGAAAAAAAATCTTTAAATCGAAAAGTAGACTTCATAAAGTAAGTAGTTCTTGTCGAAAGTACTCATTTCCCAGAAAAAAAATCCTTGAAGTTCCACAAGTGTTGTCGTCGGCAAAATTTTTTATATAATTTTTTTTTGTATTATTATTTTTTTTCTTTATTTTTTTTTATAAATCCTTGAAGGACATTTTCTTCAGTGACACTTGAGTTCTGTAGTAAAGGAGCGAAGACTTCTTGACAAGTTTTTTTTTTTGTATTGTTGGCAAATTAAAAACAAGCAAATCCCAGATCTCTGAAACAGGAGTCAAATTATTCTTTCATAGCAAAAAAATAAAAGTTTTTTTTTATCGCGACAAAAGTTTTTCCAATAATGGAATTAATTAAACAGCGTGATCTTGTCATGTTTAAAAGATGTTTTTAAAAAATGCAATGAAGACGAGGAAGCATGGTTTGCAGAATTTTAAAGATATTTATTTTCTTATATTGTGTAGTTTGATTTAAATTAGGATTTTTTTTTTGTGATTGACTATTCTTCTCCCTTCTGGTGCAATTTCTAGTTTCTTTTCTTTTCTTTTTTCTTGTACATCGATGGGTATCGCGTTCCACATATGTATAATTAGATGTATCGTTGGATATTTCCACATATGTATAGTTGGATGTATCGTTGGATATTTCCACATATGCATAAATGGATGTATCGCTGGATATTTCCACATATGCATAGTTGGATGTATCGCTGGATATTTCCACATATGCATAGTTGGATGTATCGCTGGATATTTCCACATATGCATAAATGGATGTATCGTTGGATATTTCCACATATGCATAGTTCGATGTATCGTTGGATATTTCCACTTATGTATAGTTGGATGAAGTTAAATGCTAGTAACAATCCACCAGGGAATAATAAAGAATGGATATTCCCTATGTGGAAAAAATTTAGGGATAACTGCTCGGCAAATGCATGTCTTATGCGATTTGGTTTGTCGCTCTACGGTCATTTTGTGCACACTTTAGGCTAATTAGACCGGGACCTACAGTTTAACGTGGAGTCCGAACCACTTACAAACACCCATGCCACTGTCAGGATTCGAATCTTTAGCCTATGGTATCAAAGGCCAGAACGCTAGCCTATTGGCCATCAGGCCGCTTCACGTCTTATGGAAGAAAATCAGGGAAATTCTTATCAGGCAGCCCAACTATATGTGCCAGACGCTAAAAAAATCCACATCGATTCCCCTCATTTCTATTAGCAGTGACTATTAGAAACGCCACCAGTGAAATCGAATCTTCACTTGTACGAGGCAGACTAGATAGGGAAACGTAAAAATAATATTAGTAATGGCAAGTTGAAATTGCCACAATCAGAGAAACGAAATGAAATTGTCAAAAGAAGTACAAAATAATATATAAAAATTTAAGATGCTCTTAACTCCAGACAGTTTTTCCTCAAAGCGATGTATTGAATTTAACTGAATTTCAAATCCATTCAACAATTTGTTTTCTTCTTTCAACAATCTGAAAAATTTTCACTTTATGAAAAGAATTGTAAATCGAATTTTCAACTGATCTTTTTGATTTGAAAATCAATCTGATTTGAAAATTATAGTTTAAAAAAACTAAAAAACACGCTTTTAGAGTTAATCAAACTAAAAAGTAAAAAATAATTGTTAACATAAGAATAAAATGACTGATGAGAAAATGAATGTCACTGTTCTAAAAGCATGGGGTGCTCGATATCAATCGTTATAATTTTTCACTAATTTCATTCCGAAATGCAGTGTTAGTTTTAAAATGTCATACAAAGCACCCCACGCATTTAGAACAGTCACATAAATTTTCTCGTCAGTCATTTTATTCTTATGTTAACAATTATTTTTTACTTTTTAATTTGATTAACTCTAAAAGCGTGTTTTTTAGTTTTTTTTAAACTATAATATTTAAATGAGGTCCCGGTACGGAGGACTGGAACCATAGTTCTTACAATAATTTAATTGTGAGTAAAACAAAGGCTAAATGCGAATAATGTCGACCCAGCCAGGATTCGAACAAGGAATCTCCTGATCCTTAGTCAGGCGCGTTATCCGTTGCGCCGTTGTGCCACTGTCCCACGTCAGTTTGAATGTGTTAAGTACTTTCCTTCTACATGAGTTAAATTGCTCTTCATAAGTTAAAATAAAATCACTAATCCTGGCGGTCCTAATTATGATGAGATAATAAACTTATCAAAATATTTTATTGTCGTTGGTCCTTGATAAGTCTACAACGTTTAAATTAAATCTGATCGCTTAAAGTAGGGCAAAATCGAGCCCAAAGAGTCAGTTACAAACAAACATACAGGTGAAACTAATAAAAGCGTATTAAAAAGAAAGAAGTCTTATGTATTTTTATTTACTAGTGAAAAATAATAAAATACGCTGTTGGTCATTCAAAATACAACACCAAGAGCTATCAAAACCAAATTTATTAGCCAAAACATAAAGTACAAGGATAAATGTTTGAAATTGAAATTCCCTATGAATTGAGAAAGGAGAGGAAATCCGTATTTTATGTATATTTCAAAGCTGGTAATAATTGCTATACACGTCTCAATAATGAATGAAAGATGGCTTTGGATGTGTTCTTAAGGTACGTCAGTCCCTTTCTACATCTGAAAGTCACCAGAGGTGATCTATCGTTCTAGCGGATGATGCTTGCTGCACCATTTGCTTCCCAGTCAACGACCAGCCTTTTTTTATGGGAGACAGATAGGGAGAATTGAAAGGCCATAGCGGAAATGCAATACTTGTTGATCAACGCATTGTATTGTTAGAATAGAGTCACAAGCAAGCCTTGACACTAAGGAAAGACAACAGGCTTCAAACCTCGGAGATATAGTATTGGCTGAAGAGCATACCGACAATGCGTATTGGAGGGATGGATGATTGTAGGAGTAAAATCTAATCCTTCTTTAAGCCATAATGCTAGGTGAAGGACCGATACAACAATGCATAATGTAAGCGTATGCAATCTCTTGCAAATGGTGCAACCATATTCGGATACAACTATCGGGGTTTTGCAAGCAGGTTTGTGATTCGTCAGAAAATACAATATCATGCTATTCGTTTATCAATGTCCGATATTCCTCGTCGCATTGCAGATGCAATCGTCTGTGGTCTAGAGACAAAGATAATTGCATCAATGGATGCCTTGTTGAAATTACCATCTGCTGCAAATGACATGAATGGTACTTGCTGATACAGGGTATTGTGCAACACACTCTATTTCTCGTATTGTGCTTCCTGATGTTGCAATATGATCCATCAGTGCCATGCGCTTAATATGTCTATCATCATGTACGGTGGTGGTACGAGGCCGGTGCAATGGTTCTTATCGGTCTGTTCGTTACTCTTGCATCCATCGATTGCATATATACATGTCACTGAATGTTTCAGACACTAGCACCAATTTTTCGGATGGATAATCCGCAATATTTATGAACCACAATTCTTCAACATTGCTTTTAATATTGCGGCTACAATGGTATAGCTTGTGGTGCAGAGTTCAGTGCGCCAGTAAAAGGACGAAAAGAAATGATGACATGATTTCTTCAAAGTTGCTGTCACGAACATCTTTGTACAAGTGGCAATGACAGATAATCTATTGTTGGACTCATTCAAAGATACAGGGTGTGTTGGTGATATCGACAGCATCGGAGACGATCAGTGCCATAAGATTCTCTAGTGTCGCCACAGATACCGCATGAATAAATAATTTATGGCCCTCCCAAACAGGGTTTTGGGTTCGGTGAGCCTGGATGACAGAAGGTCCGACATGTCCTATTCATGTTCTGGGATATATAGCATGAAGAAGGTGATACACCATGATGAAAAACATTATTATGTTAGAAAAACATGTTCTGTTACCCTATGGAGGACACTGTTCCCATAAATATTTCGTGATTTTTCACATACTAAACGTTGTTTGTGGTACCATGTTTTTAGGATAATTATCGTTTCTATTTTTTCTGTTCTAGGGCCTGAATGGCGGAGTGGCTAGCGCTCAGGCGCTCGGTATCACAGGTTTCGGGTTCGAGTCCCGGTGCCATGGATGTTTTTAGTGGTTCGGAATCCACTTTAAACCGTAGATCCCGGTCTAATAGGATCGTAGAGCGTTGTGGGGGCGTAGACCGGGATATACAATTTAACCTGGATTGACCCTGACAACTCCTGACAAACATCTATGCTACCTCCAATACTCGAACCTGAAGCCTGTGGTATCAATGGCCAGAGCGCTATCCAATTGGCCCTCAGGCCGCAGTAGTTTAATGTTTGGTTTGTCGCTCTACGGTCATCTTTTGCACACTTTGGGCTAAAAAGACCAGGACCTACAGTTTAAAGTGGATTCCGAACCACTACAAACATCCATGGCATCGCCGGGACGCAGTAGTTTAAGGAGTCGTCGTGAAATGAAGTTTAGTGATCCATGATGAAGATCTGCCAATTTATTAATGTTTAAAAATTGTTTTAATGCATTGGCTAATATGATTTAAAAATGATTTGATTTAAACAATTTTTATTTAAATCACTTAAATCATTTTTAATTATAGAAATTATGAAATAATTGAAAATATGGAAACGATTTGAACTATTTGAATGATTTAAAATTTTTAAATTCACGATTATCATGTTGCGTTTTTCTTTAATGATCATTTCTGTCTTATTTGAAATGCATGAACTTTAACATTTCCCACAAGAAAAGTTTAATATTTTTCTCTCGCATTCATTTTTTAATTCAACAGATAATAATGAAATCCTTCAAATGATAATTAAACTAAATTATACTTTCACTGTGAGGTTTTAATTTTGAAACAAGCAATTATTAAAAGCATCTTTTCTACTTATTTAATAAAATTAAATCAAAATTGCCAGTACAAATTGAAAAAAATACGCTTATTTTAGCATTTAACTATATCTAGTAATATATATATTATTAATCCCAAAAGTTAAATTATGAATGATATAAGAATTTGACAAAAAAAAAGAAAAAAATTAAACATAAAAAAATTGGATTTATAAAATAATTTTTAATTAAGTTTCTCATTTCGGAAATCCGCCGAGACCTTAATTAATGAATTCCTGGCTTGAAATTTCTCGCTTTAAACAAAAATTTTTATACTACACATAAAAAAGGAAGGAGAAAATAATTAAATTTAGATTGGTAAAAATTTGAATATTTTACATGATAAAACACAAAATTACTTTCACAAAAGTATCAACTTTAATTTGCTTTTGGCAACTAATAGAGAATTCTGAGTCCATTACCACAAAAAATATATTTTATTATAGAATTTATGTATTTATTATGCAAGTATGAAAATGCATTTTATTTTGAATTTTTATTCTTCGAAAATATAAACATCTTTTATAATAAACAAATATAGACATAATAGACATATTATATAACAAATATAGACATCTATAACATCTTTTTTTTCCTGTAAAATAATATATTATAAAAATGTTTATATACTGTTATAAGTTAAACTTTAAAGTAGAAATAATGTATGATTAAAAAAAAAAATTAATGTTCGGAAAATAGAATTTTAATATGTAATGTCATAATTTCAGGAATATTAAGTTTGTAGCCATAAAAGCATAGACATGCATTTGACCTTTACTGTCTTGTCAGAAACAGTGGAAAAAAATCTACTGAATATTATCGATTGCTTAATTTTGGGGTCTAAGATAATCCGAGTGTTCAAGTTATTAAATACGCTTGTTATTTTTGAGAGTAACGTTACAATTGCTACTCATGATTTGTAGCAAATAATCTTGGGTATGAAATTTTTATTTAAATTTTACGTTAGTTGTTTGCTTTTGTCAGAAAGTAGCTTGAAGGTTTGAACAAAATTCATTGATTTTCAGAAATTAAGGGGGACCCCCCCCCCAGAAATTTGCTATTGCATGTCCGAAAATAAGTAAACTTTCATGAAAATTGCGCTGTATAGTGAAAAAAATGCTGCTGCATCAGAATATAATACAAAAATTAACGATTGCTGTCATTTAACGTTATCTGGCGTGTGATCGGAAACAGGCTTTAAGATAGAATGCAGTTTTTGCAAGTAGAAACAGCTTAGTGAAACTTCGAAATCTCATGATTTAGATATGAGTATTCGATATCTGTTATCTGAAGTATTTCGATGGAGAGTCAGTGAGAGAATAGGAGCGGACCAGAATTAAACACAAGCAGCAAGATAGTTGAATACGACCTCTTCTGTAATACATAGTGAGGCAAATGATTGTACTTGAAACTAAGCGCAAAGAGGTGCAGAACCGTTACAGCAACTTACACTCAAGAGCCAAAACATTATGACCACCCCTACATTTTGCAATGAACTCACCTGGATGACGTGGAAGGCACGTGGTCAGGTGGAAGTGGTATTTAACTGGTATTAAGTGGTGGTATTAATCCATGCCAAGGCGGGTTGAAGCTGTGTTGCGCGCTAAAGGTGGGCCAACTCGTTATTGCAGGTGGTCATAATGTTTTGGCTCTTGAGTGTATATCAGATCCGTTGTAGCCGATCGTAGAAGGTTGGCTTCTAGATTATGCAGAAATTGGAAAATTGGTATTTTGATGGTAAGCAGACTTGGAAATGATGGTATCTAGATGGTATGCAGATATTGGAAGAACAAAAAATCAAAAATCCTGGCTATGCGAGATGATTTCACAGTTTTCACAGTTGCACTCAAAAATTGTGTGCCCCAAGCAACACCAAATTGGCGGATATGGCCGATGTCAGCCCACCGAAGTGCAATGGATAGGCCGCCAACCGGGAGAGCCCCCTGCATGATCGAGGCATTCTCCGGCGCCAAGTATGGAAAAACAGTATCTAGATAAACAGCAGATATTGAAGACAGAATATAGATAGTATGAAGACGTTGGAAGAACAGTATTTGGATGATATGCAGGCATTGGTACGATGATATCTAGAAGGTATGCAAACATTGGAAGAACAGTATTTGGATGATAAGCAGGCATTGGTACGATGATATCTAGAAGGTATGCAAACATTGGAAGGATGCATTTAGATGGTATACATACATTGGAAGAATATTATCAATCAATCATCGGGAGGATGTTATGACTCAATCATTGGAAGGATGCTATAGATTAATTAGATCATGAGTATGCAGAAGATTTCACGAAGGAGGCTTGTACGCAAGTGCCTAGCAAGGAGTGAATTCTTCACACCATGCTATAGAAAAGAAGGATTTAATTGGGCACACACTTGTCAGTTGGAGAACAAGTCAATGAAAGTTTGTACTTTTTACTGAAGAATTTAGCCTTTTATTTGCTAAGTAACTCAAGAAGATTGCTGGTCTGGTGGGAGCTGTCATTTTATTTTCCCGTCATTTCTACAAAAGATGCAAATTTGATTGATCCAGTGTGTATTTGGTGCTGGCAGGTAATTATTTGGCTGCACTGACCTGTATATTGTGACAAAAGACACCGTTATGGTTACCAGTTACAAAGAGACGATACTCTTGATAAAGTTGCTCATACTTACTCAAGTGACACAAGACGATGATGCTATACCGCACACAGTTCGTTTGGTAGAGAACTACCTCCGTACGAAGACTATTGAGCTTATGGGTTGTTTAGCTCGTTCTCCAGAATTGAACATCATCGAGTATGTTTGGGATGCTCTAGAGAAACTTATTGCTGCAATTAACCCACCACTTGCAAGTTGTTAGTGTCTGTGAGCTGCTTTTGTCCTACAATAGCAGGGGTCTCCAAACTTTCCAGCCTTAGGGCTATACTGTTTACTCCAGTAAGTACCAAGGGTCAAAACCTTTTTAATTTTTTTGCCATTATCTATCATTTCTAGATTAGTCGCCGAGTACGCGCTCTGAGCGAGCATACGCTTGCTAAATTCGCTGAGTCAATTACTACAATTACTATTGTGTGTATCTTTACGATCGTGACACTTGATGACATGTAGTGGTTAAAAGCGGAAATAGGTAGGTATAACTACCGAGGGTAACCGCGGGATGTTCACTAGTTGATAATGTTAGTGGGATTCATTTCAATTATTTGTTACTTGTTATGCTTAAGTTAAATTTTCTGCGTATAATGCTTGTCATTAAGCTTTACCTAGCAAGTCAATAAAACCGAGTTATTATCATTCTGTGTTTTTTTATCCAACTTATTACAGCAACAATAAGCTATTCGCTGTTTCAGGCCGGATGGATGACACTGGCGGTCCGGATTTTGCCAGCGGGCCGTAGTTTGGAGACTCCTGTACAATAGGATCTGCTGGCTGATTTAATAAATATCATACATTTTCAGCATGGAACATCTGTTTTGTATCTGTTAAGTAGTTAGAAAGGATCCCACTCAATAATGAACCAAATCATACATAAAATTTTTATATTATGTGTTTTTGGTATGTTATTATTTTGTGAATTTTCAACTGTTGATTATTGTATGCATTTTCAACTACTTCATAGTTTGATTAAGGGTTTTGGTGAATTTATATTAAATTTCAATGAACAGGATTTTCCCAATTATTTTTTTTCTGTTCTTTTCCTAATTTTACCTGTGTAAATGAAAAATATTAATGTTGACTTCCTAACAAAAACTTGAGTGCTTTCCAGCATATAAATGTATCAGAAAAAAGTGTGTTTTTATAGAATATTAGAGTAATTTCAAAGAATAAAAAAGCATTTTTGACAGTAATATCGAGAACTTAAAATTAAAAGTTTATCATGATTTTTCATGTATTAAAAAAGGCGAATGCACTTTTTCGTTTATTTAAAAAAAAATATAAATACTTAAAATAATCCTATTATTGTTATATAAATGTTATCCAAAAGTACACATCTTCACATCAAATCTATCTTTAACTTATGGTATTGATTACTACACATGTTGAATTTCCTACGACCTAAGAGAGAAATGATATCCATTACCTCAAGAATAATGTGCAAGTGTATCTATTAGTAATTTATCAAACAGCAAACGTTATGACAAAGCAAATTGCTTTTTATATGAGCACAGTTCTCCTGCAAATAAGCTATATTAGCCGAAAATGTATTATTTCTTATTTCTGGATATGAAATGAGTTATTGAAATTCTATCTATTATTGTTTCCCAATGCTTTTAACAATAGTTACTTTTTTCATTAACTTTTATTAGCAGAACAGCACGTTTGTTTGTGGACACTGGCGTATCAGGTTTTCTCTTTTGCGTGTGAAACATTTATATATACTACGAACAATGCATCATGTTAGGGTTTTCCAGGGATAACTGTCCCGCATTTGCGTTTTGTGTTGATGGAGGAATACTCGAGCAATATATGCTCCTGCCTATGCGAGGTTATTTCCAAGCTGTCACAATCGCCACCGAACCACCTCCTTTCTGAAAGCAATATGCAATGTATGTCATTTAAGGATTTGAACATGAACCTTCCTGCACATTAGTAAGGTGCATGGTCATTGAGCATTAATAGTATGACATAATAACATGCATTAAAGAAGCAAGGGGCCTGAATGACTGAGTGTCTAGCTCTCTGGCACTCGGTGCCACAGGTTTCGGGTTCGAGTCTCGGCGGTGCCATGGATGTTTGTAGTGGTTCGGAATCCACTTTAAGCCGTAGGTCCCGGTCTCATTTGACTGTAAAGAGCGTCACGGAGCCAAGTCAGATTTCTACCTACAGGTGCTCCATCCCAACAAAAGCTGCCCCCTTTCCCTCCCTCCATGAGTAGATTACTCATGGATTGTCCGTCCCGCACTGCAGGACACTAAGGATTAGTCACAAGCAAACAAACAAAGAAGCAAGGGTTCGATTCCTGATGATAGAGTGCACCACAGGAATGTTTTAAAAACTACTAGAATGTAGTGTCTAGCATTGACAGTCGGACTGCTCAGTTGGAGTTTCCGATTTTTCTCCAATATGACGATATTGGAGAAATATTTTAATACAATACAATATGGATACAGTATACAACTTTTTTCTTAACAAACTGTTCATTTTCAATTTGTAAGAAATGAACTCCATCCCTATTTCGTATAGTTTATAAAGCTTGATAACCTAAAGATCTGATTTCTTTGTGTACGTCATCTTAAATTTAATTATTTATTACACATGTTGCTATAAGAATTACTTCTTTTTTTTTAAATTCAAATTTTTGATCAGAATGCAGGTTCATTAACGAACAAGACATCGTTGAAACATGAATCAATTGGATTCGAAGTAGCAGCAGCTTCAAAGCAAAAAGTGGAAAGTTTCTAAATATAAGAATTTAACACATATAATTAAAAAAAAAAAAAAAAAAAAAAGATTGCAATATAAACTTTCTTTTTATGGCAAACCGTTATTTTCTCCTTTTCTTTTGAAGATAATAATTCAGTTTCTTAAATTATTTCTTTTGTTTCATTGGAATAATTTATAACTAAATAAATAGCGTTTTTCACGATTGTAGAGAACTTTCACCTAAGTCATTCGCCACTAGAATGGCATAAATATAGCAGATTCAACGTTACCCAAGATCTACCATGGAGGATGCTAATTGCACTCTTAATATTATTATTATTATTTAGATATGCAGTTATTATCCAGCAGTTATCTTTTAGCAGTTATTATCCAGCATTTTCTTGTCATATAGACGAAAACCCAGACAGTCTGACTATCAATGCGAGATGCTTTTATACACATTACCACAATCTCCGTTAAGTCTCTCAGATTCTGAAATCTGCAACGGATGACCACCAGTAGATTTAAACCTCAGCTCTCTCGCACACTAATTGCGCACGTTACCACTGAGCCACGAGTAATTCGCATCCCCCTTTTTAAGAAAAAAAAATTGAAAAAATTGTTTCAAGGATGGTATTCGGAGTATTTTGCCTCTAACCCAACGAAAGGGATCATATGGGATTATATGGAATCTTTCGATTTTTTGCATTTGAAATCAGATCACATTTGATTTTTTTTTTTCATACCGACTCCTTTAATTAGAACTTGATGTCAAGTAAACTGTTAGGGTCTAAATTTTTTAAAGAAAAATAAAATATTTAATTCTTTTCATTTATTAATTAAAACTTAATTTTAAAAGCAATTTAATAAGCAAATCGCATTATTCGAAATTATAGAAAAGTAAAAGTTTTAAAATTATATGTTTTAAATCTTTAAAATTTCTAAGTACATCTTAACGCAATATTAGTTGATTGGAATTTTGAAGGGACTAAAATAATTCCTGAGAGTATTCAAAATTATTTTTCTAAGTCAATCAATACAAACATATCTGCCAGCTGGCAGATGGCCCTGGCCACACCATGGAGCTGTTGCACCAATGAAGAAGAAGAAGATGAAGAATCAATACGAAGAAACATTTTTGTAAATTTTGAAATTTCCAATACATATAGTTTTTACTATGGAAAACTATAACTTAAAAATTTTTTTTTTAAAGGGGATCTATAAAGATGGTAACATAATAATCATCATAGGAACGTTACAAGCGCGAAACATTGTTTACATTCTTTGAATATGCAATAAATTTTAAACCATTTCATAGCATCCATTACAGCAAAATAGAAAAAATAAATAAAAGAAAGTGTTAAATTACTTGATAAAAAATGTTCCTATATTCCGAAATCATAAAAGTTGATTAAAATAAAAAATATATATAATAATGCCCTTGAAATATATTGCAAAATAAAAATGTTTATGTTCTTAAAAAATTTCAAATGTCTCTTGCATGAGCCTTTTGGACCATTAAATAAATTCTAATAAATATGTTAATTTGTAGTCATTCCGAGATTCTTGAATGAGGTCGATCAATACAGATGTAACACGATAAATTCCATTTTCTTAGAATTCCAGCTCAATAGCTTTATTTGGGTAGCATAAATTTCTAATGTCAACTGGCCTAGACTCTCTCTCTCTCTGTTATACACATACAAAAATAAAATCATGTTGTCCCACTTGGTGGACAGCAACATCTGGACCAAATCCATGAACCAGTGGTCATGATAAAGGGTAAAAAATGCAAATTCTTTTTATACTTGACCTTGCGGGCCAAAGATATGGGGCTCCGAAAGGGAGAAGTCTGACTTTACCCCACCCAGTTATATCCTCGGCACTGGGTACCCATTTTAGTCGCCTTTTACTATATGCATGGGCTACAGTGGGGCTATTTTGACCCAAACCCACATGAGGAAAAAATAAAATGTATTGAAAAATTTGTATTATATATTCAATTAATTTATATATATAATAAATATAATGAAAAGTAAATAACATATTAAAAGTATGAAAAATTTGATGTGATTATTATACATTTTAGTATTGGGTTTGTTATTTATTACAAAAGCCACAAAAGTGACGAATCACGTGATTTTTAGTAAAATTCTTTTAATGGCTGAAAAATTTAATTCACAAATATATTTTGATCCAAATATGGCACATTTTAATCTATTATCATTTAAAGGACTTATGAATGCAAGTTTAGAATGAAATATGTTTTGGCTAATTCTTTAAAATCTGAAATGAATTTTTGAAACGAGCATTTGAAAATAGCCAATATCCTCATAGTCAATAGACTTCGGTGTGAGGTGGTAACAAATGAAGGAAAAGTTACATAAAGTAAAAGAGTAATTAAAAAAAGTGTTTTCGCTTACTTTGCAAAAAATCAAGAAGCATTGAGCAAAATATTTTCTAATATTTAAACGTTTATTTTTTTAATAAACTACAGCGTGATCATAATGTTTTTAATCATTATTAAAAAATAAAAGATTAATCATGACTTTTTTTATATAAACTTCTGAAGGCCATAAGTCACATGATTGTAGGCTGATTAGGCCGAACAAATAAAAACTCGAAAATTTTCTGAAATATTTAAATTAAATTTAATTATATATTATAAAAAGTAAATGTAATTAGATAAAAATATAAATAAGGCAGTTGACGTGTGATATTGTATTAATTTATTAAGTCTTAGTATTTAGATTGATTTTTGAAATAACAAAAGTGATTAAGTAAAGTGAAACCAAAAGTAAAATGATTAAGTGATTAAAAAAATGATAGGCAAAGGATTTTTTGATAATTTATTTTTGTAATATTCGTGCTTTAAAATGTTTATTCACAAATATAAATTATATCGAAACAGGCTTGAGTACTTTAACGTATTATTTTGTATTTTGCAATCTTCTGTACAGGATAAAATCATCATTAGGTAAAGTATTTTTCTAATTTTTAGATGTTTAATTATTTAACAAAACAAAGCTAGATATGTTTGTTTTGTTCGCCTATTATGCGATCTTATGCACAGGATAAAATTATTCAAATACTTTTCTAATTTTCAAATGTTTAATTATTTAATAAATCAAAGCTAGATACGTCTGTTTTATATTTCCTACAAAAGATACAATCTTCTGTACAGGAGTACATACTCTCTCTCTATATATAATATATATAAACTCATGTTTGTGAAAATTACAACACCATGAAGGAATCGTCATAATTGAATGAAATTTAATACAAAGTTGAGTGGTAGTGGTACAAATAAATGATTAAATGTTCAAAGCAAACAAACAATAACAAGAGATCGAAATCAATATTTTGTATAGTCACCACGAGCCGCAATAAGTGCTGCTACACGACGTGGCATGGAGTCAAACAAATTTTGAATGTCTGCCTGAGGAAGAGCATTCCACATTATTTGTATGCTCACCCAAAGTACGTCTGCAGAAGCAACAGGACGAGGATCACGAGCGAGACGCCGACCAACGAAATCCCACACATGTTCAATCGGCGACATATCCGGGGAATACGCAGGCCGAGGAAGAAGCTGTACCTGCCGCGTTGCAAAGAAGGATTGAACAGTCCTAGCGATATGAGGGCGGGCATTGTCTTGTTGAAATACAGCGCCTGGCAAGCTTTGAAGGAAGGGAACAGCTTGGGGCTGTAGAACGTCACTGATGTACCGGTTGCTGTTCAGATTGCCACAATTCTTAGCAATTGAGATCGTCCATGATATGCTATGGCACCCCAGACCATAAATCCGGGTGTTCGTCCACTGTGGCGTTCGATAATGCTCTTCGGAAGGTGGCGTTCACCGGCATAGCGTCTGAAACGAATGTGGCCATCATAGTACCACAAATTAAAGCGGGATTCGTCAGAAAACACGACATGCTGCCAATCAGCACGCCAGTCTCTATGCTGAGCGGCCCATTGTAGCCGCAGGCGGCGATGGTTTAGCGTGAGAGGGATCCTGTATAAAGGAGTCCTTGCGCGCAGTCCACGCTGCAGCAGACGTCTACGAATTGATGAAGCACACAATGAAACACTTGTAGCTATTGACCACTGTGCTGCCAATTGTCTAGAGGAAGCTGTACGGTCCGTCAGCGCCATGCGGACCAGGTGTCTATCATCGCGAGCTGACGTCACATTTCGGGGTCCAATCTCGGATTTCCGAGTTGTCCGACACTCGTCCGTCCACTGCTTCCAAAGACGCATCACTGTGCTGCTGTTACGCTGCACACGAGCGGCTACTGCACGATAAGACAATCCAGCTTCACGAAGGCCGATGATTCTCCCCCGTTCAAACTCTGTAAGTTGTTCAAATCTCGCTCTCTTTCGTCGAAGAGGCATAAGTAACGATTGAGCTAACGTTTACCACTAGCAGATAACCACCGATAACCATACACGCCTCGCTACAGCCGTCTATTTATTCGGATCCATCCGCCGTTCAGGGGGCGCTGCTCAGCATACGCATGCGCTACGGATTTGAAATTATAATCATTTGCATATTATGAGCTAATTTGCATTTCCTGAAAATTTCAGCTCACTGGCGTAAGTCCTTCATGGTGTTGCAATTTTCACAAACATGAGTATATATATTTATATATATATTATACAGAAGTACATAATTTAAAGTATTTATCTAATTTTTTAAATATTTAACTATTTAACAAACCAAAGCTATATACCTCTGTTTTATATTTCATTCAAAGAATGCAATCTTCTGTACAAGATACAGTCATTAGGTAAAGTATTTTTCTAATTTTTAAATGTTCAGCTATTTAACAAATCAAAGCTAAATATGTCTCTTTTACACTTCGAATCTTAAAAATAAAAAATTCATTATTATGAGTAGAATGGATATATGATGTGGTATAGGTATTCCTTGTCTAATTATTAAAAAAATATCCTTTGCAATAATAGTACATCAAATAATTCTTGGGGAAAAAAAATCTTTCCAAACATTTCAGCCATTCACATGATCTCAATCGTAAACGTTATAGAAAGAAGAAAGAAGAAAAAAAGTGGGAAAGATTATTTATATTCTTTTGATATGCAATAACCTATAAATGAGAGAAAGCTGAGCGGTTTTATAACCTCCATTCCAGCAGCCAAAGAAAACAAAAAGGAAATTAGATCCCACGGAGAAGAGCGTGCTAAATGGAATACAAATCTTTCTCCCTACGCCTAACCTTTGTATATAAATAACCATAAACGTGAAACTGAATCAATAAATGCGTATTAAGTAAACATCGAATGTCAGTCACTGGGAAACTGTTTAACCTTTTCTCGAAGGCCGAGCGGCAGTACCAATTTCTTCATAAATATTATTTATAGACAAAAGAAAAAAAGGAAATCGCTTTTGGCATTGGCTTTCTGCTGCTGTATTGCGAGTAAATAAAAAAAAGGAAAAAAGGTAATTTAGAAAGTAAGAAGTTTCTCTCGTTGCCAAATTGTGTTTTATTATTTTTTTCCAAAGTAGTAAAAAAATGAGTGTAGATGTTGAGAGGAACTTGTCAAGCGATTTTATTCTAAATTGCGTGTTCTATAAGTTCTTTGTTCTCAGAAAATAAGTTAATAAAAAAAACAGAGCAAGATGTTCGTTTTCATACTTTCTTCTTTTTGAAAGAAATACCCTCTTTGTTATTTTTTTTATTTATTTAGATTGAGTGAAAGTTTATTGTTTAGTTTTCTTCCAATTAAAAGTGGGAATCTATAATATTAGAATCTGTATAATAAATAAATGGGAATCTGTATAATCAATAAATGGTAATCTGTATAATTTTTAGAATCTGTAGAATCAATAAATGGGAATCTGTATAATTTTAGAATCTGTATAATCAATAAATGGGAATCTGTATATTTCAGAATCTGTATAATCAATAAATAGTAATCTGTATAATTTTAGAATATTGTAAAATCAATAAATGGTAATCTGTATAATTTTTAGAATCTGTAAAATAAATGGGAATCTGTATAATTTCAGAATCTGTATAATCAATAAATGGGAATCTGTATAATTTTGAAAGAATTTCTTATCGTTGTCAGCGATTTATTTCTCTGATTATGTAGGAAGATGATAATTTAGGGCAGAGTCCCTCAAACATTTAGTCACCCATCTATTAACAAGAAAAATAAAATCATGCCTCATTTCTTCTTTTTTATTAATTAAATATCATAGCAACTGTCATGTTTTATTCAGTTTATTTTATATTAATGTTATATGCACATAAGTTTTAAAATTCGAAATTAATTCATTATATATTTTTATATAGATGGCAAAAACAAAAGAAAATGTTATAACACGTGACAAAAACAAAAGGAAATAAAGAGCAAGAAAGTTATGTACATTGATTGTGATTTTGATAATATCATAAAATAACATATATTATGCAACAATTTTCTCGTATCTCCAAGTCAATCCCATAAAAAAATTACTTACAATAGAAAGGAAAAACAGGAAAAAAATTATTCTAGATGCGATTTATTGCAGCGACGAAATTCAAAATCATGAAAAATACACATAAATTCCGCAGAAGCAAATCTAAAAGATCGAAAAACATTTGCTTATATAAAAATATAGAATCGAAGGGTGAGAAACAAGTCAACAGCAAAAAATCAATAAGGATGCATTTATAAAAGCTTTTCCAAGAAATGCATGGCATCCCAATACCTTATAATCCATATTATTTCTATCTATCAGCCAATATATATATATATATAAAGAATGAAAATCGAAGTAAATGGAAACTAATACTGGAAACACTTCATAGAGTTATAAGGAATCTTTTACTAATATGGTGTAGGACGTAATACAACATAAATTTTCCTGGGAATCGAATCATACAAGTACTGAATAATATTTAAAGGGATACTGAACTATTTTTATGGAGATATTGTGAATGTTCCAAGAGAGATTCAGGTGGAGGATATCGATTCCGGATTGATCGCTCTAAAATAGACCATAACGATTCGATGATAATGAGGTAGGGCAACTGTGTTGGTGAAGGTAGATGCTTCACTTCATCCTCGTGTTCATCAAACCATGCTTGGACAAGTTCCGGATAGGAGCATTATTATCCTAGAAAAGTCCATCTCCAGCAGAAATAAAGTTTGCGTCATAGGATGGACCCGGTCAGCTAAAACTTTTCTATACTTCTTGCCAATGAACTTTCCTTTCAGGTTTGCGAATGGTACCGCAGAAAACCACGACACGGTTGCCCATACCATGACAAATCCACTTCCATGCTTGGCAGTTGGAAGGAGACATACGATTGCGCAGGTTTCCTCCGAACGTGCATCCGTCTTGTTGTGAGGAAAGTATAAAAGATGATTCATCTGACCCTATAAATGTCTTCCACTTATCAATCGATTGGCTGCAGTTGTTTTCTTTTTTATACTTTACAATTCGCTTCAATACCCCTCTGTCACCTCCACTCAGCTTCTCCTTCCATCCACCATTTTGCTTTGACGAGTTTGATTTCTGCTCTGTGTGTGTATGCTGTCATGATTTTAGACACCGTACCTCTAGAAAGGCCTAAAAGCTGGGAAATTCGGTTACAGTTGTTCCAGCTAGTCGGGCTCCTACAATTGGGCCTCTGTGAAAGTCTGTGACGTCTGACATTTGATGCTTTTGACAAAAACCCGTGTTTTGACCTAAACCGACTTTACTAAAGCTACTTCACACTGATATGATATATACTTTTTTATATTAAAAAAATCTGGCAGCCAAGATTACATTTTAATGCTCACGAAGCGTATTCTTAAATGTCACTTTTATTCACAGGTGTTTCCATTATTTTGATAACCACCTGTACATAAGTGTATATACATATATATATATATTCATAAATTATACATAAATTTTCATTTCATTATTTTTTTCTAATGCTATTATCTTTTTTTTTTTTTTTGATGAAACTGATTGATGAAACCGAAAAAATTTTTTGATGTTGAGAGATACAAAATTTTTCTTGTAGCAAACACTATTTAATGGCTTTGTTATTCAGACTTTTTGTGTTTCTGGTTGTCCTTAGTTTGTCCCTTTTTTTTGCCTTGTGTTATTTCAGATAGTTTGATTTTCATCCCATATATATATATATATCCCTAGCCTAGCAGTCGATGCGAGACTCTCATACATGTTGTCACAGCCGCCAGCATGTCTCGTCTTTTCTGAAAGCAGTAATACACAGGATGTTTTTGTGAATTCGTACCCAAGGTCGTCTTCCTGCTATCAGTCATTGTGTCTTTAGTTACATACATTATTACATTAGCTTACAGTCAAAAGACACGTTTCAATATATTGATTGTTTTTTCAATATTGTCTATCTTATATTTGATTACCTTCTGCAGTTTTCAGAAAAGTGCTGATATTTGGGATGATTTGTTGGTGTTTCTGTTTCCTATTCCACGTGGTAGACAACAACATCTAAAACAAGTCCAAGAACCCAAAGGTCTCATGGAGGGAGGGAAACGGGAGTGCAGTTTCTGTTGTGATCACCCGTAGATAGAAGACTGACTTGGCTCCGTGACACTGACTGTTTACGGAGCAGGATTGTCAGCTCTGTGCCCAACGCTCTACAGTCATATTAGACCGGGACCTAAAGTCTGGTAACAAAGCTTTTAATGTACATTTATGAATATTTTTATATGATTTCTTTTATATCGTCCCTATCCCCAGCACAAAAACAAGTTTGATGGTACTTAAATGATAAAAACTGAAATTACTTTGCTGCCATACCGAAAAACATCATCATCCTCCTCATCATCAATGGTGTAACAGCCCCATGATGGGCTAAGATCGTCTGTCTACTGGCAGATTTCAAGACAGAAGATTTTTTTAAGGGATAAGATTGTCAGCCTCTCGCTTAACGCTCAACAGTCTTATTAGACCGGGACCTACAGTTTAAAGTGGATTTCGAAGCACAACAAGCATCTATAGCACCACCGGGACTCGAACCCTGTTGTACCGAGCGCCAGAGCGCTAGTCACTCGGTCATCAGGTGATGGGATGATTTAATCCTTTTAATTTAATCCATTAATTTAATCATTAATGTAAAATGCTTTTGTTTCTAAATTAATCGTGTTGATTTCTTTATTTAATTTTAAGGGGCATTCATTTTCTTTATTTCATTTATAAGGCATTTTAAAAAAGTATTGTTCTATATGGAAATTTTTTACCCTTGCTACAACGGAAGTCATTGGTGTCTTTGCAATTTGGAACGAATTCTTTCCAGAGATGGCATCTAAAGAGTTCGTGTCCTCCTTCTAGATTAGTATATTTTCTTTTTAAATAAAGATAATTTTTTTTAATAACATTTGACCCTTTGATTTGAAATATTCATACATTTTTTTAGTTTCCTTTCCTTTACCAATTTTTTTGTGTGTATATACGCTTAATAATACTATTTAATTTCTTTCCCCAATAAAATGAATTTTTTAAGAGATAAAAACCTTCCATTTCTGAAACAAAGAGGTGATTTCTAAATGAAAAGAAAAAATTTATTTTTTACAAGGCGAATAACATTTACAACGACAAGCTCAGCAATGTCACACACATCCTTCTGTAAATACAGCGATGCAATTATAAAATAAAAGGCAGGAATTCTTTCTGTGCAAAAAAAAGGAACACTTTTTTTCTCTAACAAAATCTCATTTTGAACTGCCCCTCTTTTTTATCTGTTTCTTTCCTCTTTAGGGCCCTTTATGTTGGCTAGAGAGAGATCGCCGATTTACCTGCCCTCCGTATACATTGTTGTCGGTGGAATGGGGAAAAAGTAAACCGAAAAATGTCGCAGGAAACAATGTCTTCATTTCAGAAAGGAAAGACACCGTGAATGAAAAATAACATCACCCGGATGATGTGCTGAAGGAAAAAAAAAATTTTTCTTTCTCACTTCACTAGCTTCTGGCGTTATAGGGAAAATAAAAGTATTTTCCCCTTTGTTGACGTTTACATGTCGTTTCGGAAACGCAGTTCCTAAATTTGTCAGCTGTAAAATCCGTTGATAAAAATCACAATCATTGATATATTGATATATTGGCAGGGATGAAAATATCATTTTTGGTTTTTGTATAAAATTTATTTGGATAAAAATGATTCTAATGCTCTACATCAATGAAAATTATCGCAAACTATAGCAAACTGTTAACTTGGAAATACGCTATTTCTATCCTTTCCACAGGGAATCATTGGATGGCAGAAAATCTTCCTGTTATCCAATTACGTGCTTCATACTGACAGAAGATGTTCCTGACAACCAATCGTGTGTTTCCTGCTGCCAATGCATTGAAAGGGAAAAGGAAATAACTTGGAAACACGCTAATTCTGCCGTGGCATTGGATGGCAGAAAATCTTCCTCTGATCCAATTATGTGTTTCTTACTAATAGAAGACGTTCCTGACAACCAATCATGTATCGCCTGCTGTCAATATAGTAAAATTACTGACTTGGCTCCGTGACGCTCTACAGTCATACAAGACCGGGATTTATGCCTTAAAGTGGATTTCTAAACACACAAACATCCATGGCACCGTCTGGTCTCAAACCCGAAACCTGTGGCACCGATCGCCAGAGTGCTACACATTCGGCCTTTCAGGTCCTTTTCCCTTACTACAACGGATGTCATTGGTGCTTTTGCAACTTGGAACGAACACACAGGGATGGCATCTAAAGAGTTAGTGCCATCCTCCTAGATTAGTTTATTTCCTTTTCAAATAATGATAAGATTTTTTTGGATAGAATTTGGCTCTTTGATTTGGAACATATATTTTTTAAAATTTTATTTTATTTATCAATTTTTTTGTTTAAAAAGACTATTTAATTTCTTTCGAGAATGAAATGGGTTTCTTAAGAGATCAAAACTTTTCGTTTCTGAAACAAAGAGACGATTTCGAATTGAAAAGAAAAAACAAAATCCTTTTTTACAAGGCGAATAACATTTACAACAACAAGCAAGGTAATGTTAAACACACATCTTTTGGTGAATACAGCGATGCAATTATAAAATGAAAGACCGGAGTTCTTTCTTTGTAACAAAAAAGCGAACACTTTTTTTCTCTAACAAAATCTCATTTTGAACAGCCCCTCTTTTTTTTTTCATGTTCCTTTTATGTTAGCTGGAGAGGGATCGCCGACTTACTTGCCTCTCCACACATTGTTGTCGGTGGAATGGGAAAAAAGTAAAGTGAAAAATGTCGCAGGAAACAATGTCTTCATTTCAGAAGGGAAAGACACCGTGAATGAAAAATAACATCACCCGGATGATGGGCTGGAGGACAAAAAAGAAAAAGATTATTTTCTTCCTCACTTCACTGGCTTCTGGCTTTATAGGGAAAATGGAAGTATGTTTCCCTTTGTTGACGTTTACATGCTGTTTTATGTAGAAAAATTATGATGGAAATCAGGCACAATTTTTTTTTAAGGAAAGAAGTTACCTAACCTTGTCAGCAGCAAAATCTTCTGGTAAAAATCAATCACTATCATTGATATATTGGTATTTCTGCAACAGGGATTAAAATATCATTTCTCCTTTTTATATAAAATTGATTTGGATAAAATTATTCTGATGCGCTTGATCAATGAACATTATCATGTTATAAGGACTGTAGCAAACTGTTAACTTAAAAATACGCTGATTGTGACGTTTCAACAGGGGATCATTGGATGGCAGAAAATCTTCTTGCGATCAAATTATGTGTTTCTTACTGACAGAAGACGTTCCTGACAACAAATCGTGTGTCTCCTGCTGCCAATACAGTGAAAGTAAAAAGGCATTTGGCATACTGTGCATTATTGGCATTTTAAAATAATGTTGTTCTATATGGAACAATATGTTTTTTCTTTTATTGTTACGGTGTCGTTGGTGCCTTTACAATTTAGAACGAACCCACTCCATAGATAGTATCTAAAGAGTTCGTGCTCTTCTTCTAGCTTAGTATATGTTCTTTTCAAATAAGGGTAGTTTTTTTTTAAATACAATTAGGCCCTTTGACTAGAAACTTGCATACTTTTTTTTAGTTTCATATTGTTTATAAATTTTTTGTATATATTCGCTTAATAATACTACTTAATTTCTTTCTCCAATGAAATAAATTTTGTAAGAGATCAAAACTTTTCGTTTCTGAAACAAAGAGACGATTTCGAAATCAAAAGAAAAAAAAACTTTTTTTTGTTTACAAGGCGAATAACATTACAACGACAAGCTGGGGAATGTTAACACACATCCTTTCGTAAATACAGCGAAGCAATTATAAAATAAAAGACCGTAATTCTTTCTTTGTAACAAAAAAAAGAACTCTTTTTTCTTTAACAAAATCTCATTTTGAACTGCCCCTCCTTTTTCTTCTTCTGTTTCTTTCCTCTTTTAGTCCCTTTATGTAGGCTAGAGAGACCACTGACTTTCTTGCCCTCCGCACATTGTGTCGGTGGAATGGAAAAAAAGTAAAGCGAAAAATGCCGCGGGAAACAATGTCTTCATTTCAGAAAGGAAAGACACCGTGAATGAAAAATAACATCACCAGGATGATGTGCTGGGGGACAAAAAAAAAAAAAAAAAAATAATAATAATAATTTTCTTTCTCACTTCACTAGCTTCTGGCGTTATAGGGAAAATGGAAGTTATTTTTCCCTTTGTTGACGTTTACGTGTTGTTTTATGTAGCCAAAATTATGATGGAAAGCAGGCACAATTTTAGTTAGGAAAAGCAGTTTCTCAACTTGTCAGCTGTAAAATCCATTTTTTAAAAAACACTAACATTGATATATTGGTATTTTTACAACAGGGAGGAAAATATTTTTTTTGGTTTACTGTGTTGTAAGAACTGTAGCAAACTGCTAACTTGGAAACACGCTGATTATGACCTTTCAAACGGGGATCAATGGAGGACAGAAAATCTTCCTGTGATTCAATTATGAGCTTCTGACTGACAGAAGACGTTCCTGACAACCAATCAAGTGTCTCCTGCTGAAAATACAGCGAAAGTAAAAAAGTAACTAATCTGGAAACACGCTGAAGTTATTTTTTCCTTTGTTGACGTTTACATGTTGTTTTATGTAGAAAAAGTATGATGGAAAACAGGCCCAATTTTTTTTTAGGAAAAGCTGTTTTTCAACTTGTCAGCTCTAAAATCCTTTGGTAAAAATCACTAATATTGAAATATTGGTATTTTTTACAACATGAATGAAAATATAATTTTTGGTTTTTTGTATAAAATTGATTTGGATAAAGAGGATTCTGATGCGCTTGATCAATGAAAATTATCATGCTATACGAACTGCAGCAAACTGTTAGCTTGGAAACATCATTGGATGGCAGAAAAATCTTCCTGTGATCCAGTTATGTGCTTCTTACTGATAAAAGACGTTCCAGTCATGTGTCTCCTGCTGCCAATACAGTGAAAATATAAAAAAATTAATGCATGTAGAACTCATGTGAGTCAAACCCTTATAAATAGATGTTTAATGTAGATCATTTCTTTTTTATATTCATTAAAATTAAAATAAAATTATCCTGTTCAATTGCAATGAGTTATTTAACTGCTTTATTGGTGACACGTCATTTGAGTCAATTATTTTAGCTTTTGAAACTATTTTCAAAAGATTGCTCCATATTATTAACTCTTTGTTCACAGATATTGAATTGTCGTTTATAACCTAAATATTACCCATATTGGGACTGATTTTTAACCAGTAGTGTTGTCTCATATTTTTATATTGACTCCACCAATCTTGAAAAGATCCTTTAGAAAGTTACAACGAACATTTTGGCGACCACTGCATCATAGATGGGTGTCTATCAAATACTAAATTGTCATGATGTAGAACGCCAGTCGATTGGATGCCCACTCAGACTTCGATTGGTTGGTATTCTATGACGTGATATTTCAGTATCCTGTGGAATATAACCATAACAGTATCTTATCGAAGTGGGAGTTCACTCGTAAATTATTCAACAAATTTGCGGGTTCAAGGATCAAAAGGATAGAAATGTAAATAATTAAAAAAATGTGTGTGTGTAATCCTCATTTCCCTGCAGTGCGGAATGGATAGCCCATGAGTTGTCTACTCATGGATGGAGGGAAAAGGGGGCAGCTTCTGTTGTGATGAAGTACACGTAGTTAGAAATCGGACTTGGTTCCAAGTCGCTAAAGTAGGAGGTTAGGGCCTTCCGGAACGACTTTCTAGGGGGAACTACCCCGCAGTTGAATATTGTATGGGAGAAAACCCGAAAAACTCCCACGAGGTTGTCCAACTCACGAGACAAGATGTTGAATATCCCAAGCGCCATCGAATCTCCTCGTATTTTGAAACAGTGTTTACAACAAAGGCGCCAACGGATTGAACCTCAGCCCTAATGCTCACTAGATGCGTACGTTGCCACTGAGCCACAAGGCGGGCGTAAAAAATAAAAAAAATAAAAATAGTAAAAAAATAATAAAAACATTAATAAATTTTTATAACTTACTTATATTAATAACATAACATTGTCATAACTTACTTATATCAATAACATAACATTGTTATAACTTACTTATATTAATAACATAACATTGTTATAACTATAAAGTTACGCCAATAATTTATGTTATATATATATTAATAATTTAACAACTTAACTTAAATTTTAAGTATGATTTCATTTATAATAATACATATTCTTTTTTCATAAAAGAAAAGAGGAAAGGAAATTTATTACTTTCGACTACATAAAATCTATCTACGTGTTTCTAGTCTTAAATTACTTATATTACTCTTTAATATAAATATTTTTAAATCAAGAAAAAAATAAGTGGAAAGAAATACCTATTATCACGCACTGCTAAAAATAACAAGTTCATATCTAGAACGAATTCTTTTGATTTTTGATGAAGTTGACATTAACTCCCCATTCACATATTTGAAAATAAAAAAAAGCTATTCTTTTCTTAGAATAATCGATATAAAACGTCAGAAAAATTAGAAGTGCTTTGTTGAAGTTTGATAGATCTGGCAGGTTTGACTTTATTATCTTCCAGAAAAAGAAGTACGAAAAGGATAATATTGAAAATTCCGTCAATAATCTGCATACTGTCATGAGTATGAACACCAGCAGATCGATATCTAAATGTCAGGATTCAATGATAGAGCTTATTGAATAAGAATTAAACTCGCTTTTATAAAAGGCCAGCTGACATGACTCGGCTTAATCTAGCTTTTGTTAAACATTCTTTTACTTTGATTAATTATATTAAAAGCACAATAATAAAGAAAAGTGCAAAGAAATATACTGTGTCCAAAAAGTAAGACCATTTTTCAATTTAAAATTCTCTGGGCTTATGGATTTTTTTTTCTTTTTTAAATTGTTGATACTGTCCTTGACATCTGTGGGAAATTTGACGTCAACCTATACATTAGTGTTTGAGTTACATTTGGCTTTGTGAGACGTTAACACTGATTCCGGCGATTTTTGAAATGTCTGAATTCATTGAGCAAAGAACTGAATTCATTGAGCAAAGAACTGAATTCATTGTGCAAAGAACTGAATTAATTGAACATCAAATTTGTTTGCGAAAACATATAGGATGTTGCGGAATTAATTAGGTGATCATTCCTATATCGGAAAGAAATGTTTAGAAGTGGTAAAAACAGTTCAAAGAAGGCAGATAACGCGTTGAAGATGAAGAGCTCTCTGGTCGACCATCCACCTCAACCGACGAAGCTTACGTCCAAAAAATTAACGATTTAGTGCTTGCAAAAAGGCGATTTACAATGTGAGACCTTGCTGAATGATGTTGCAATTTCAAAAGGATCGGTCAATTCCATTTTAGGTCTCTAACGCGTCAGATCTCAATTGGTACCGACAACAATGAATGCTCCAGCACACACTGCATTGATTCTTCGTGACCTTTACGCCAAATGTGAAACCCATATCATTCCACAACCATCTGTATTCATACCGTGCAACTTCTGGATATTCCTTAAACTCAAAAGACCACTCCAGGGACACCGTTTTGAATCGATTGAAGAGATTCAGCGTGAATCGGCGCGCGTTTTGAAGGCCATCCCTGCCGATGACTTTTTAGCATGCATTGAGGATTGGAAAAAAAGTTGGCGTAAGTGCATTGTGTCCGGATGGGATTATTTTGAAGGCGATGAAATAAATTTGGAAGAATAAATAAAATGTTTTTGAAAAAAAAAAATTGGTCTTACTTTTTGGGCACAGTAGTAAAAAGTACTTCATTTAAGACTATAAAAGGTTTAATTAGATACTTTTCTAACGAAATCCATACTTGATTCAGCTTGATCAAAAAGAAATAATACTTCCCTAAATAATCCTTAAACTTCATTAACGTTCCGTCAGGAAGTACTTTTGACAGACAAAGTTCTACGTTATCTTTCTTATTCTTTTCAGTAAGAAATGATTTGATGGTGCTTGAAACTCGTCTTCTGGATTTTCCTTTTTTTTTTTTTTTTTTTTTTTCCAAAATTCGAAATAATGAAGATTTGGGAACTTCAATGGAGTGAGATGCTGATCTTATGGTGTCTCTTCTGTTAAGAGGAACATTTTAAAGTTTTTCTCCTCTTTGCTTTTGCTTCCATACTTTTGTTTTTTCAAAGACTCCACACTGGAATAAGATGCAATTATTTTCGGAAGCACGTTTCCAAATTCTTGATAGGTTGCATTTAAATTGTTTTGCAGCTAACGTAACTGCATTTTACTGCAATTTTTCGTTTTTCTTTCGATGCGTCAAGATCTGGACAATCGCAACTTTATCTTTTCTTGAAAACTCTCTTCTCAAATCACAAAGTTCAATGATAAAGCTATGGCATCCTTTCCACTTCAGACTTCTTTTAAGCGAATATTTGTATTAAATAGTTCAAAAGTGCAATTTGAAAATAAGCAAAGGTTTTTATTTTATTGAAATTTTTAGTTACTTTTGGCTGTACACCAAATAAAAATCATAATAAAACTGCAGGAAAATTAAACTTTTGACTACTTATGTTTTAGGAAATATAAACAAACAAGTACGAGTAACTCTCTTATTGCATATATACAGATATTCTTCTTCTTCTTCATTTGCGTAATAGTGCCATGGTGGGCCAAGGCCGTATACTCACTGGCAGAATTCGAGACAAGAGATATTTTCTTCTTACGAAATAGAATTGTCACCACTACACCCAGAGCTCTCATATTAGACCGGGACCTATGTTTCAAAGTGGATTCCAAACTACTGCAAACATCGATAGAACCACCGGCACTCGAACCCGAAGCCTGTGGTACCGAGCACCAGTCACTCTGCTATCAGACTCTAGATATACAGATATTAACAACCTAAATTCATGCAGATTCAGCTAACTCAAGATGCATCACGAAAGCCTGCTGCACTGAACTCTATACAGATTTTACACCTTACATACGATCTTGAAAGGGATTGAAACGAAGCCTACCACAGACTTCAGGTTCGAATTCTGGCGGTGGCATGGATGTGTGAAAGTGGTTCGGAATCCACGTTAAACTGTAGGATTCGGTCTAATTAGCCTAGAGTGTGCAAAAAATTACCATAGAGCGACAAACCAAACCGAACCTCAAACCATAGGAGGGATTGTAAAGTCAATACACTATAAAATTTTTTAAAAAATGATAAAATTAAACAATATCTAAGCTCTGTTTCAAATAATAGCATTCTCAGTTTTGCTGCTATGTCTAATCCTCAGTATCCTGCAGAGAGGGACGGACACCCCAAGAGTAGTCTACTCATGGATTGAGGGGAAGGGGCAGCTTCTGTTGTGATGGATAATTCGTAGGTAGAAGTCCGACTGGGCTTCGAGTCGCTAAAGAAGGTCAGTGACATCTAGGAGAACTACCCCGCATTTGCGTATTGTATTGAAGAAAAACCGGAAAACTTCTATTAGATAGTCCGACTCACGAGACAAGATTGTGAAAATCGCAAGTGCCATCGAACCTCCTCGTTTTTGAATCAGTGTCTCCAACGAAGCAGCCAGCAGATTGAATCTCAGCCTTAATGCTCACCAGCGGTGCACGCTACCATTGAGCCAAGAGTCGAGCAATATTGTCAGTAATAGTTATATATTTGGGCAGAAAAAAAATACTTAAAAACTATGAACAGAATAAAAAAAAAAAAACCCCACAGATTTATTTATTATTACACGCATTAATCTAAAATAATTATTCGAAGATAAGAAGGTTCGATAAGTTTGAAAGACTGAAAAGTTAAGAAAAGATAACGTCTTCTTAATTTTTTAATTAAATAAAAATTTATATTTTAATTCTTTTATACAATGTGGTCTTTTTAAAAAAGGATTTAGAGTTACTAAAAGTTTTAAAGCATTCTTATACATATAAGTTACATTTATAAAAAAATAATTGGACGTATCAAGGAAAAAAATGTCTTTTTTGATTCTTTGACAAAGAATTAAGTTAAAAGCCGTAAAACAATTTTATCCCTTTAAAACTTTTTTTCCTTAATCTTTATCACATTATCAACTTAGTTTCTCTTTATTATGTCTTTGGAACCATATTAATCAGATATCTTTAAAAAAAAACTTAATGGATATAATATTTTTTTTTATAAATTGTAATAAAGAAGAATATTTTCTTAATAAAGATTTTCTTATACCTTAAACTAATTTAAAATGTTTTTTTTATTTTAATTGAAACTATTCAAGTTTTATCAAACTCGTAAAAGAGGGCATTGATGATAAAAAAATGCTTCATAAATTTAAGTGTTTTGTTAGAAATTTCTTTTTCTAGTGAATATTTATAAAAAATCTAGCACGGTCAGTAATATAAAAAGATAAAGATTAGGATTAAATTAAAGTGAAAATTTTTTTTTTTTTTTTTTTTTTTGATAATGACCAAAAATTTGAATTATTAAATTAAACAAAACCTTTATTAACAAAAAGATTTTTTAAAAAAGTTTTTATTTTATATCTTTAGATTTTCTCGTGAATCAATTTCAACAAAATGTGAAGTTATTTTATAGAATAAGATTTAAAAAAAGCACACGCATTTCAGTTGTCCCGAAACATATGTGTATTTTCAAAACTTCCTTATCAAAATTAATATTTGTACAGCTTGTTGATGTATAATTCCGTCTGATTCGTGGCCCAGAAGCAACTTGTGTATCTACCACGCATATGAGCTCAAGTTCAAATCCAGTATGTTGCAGTGACTGTTTTCAGAAACGAGGAGCCTCGTTGGTAGTTTACAATTGTTATTCTTATTATTTTGGCATTATAAATATTTTTTTGTTAATAAATAAGATGGTTATTATCGAGTTGGCGAGAAATAGTTTCAGTTTTCACCATTTAAGTAGTCAAACTTGTTTTTGTGTTGCAAATAGGAACCGCATAAAAAGAATCGCGAAAAATATTCATAACTGGCTAATAAATATTTTGTTTGTAACTCATTAAAAAATTTCTTTATGGAAGCTCATAATAAAAGTCCCACATAGAAAATATATAAATCAAATCCTCACGATGTAGCCCTACGTAACATCTAATAAAATTCGTGATAATGGGATGATATAATATTAGGTGAGTTGGATTCTTTTTAGTTTGAATTTTATTTTTACAGCCAACCTGTTGCTTTCTTTTTCAGTTTCCATCCTTTAATTATTTCTTATTCATAACATGTATTTGATGAAATTTTTATTATATACCGCATAAAAAAAAAGACCACTTAAAAACAGGTTTGATTGTATAAGGTAAAAACCGAAAGTACTTTCTTGCCAAACCAATGCTGTGATATTTGGTTTTATTTAATGTTAGTAGCTGGCTTAAATCGATACCTGAAAAAAAATTTGTCTCCCAAAAGAAAATTTAAATCTTTGTATTGCTGATTTAAGCAATTTGGATTGATTTTCCGTTCTATGGATTTTTTGTTCTTTTGCACACTAGGGGTACGTGGATTCCGAACCACTCACAAATATGCCATCGACACATGCCATCGACAGCCTTTGAACCTAAAGTCCGTGGTGCCATCCGGACAAAGCTCTAACCAGTTGGCCACGCATTGGTGATCTTTGGCTCTTTTGACTCAGGAGTTTGCCAACCACTGGTCTACTTGATGACCTTTTGATGAACTTTTTCTATCTTAGAGGATCCTTGCTCCCTCGTATTACGTTGCCTTTCAATACAAATGGGATCATTTTTCTTCTTCTTGATTGGAGCAACAGCTCCATGGTGGGCCAAGCCCGTCTACCAACTGGCAGATTTCGAGATTTTTAAAGGTGTTCTAGTCACCGTAATGATCCTAATCAACTTAATTAATTAACAACAAACAATGCTATAATTAAATATCAGCTGCATATATAAATTTTTTTGTCGATCCTTAACAGTAATATATGAATCCTCAATCCAAAATTGGCTCCTAACAGTGCTAGAACGATCCCTGAGGCCCGATATCGACCCCTTTGCAGACTATTGTTTTACACAAATATATGAATGTATTACTTAAAAATGACACTGTGTCTGTTCCATTTAAAACATGATACAAATGAAATCTGTATATTATATATCATTCAAATTATTTGGTTAATAAAGAGGATTAATGTTAATTATCTGTCATTATTTTAAATCCTTTTATATGAGGATATATACTGTTTGTTCTTGTTTTCATTATTTCTGCTTTTCACTAAAGAACATTTTCATCCTATATTCTTTAGTTACATAATTTTTGCCAAGCTTATGAACCATGTTATATGCTCTAATAAATTAGTTCTGTTATTTGTTTGGTTTTACTGTTATCAATGCACATGAATTAAAAATAAAAAGCTCATGAAAGGATAATACAATATATAATAGCATCAAATATAGACTTTAATATAATTTATTATAAATATTTAATCGAACGATGCAATGTAAACCTCAAATTAAATTTCATTTTTTAAAGTATAGAATAAACAATTTTTTTAATTTAATGTTTTCTGAAATTCAGTCTCTCCATAAAGATATTTACCTTTCATCAATTTGCAATGAAAATGCTTTGAAATTTAAAAAAAAGTGATAATTGTTAAAAAAAATCCAGTTTTGGTTTTTAAGTTTTTCCACGAAATTGTTCAGACTGAATAAGCGGCATAGAATCTTTTGTTTTTAATAAAAGACAAAGATACATCATTAAAAAAAAAGGAAAATTCACTTTGAACAAGTAAATTTATTTCTTCTCAACGCTTTGTTTAAAACAATTGTTTATGTGAATTGAAGCAGAACTATAATAATAAGAAATTCACGAAGTACAAAGCCATCACAATCTTCTCTATGTAATTTACTTTTTTTTTTTAAATTGGCGGTTATAAAGTTCAGAGCTTTTTGGATTTAAATACAAAAGTTCATTGTACTGATTTTTGTTTGTTGATGAAAATCAGTTGTCACAATGTTGTTTATCCGTAAAATGAAGAAAAGTTTTAAAATCTCTAACTAAAAGTTGACCAAAATGAAGAAAAACTTTAAAATGTCTAATTAAAAAGTTGACAAAAAGGAATTTTTCTTTTTGTCGTATTTTATGATATTTAAGGCCCCACAAGAGGTGGTAGAATGTATTTCACTGAATTTTTAATTCTCATCATTATACATTACCTCTAACTTTTAACTCTCATCCTCATTCATTATTTATCATGTTTAATTATAATAACTCTCCTCATTAATCACTACATCTAACTTTTAACTTTCATCCTCAATCATTATTTTTCATTTTTAATTATCATAACTCTCATCATTATTCATTACCTCTAACTTTTCCTTCTCATCCGCATTCATTATTTTTCATTTTTAATTATCATAACTCTCATCATTATTCATTACATCTAACTTTTCCTTCTCATCCGCATTCATTATTTTTCATTTTTAATTATCATAACTCTCATCATTATTCATTACATCTAACTTTTCCTTCTCATCCGCATTCATTATTTTTCATTTTTAATTATCATAAATCTCATCATTATTCATTACATCTAACTTTTCCTTCTCATCCGCATTCATTATTTTTCATTTTTAATTATCATAACTCTCATCATTATTCATTACATCTAACTTTTCCTTCTCATCCTCAATCATTATTTTTCATTTTTAATTATCATAAATCTCATCATTATTCATTATATCTAACTTTTCCTTCTCATCCGCATTCATTATTTTTCATTTTTAATTACCATAACTCTCATCATTATTCATTACATCTAACTTTTCCTTCTCATCCGCATTCATTATTTTTCATTTTTAATTATCATAAATCTCATCATTAACTCATATCACCACTCTACGTTTAACCCATAACTACATGTAATTTCAGTAGAAAAGGATTTGTGGTTGAAATATTTCTTTTCTTGTTCTTGATTTATCGGGGTGTGTTGAGGTTGATAACAGACAGATAATTCGTTTGAAATCTAAAATATCGAAAGAAATTTAATATGCAAAAATTGACCAATGGAAATTGCTAGTTACAAATGTATATAATTTATTAATACGTTTGGTTTGTCTCTCTACCGTCGTTTTTTGCACAGCATGAACGCAGAAGCTTTTGGTAAGGCTTCACTTATCTCGTTTAGAACCTGGCGTTACTAGTTTGAATGGAGCGAGCTCCCAAACGCCTCTGGTGTGGCATCTGGCTTTCTGATACTATACAAACAGAATGACTAACCCCGCTAACTGTTCTAATGTGTTCATCCCGAATCCATGGATCTCATGGAATGGCTTTTGATTTGCCAATACTCTTCTTCCGTTCTTGTATCAACAGAAATACTTTTCAGTCAACAGATTTATTGTGCACCATTGACACAAGAGCAATCGGTTAGGCTTCGCTTGTCTGGTATCGAAACTGGTTTTACTAATTCGGAAAAAAATCCCTAAATGATTTTCCTGGAGTGGTTTCTAATTTGCAGATAATGTGCCCCTTTCATTCTCCTCGTACGAACAGAAAGGCTTTCCAGCTAACTGTTTTAATGTGTACAACAAAGATCCATGCTACTCCTGGAGTGGTTTTAGGCTTGCCGATATTCTACTCCCTTTATTCTTGCACCAACATAAATACATTTTGGTCAGCGGATTTATTGTATCTATCCCCTATTTGAAGAGCGACCTGTTAGCCTAGTGCTCTGGCCTCTGGTAACATGGGCTTCAGGTTCAAATCCTGGTGGTTTCATGGATGTTTGTCAGTGGTTCAGAATCCACGTCAAAACTGTAGGTCCCTGTTTAATTAGCCGAAAGTGTGCACAAAATGACCGTAGAGCGACAAACCAAACCAAATCAGGAGCGGCCTTTGGCTTGTCAATACTTTCTCTTCGCTGTTCTTGTATGAACAGAAATACATTTTGGCCAACAGATTTATTGTGCCTGTCCCTTATTTTAGGACTTTGTTAGTGGTTCGGAATCCACGTTAAACTGTAGGTCCCGGTCTAATTAGCCTAAAGTGTGCACAAAATGATCATAGAGCGACAATCCAAACCAAACCTATCCACTGTTTTAAGAGCTACAAGTTAGGCCTGCTTATTTTGTTTCAAACCTGGCTTTACTAGTTTTGGAAACCCTTATCCACCAGGCTCACGCTATAATATCCCAAGCAATAACGTTACCAATTTTTATTTCTATAAAATAATCCACTTTTTTTCATCCAAATCTAATGCTATTTACTACAAAATCCTGATGAACCTTTCCACTAATCGAATCTTGCTAGCCAATAACTGCAAAAAAAAAAAAAAAAAAAAAAAAAAAAAAAGTTCTGGACGCAAATGTCTGGAGCGTACAAATTGAAGCGAAACGGAATTTCTGCTGCATTGCTCATAACGATTACGTCTGGGGCGCCATTCTTCTGAAAAGTGACAAGAACGATTTTCCTGCCGAGAAAGAATCCGGCGTCAGGCACGGATCAATAACGCTGCTGTTGCGCCTCCTCCTCTTCGTGTCCGGCAACAGGTCTAATTTCAACAGGTTGTTAGGAAACTGCTCACTGGAGATGCTGTCTGGATACAGCGGAATTTAATACAAGGTAGGGAGTTTAAAAAGGGTTTGGGACTTCGTGTCATCTTTGTTAAATGTTTTTTTTTATTCAATTCGTTCTATTAGCTCATAATCTCGTTATATATATCTTCTTCACTCCAGTTCAAATACATTTTTTTAAACTTGTAGGGGATGACACTCGATGTTAATGCAGTTTTTGCAAATATTAATTCAGTAATTAAATTTAATTAATTCATTTTAGTATTTTTTTAGATTTGAGTTGCATATATATAATAATAGATGGCGCCAGATGTAAGAGGAAAATTTAAATTTTATTTGTAAAGGATTTTTCTGAAATGCAGTGAAAGTAAAGTAGGAATTGACTTAAATTTTTTTTTATACTACTTGTTACTTATTTATTTGAACCTCATATTTGCTTTTCGGAACATTATAAGTTATTTGGGAGAAAAGTAATTTTTAATTGTGGGCTAAAAGTGATTTTTGGGGGCAAATATGAATTCTTTAATGATATCTTATGTCTTGTAACAACCATTCTATCACGATTTCATGCTGTGTTTTTCAGAAATTTGATTTGATGTCCTTCAGTACCAAAAAAGATGGACGAGGAGTTGTCTGTTATTAATTACACATTTGTATTTTTATTCAAAGTGAGTAAAAAAAGTGAAGAGATTTTAGTGATAATAGAGGTAAATCGATAAATTAAAAGATTAATAAACTTGACTCTATCCGAATTGATAAGTTAATACTTGAATTTCTTTAGTAAAAAAAATGAAACAAGATAAAAAAAAAATTACAAGTTGCAGAAGACCAATTTAAATCTTGCATCTCAAAAACACAAGCTTAAGAATGGTATAAAGCATTCAAAGAAGGGCGAGAAGTGATAGTTGACTTGTCTCATTCTGGTCGACCTTTAACTGCTATGACCGACGAAATCATCGACAAAATCTAGAAGCTAGTGGTCAAAAATCGTCATATTAGTCTTAGAGAGTTGCCTCAAAAGATGGACGTATTCTTTAAGACCATCCATAACATTATGAGTGTTATTTTGGGCATGAAACGATTCTCCGCGCGACTGGTTCAGTAAAAGTTGAATTTTGTCCAAAAAGAGCTGAAGACCGGGGCCGGTGATTTCTATAGGCTAACTAGGCTTCAGCCTAGAGCCTCATGATCAAGAGGGACCTACATTCAAGTTGTTAACAAAATTAGAATTACTCTATTCTACAAGCGGTAAACACTAAAACACTGAATCGAAAATAAGGAGTAATTCCACACATATGACTAATAAACAAACATACAAATGTATTGGTTAAGATCAACGCGTTCGGCCCATTGACTCAGCTCGTTTGTATACACTAGATTGCACCAAAGTATAGTTCATACGTTCACTGATTGCTATGGAAAATAGTGACGTGCCTTATGCTACTGAGCTCTGGTTTGTTCTTGCATAAATAAAGTGCAGATTGGAACATTGGATTGAATTCGCTTTATCCTCAAGGTATTGAATATATTTAATTTATTTTTATTATATTTAATTTATATTTTTTATTGCATATTTTATTTTTGGTAGCCAAAGATTTTTATTTGAATTTTGTTTCTTTCTAAATGTTGTGTGTTATGTTTGATTAGTTATTGTTACAAGTACTATGTACAAGTATATGGTGCTGAGAATAAAGTGTTCTCGACTTTTTTTGTTTATTATCCGTGAAACATTTTTTATAAAGAGGAGTACCACTCACAACATGTTTCATTTAACATACTGATGTATATCACAGTAATGATGTTTTTTATTATCTCTCACGTAATTTGCAAACTTAAAAATGGGAAGTGAAAGGGCCTCATAAGTAGAATAGCCTAGAGCCTCTTTTCATCTAAATCCGGTCCTGCTGAAGACATAAGAGTTTTGAAGCTGAATCAAAGTGCTTCATCAAAAATTCAACGAATGCCATCGACCAAGCAAGCTACCTGATATGCCGCCAAGTGACTTTTTCCTGTTTGTAAAGTTAAAATTATCATTTCGAGGTAGGAGTTTTGAGTCGATTGTGTTCACAAAGGAACAGAAGGCTGTATCTCAATCAACCAACGAAAAATTTGATCAAGTAGTGGCACAGTTTATAATGCACGCGATGAGGTCTTCTTTGAAGACGACAAAACAAATGTCGATGAATAAATTGGTTTTGGAGTGTTTTATTTAACAATTCCGAATAAAGCTTTACGCATAATGCATACTGATGAAAAAATATTTAATTCTGAATAAGATATACATAAATGGCATTTTAAGGCCTGAATGGCAGGGTGGCTGGCACTCGGTACTATAGGTTTGGGGTTCGAGGCCTGGCGGCACCATAGATATTTGCAGTGGTTCGGAATCCATTTTAAACCGTAGGTCCCAGTCTAACAAGACCGTTGGGTGTAGAGCTGAAAACACTACCCCGTAAAAAGACAAACGTCTCGAAATCTACCAGTAGGTACACGGCCTTGGCCCACACTGGCTGCTGCGCCAATGATGATGGTGAAATGGCATGATAAGTAAAATTTATAGCAAAATAATAAATAATGTAATAAAGAATTTTGCTCCAAAGGGTTTACTTAAACTGTTCTTGAAATTGCACATTTTACTGCTGTAAAAATATTTGTTACGACGATATTCCAGTGACATCATATGTTCTGGAAATGTTAAAAAAAGGGTGTATTTTGAGGCGAATTCCAGTTTAAAATTGCGAATTCCAGTTCCTGTTAAAAAAATATTGTTTTGATGATTTCTTATGGTTTAGTTGAGGGAATGAATTAAAAATATTGGAAGGCAATTCAGAAGTAACCATTGAAAATGCTGCGAAACCATGCAATAGTGCTCAAAAGGTTTCAGGAATGTCCTAGATAGCACCAGGTTCAATAAGAAACCTTTGAATTCGTGGCTTCCCCATTTGGGAACCTGTTCTATTGAAAAATAAAATGGCATCGCATTTTCACGTTATTGCCAAATGTGAGTTTAAAATGCTTTTTGTCAAATTCGCATTTCATCAAACATTCAGTTATTTATTGTATTACCTTCTACAAATTTTCATTGTATGTACTTCTAAATTTTGTCTTCATGTTTTAAAGAGATTTGTTGACATTTTTTTCTCAACATTTAAAAAAAATTTAAATCTGATTTTTTCAGCTTATTTTTCTTCTTGTTTTTTGAGCATGGGTGAACCTCATGCAACCCTTATGTTTCCCACTAACAACCCACCTAGGCGCAATGAGGGCAGGATAATGCCTTCCGGGTGGCCTTCTAAGGGTAACTGTTGTAAATGTCGTATGGGAGTAAACTCTGAAAACATCCATCAGGAACCGTCACAATAATTTTATAATTTTGCTTTGTGTGAAGAGATTCTTTTATTTAAACTACGAATAATTTGAGAAGGTTTTTTTTTTTCATAATACATGAAACGTTTATGTTCTCATTGGTATAATTTTGATTTAACTTCATTTTCAATATAAAAATAAAAATAAAATATAATTATCTCCTTTAAAAATTAAAATAATGTCGCTAAATTTATATTAAACTTATATTATTATTATAGTATATTATTCTTAATATCTTCTTGATGCGTAACGTCTCAGCTAGCAAAATTAAAATTTTAATTAATCTACTTTTCAAACTAAGTTTCAAACTAAAATTGAATTTGAAAAACAGAGAAATTTGTATATCTAATCATTTTAAGACAGACTCTTTCAATTATTCCTGGAATTAAATTTCGCGTTTACGCTTTGTATTACATTATTTGAAATTCAGCCTGTTTTCGAATTTATGCCATCATCGATCGCAAATAAATTATTCTTAAAAGGGATTTATTTTGTTCGGAAAAATCTCTTTTTGAACTATGCATTTTGTATAATGTCGACGAAAATCAGAAAAAATTTCTGAATTAAATCAAGTCCTCCACTTTATTCTAACGCCTATTTACTTTGTTTCAAAATATTTTGCGAAATATTTCTTAATCTCTAGAGATATTCCGTTCTTTGCAGTCACACTAGAAGTAATGCAACGAATAATTTAAATTGAGCGAGACAAAAAAAAAATAAATAAAAAATAAAAATAAAAATAACAGTTATGACTGCTTTATCATAAAATCATCGGCATAAAATGCAACATTTTATTCTTTTATGTCGTCGAGAGGAAATAAATATACTCATAAATAAACAATTTTTTTTTCGTTCTTGTGTAATTCTCCTTCAAGTTATTTATATTGCATTTCTAAATTTGGCAACAGAGAAAACATCAAACGATTCGGAAATCATTTGGGAATAAAAATGTTTTCTTTGTACAACGCAATTGTGTTTAAATTAAACGTTTAAAATGTAAAGAATTAAATGTAAAAGATACGTTAGTGTTTGGTTTAAAAATCTGTGATGGTTGTGTTAATTAATTTCTTAATCAACATGTCTATTATTCAATACAAATGTTTTTTGCTGAAATTTTGTTATTTGAATATAATCGCAGCAGCAGTAAATACGTTTAATAGAAGTTAATGGGTGAGTATTAATTATTAGAGAGTTTTTGCATACCGTACGTTAGTTACAGTAGGACGTCCGTTAGCTTTTTCTCCCTAGCGCGCATGCTCATAGGAAACATAATTTCGTATGAGCATGCGCGCTGGGGAGAAAAAGCTAACGGACGTCCTACGGTAACTAACGTACGGTATGCAAAAACTCTCTATTATCAGGTTTAATTCTGTAATAACTTTAGAACAATTTAAATTTTGTAAATAACTTATAATTTGCTCTATTTTTCTGGTAATTTTGAAATATTTATATAATTCGTAAAATTAAAAAAAATGTATTCTATTTCAATAGTTGCATAGAATAATATTTGTTTATGAATGGAAAATTATGAAATATGTCTATATACTAATTGTGATACAATAAATTACCAGAATTTTCAATTAATTTTTTTAATATTTTGATAAGCAAAAATAGCTAAAGAAGGTTAATTTTCAATCACAAACAATGACAGGAAAGAAATTTTATGCGAATTAAATAACAATAATTATAGAAAGATAATAACAATAAACTTATATAATTATTATAGTAAATTATTATTGAAATTTTTTTCATGCTTAACAGCTCAGATAGCAAAATTAAATCTTCACTTAACCTACTTTTCAAACTAAAATTGAATATGAAAAACAGAAAAAGTTGTATATCTAATCCTTTTAAGACTGACGCTTTCAATTATGCCTGGAATTGAATTTAGCGTTTGCGCTATGTATTAAATTATTGAAAACCCAGCTTGTTTTCGAATTTATGCTATCATCGATCGCAAATAAATTATTCTTAAAAGGGATTCATTTTGTTCTGAAAATCCCTTTTTGAAGTAAAGCTTTTTGTATAATGTTGACGAAAATCGAAAAAATTTTCTGAATTAAATCAAGTCCTCCACTTTATTCTAACGCCTATTTACTTTGTTTCAAAATATTTTGCGAAATATTTCTTAATCTCTAGGGATTTTCAGTTCTTTGCAGTCACACTAGAAGTAACGCAACGAATAATTTAAATTGAGCGAAACAAAAAATAAAAATAGAAAGTTATGAATACTTTTATCATAAAATCATCGGCATAAAATGCACCGTTTTATTCTTTTATGTCGTCAAAAGGAAATAAATATACTCATAAATAAACATTTTTTTTCGTTCTTGTGTAATTCTCCTTCAAGTTATTTATATTGCATTTCTAAATTTGGCAACAGAGAAAACATCAAACGATTCGGAAATCATTTGGGAATAAAAATGTTTTCTTTGTACAACGCAATTTGTACATTTCTTTGTACAACGCAATATGTTTAAATTAAACGTTTAAAATGTAAAGAATTAAATGTAAAAGATACTTTAGTGTTTGGTTTAAAAATCTGTGATGGTTGTGTTAATCAATTTCTTAATCAACATGTTTCCTTTTCAATACAAATTTCTGTTGAAATTTTTTTGTTTTTAATTAATTACAGCAGCAGTAAATACGTTTAATAAAAGTAAATGGGTGAGTATTATCTATTATCAGATTTAATTATGTAATAGCTTCAGAACAATTTATTATTTGTAAATGATTTATAATTTGTTCTATTTTCCTAGTACTTTTGAAAATTTTATGTAATCGTAAGGCAAAAAATGTATTCGATTTCAAAAAATTCATATAATAAAATTTGTTTAGGAATTTAAAATCGTAAAACATGTATTTACAAATTAATGACACAATTATCATAAATTTCAATTAATTTTTGTTATTTTACATTTTGATAAACAAAATCAGTGAAAGAAGGTTAATTCTTAATCACAAATAATTACAAGAAAGAGATTTTATGCGAAGTATTTATAGTACATTATATCAATAATAATATACTATTTATCATAGAATATTATTATAGATAGAATATTATGTTTGATACTTAAAATCTGAGCTAGAAAAATTAAAATCCTAACTTAATCTACTTTTCAAACTAAGTTTCAAATTAAAAATGAATACGAAAAACAGAAAAATTTGTGTATCTAATCATTTTATGATTGACTCTTTCAATTATTCCTGGCATTGAATTTCGCGTTTGCGCTTTATATTAAAATATTGAAAATCCAGCCTATTTTCGAATTTGCTGTTATCGATAACAAATAAATTATTCTTAAAAGGGATTCATTTTATCCGGGAAAATCTCTTTTTTAAGTAAAACATTTTGTATAGTCGACGAAAATCGGAAAAATTTTCTGAATTAAATCAAGTCATCCTCTTTATTCTAACGCCTACTTACTTTATTTCAAAATATTTTGAGAAATACTTCTTAATCTCTAGAGATTTTCAGTTATTTTCAATCGCACTAGAAGTAATGCAACGAATAATTTAAATTGAGCCAGAGAAAAAGTAAAAATAAAAGTTATGAATGCTTTATCATAAAATCATCAGCATAAAATGCAACGTTTTATTCTCTTATGTCGTCGAGAGAAAATAAATATACTTATAAATAAACAGTTTTTTTTTCTTTCTTGTGTAATTCTCTTTCAAGTTATTTATATTGCCTTTCTAAATTTGGCAACAGAGAAAACATCAAACGATTCGGAAATCATTTGGGAATAAAAATGTTTTCTTTGACAACACAATTGCGTTTAAATTAATCGTTTAAAATGTAAAGAATTAAATGTAAAAGATACTTTAGTGTTTAGTTTAAAAATCTGTGATGGTTGTGTTAATTAATTTCTTAATCAACATGTTTATTATTCAATACAAATGTTTTTTGCTGAAATTTTGTTATTTGAATATAATAGCAGCAGCAGTAAATACGTTTAATAGAAGTTTTAATGGGTGAGTATTAATTATTATCAGGTTTAATTCTGTAATAGCTTTAGAGCAATTTAAATTTTGTAAATAACTTATAATTTCCTCTATTTTTCTGGTAATTTTGAAATATTTATATAATTCTTAAAATAAAAAAAATGTATTCGATTTCAATAGTTGCATAGAATGATATTTGTTTATAAATTGAAAATTATGAAATATGTCTATATACTAATCGTGATACAATAAATTACCAGAATTTTCAATTAAGTTTTTTTATATTTTGATAAGCAAAAATAGCTAAAGAAGGTTAATTTTCAATCGCAAACAAATACAGGAAAGAAATTTTATGCGAATTAAATAACAATAATTATAGAAAGATAATATCACTAAACTTATATAATTATTATAGTATAGTATTATTGATATTTTTTTGATGCTTAACATCTCAGCTAGCAAAATTAAAATCCTTACTTAATCTACTTTTCAAACTACGTTTCAAACTAAAATTGAATATGAAAAACAGAAAAATTTGTTCTATATCTAATCATTTTAAGACTGACGCTTTCAACTATGCCTGGAATTGAATTTAGCATTTGCGCTATGTATTAAATTATTGAAAACCCAGCCAGTTTTCGAATTTATGCTATCATCGATCGCAAATAAATTATTCTTAAAAGGGATTCATTTTGTTCGGAAAATCCCTTTTTGAAGTAAGCATTTTGTATAATGTCGACGAAAATCGGAAATTTTTCCTGAATTAAATCAAGTCATCCTCTTTATTCTAACGCCTATTTACTTTGTTTTAAAATATTTTGAGAAATATTTCTTAATCTCTAGAGATTTTTAGTTCTTTGCAGTCGCACTAGAAGTAATGCAACGAATAATTTAAATTGAGCGAGACAAAAAAAAAAATAAAATAAAATAAATAAAACGTTATGAATGCTTTATCATAAAATAATCGGCATAAAATGCAACTTTTTATTCTTTTATGTCGTCGAGAGAAAATAAATATACTCATAAATAAACAATTTTTTCTTTCTTTATTGTGTAATTCTCTTTCAAGTTATTTATATTGCATTTCTAAATTTGGCAACAGAAGAAACATCAAACGATTCGGAATTCGTTTGGAAATAAAAATGTTTTTTTTGACAACACAATTGCGTTTAAATTAAGCGTTTAAAATGTAAAGAATTAAATGTAAAAGATACTTTAGTGTTTGAATTAAAAATCTGTGTTGTTTGTGTTAATTAATTTCTTAATCAACTTGTTTATTATTCAATACAAATGTTTTTGCTGAAATTTTGTTGTTTGGAAAACACAGCAGCAAGTAAATACGTTTAATATAAGTTAATGGGTGAGTATTAATTATTTTCAGATTTAATTCTGTAATAGCTTCAGAACAATTTAATTTTTTTAAATTACTTATAATTTGCCTTATTTCCATGGTACTTTTGAAACATTTATTTTAATTCGTAAGGTAAAAAAATGTATTCGATTTCAAAATATGCATAGAATAATATTTGCTTATAAATTTAAAATTATGAATTTTATATATGTACAAAATGTATGATACAATTATCGAAATATTCAATTAATTTTTGTTATTTTGCATTTTGATAAGCAAAATCAGTAAAAGAAAGTTAATTTTGAATCAAAAATAATTACAGGAAAGAAATTTTATGCGAATTAAATAACAATAATTATAGAAAGATAATATCATTTAACTTATATAACTATTTTAGTAGAATATTATTATTATTTTCTGCATGCTTAACATCTCAGCTAGCAAAATTAAAATTTTTACTTAATCTACTTTTCAAACTAAGTTTCAAACTAAAATTGAATACGAAACAAATTTGATTAACAGACAAATTTGTATATCTAATCTGTTTTCAAATTTATGCTATCATCGATCGCAAATAAATTATTCTTAGAAGGATTCATTTTGTTCCGAAAATCCCTTTTTGAAGCAAAGCATTTTGTATAACGTCGACGAAAATCGGAAAAATTGTTCTGAATTAAATCAAGTCCTCCACTTTATTCTAACGCCTATTTACTTTGTTTCAAAATATTTTGCGAAATACTTCTTAATTTCCGGAGATTTTCAGTTTTTTGCAGTCGACTAGAAGTAATGCAACGAATAATTTAAATTGAGCCAGACAAAAAATAAAAATAAAAGTTATGAATACTTTGTCATTAAATCATCGGCATAAAATGCAACGTTTTATTCTTGTATGCCGTCAAGAGAAAATAAATATAGTCATAAATAAACATTTTTTTTTTCTTTCTTGTGTAATTCTCTTTCAAGTTATTTATGTTGCGTTTCTAAATTTGGTAACAGAAAAAACATCAAACGATTCGGAAATCATTTGGGAATAAAAAATGTTTTCTTTGACAAAACAATTGTGTTTAAATTAAGCGTTTAAAATGTAAAGAATTAAATGTAAGAGATACTTTAGTGCTTATTTTAAAAATCTGTGATGGTTGTGTTAATTAATTTCTTAATCAACATGTTTATTACTCAATACAAATGTTTTCTGTTGAAATTATGGTTTTTGGAAGTAATCACAGCAGTAGTAAATACGTTTAATAGAAGTTAATGGGTGAGTATTAACTGTTGTTAGATTTAACTCTGTAATAGTTTTATAATAGCTGTAGTTTAATAAATGACATATAATTTGCTCTATTTTCGTTTTATTTTTGAAACATTTATTTAATACGTAAGGTAAAAAAAATGTATTCGATTTCAAAAGAGAGAATAATATTTGTTTATAAATTTAAAATTAGGAAATATGTATATATGTATACAAATTGATGATACAATTATCATAATTTTCAATTAAATTTTGTTATTTTACATTTGATAACTAAAATCAGTAACAGATAATTAATTTTAAATCACAAACAATTATAAGAAAGAAATTTTATGGAGATTAAATAACTATAATTACAGAAAGATAATTTAGGCAAATGCATTATTTAACATTAACCGAAATATTTGTAGATAATTATCCAGCTTCTGTATTATGTTTCTAATATTTTATCTTTTGTAAATTAGTTTTTTTGGAAAAATATAATTTTCCGCAATTTTCTTTAATTAGTATTAAAAAGACCCTCTTTCCTCCATTTTTTGATTAATTGTTAATCGAAATATGATCGAGTTTTTAACTGAAAAAAACTATTTATATTCATCATTTCACTAATGGATAATTTTTACAGCTAAATTTCCGATAAATATTTAAGAATGAAAAAAAAATTATTAAACACAGTTGGGACGAAAAGAATGGAAAAAAAATTAAATAATAAATTTAAAAAATAATTATATATATAATACATGATTTATAGTATATAGATATACACGATTTGTTACATTTGAAAGCAAAGAATTAATTTTTTTCATGTGTTGAATTTTTTTTAAATGTATGTAAATCACATTGACAATATGGTTTTAAACTTCAAATAACACGTGCTACAGTTATGCATGTTTAGAATCGAAGAATAAGTTTATAGAGATAACTGTACAATTCTGTGTCAATAACTGTGTGCCTGTCACAATTGTGCACTAAATTTGCAATGTAGTAACCTGTTTATTAGGGCCTGATAACTGAGTAACTAGCACTCATGCCGCTCGGTGCCACAGGTTTCATGTTTGAATCCCGTCCGTGACATGGATGTTTGTAGTGGTTCGGAATCCACTTTAAGCCATAGGTTTCGGTCTAATATGACTGTAAAGCGTAGGGCTGACAAACCTATCCCGTAAAAATGAAAACATCTACTGCATCTACTACAAAAAAAACCCCATCTAAACATCCAAAAAAACTAAACATCTTCTACTAGTTCTACTACAGGCATCTGCACATCTGTAGGCAGATGCCGCGGTAGGTTCAGGTTCGAATTCAGGCAGTAGCATAGATGCTTGTTAGCGGTTCGGAATCCACGTTAAACTTTACTTCCCGGTCTAATTAGTGTGCAGAAAATGATTGTAGAGTGACAAACCAAACCTTTAAGTGACAAGTTCTTCTTTATTGGCGCAACAGACTCATGGTGGGTCAAGGCCGTTCTGCCTAATGACAGATTTCGAGACAGAAGATGTTTTCTTTTTTACTGAGCAGGGTAATCAGCCCTACGCTTTACAGCCATATTAGACCGGCATCTACGGTTTAAATTGGATTCCAAACCACTGCAAACATCCATGTGACCGTCGGGACTCGAACCCGAAATCTGTTTCACACAGACTCGGAGGGGCAGGTAACAAGTACCGTTTATTTAATTTATTAAATAATGTCGGTGACAAATTTAAAACAACACTTAAAAAGATCGCATCGTAAACTCCATACTTCTATTTGTTGTTACAATAATATAACTTTGAGCTTGGTAATATTTAGAATATTGGCTTGATATTATCCATGCTACGTTGTTAAAAAACGGGCCTGAATGGCCGAGCGGCTGGCGCTCTGTACCACAGGTTTCGGGTTCGAGTCCCGGTGGTGCCATGGATGTGTGTAGTGGTTCGGAATCCACTTTAAACCGTAGCTCCCGGTCTAATATGATCGTAGAGCGTTGCGGGGGCATTGTTACACCGCGCCCGTGGCTTATCTTCAAGTTACACGCGCCCTCTGGGTAATACAAAGTGAGTAACGTCTGTGAAGCGCTTGCCTTAAAACATCCAAGACGTCCATGTCTGTTTGCCAGCTGCATTGGAAAAAAAAAACTTTGCTAAAAATATCTTAGATAACAAAAATATAAATGTTGTCCTTCAAGTTTGCAGACAGAATGTTTCTATATTTTGAAGATTTTTTTTAAAAATCAAGACTCTTAATCCACCTGTCATTTTTTTTTATAATCAATCTTTTTCAATTCTAGAAAAAAAAAGAGAACTATAAAAGCACAATAGATATCTTGTTAATCATATATTTGTCGATTTATTTAACTGAAAAAAAATATAAAATTTTGTCTTTCGCTTATAAATTTTCTTTTAAAGAAATTTGTAAAAAAATATGTCTGGAATTAATAGGAAAGAAACTACTTCAGACACAAAAAACCAACAAGAAAATTCTCATGAAAATTTGCACTGTATTATTGACTTGATTATGTAGTTGTACAAAAGCAGCCGTATAAAAAGAAAATAATTTTTTCTAATTCATGTTATATGAAACAAATCTAATAAAAAGAAAAATTATATCACGTTGAATAAAAACTTATGTAAATGAGAACTATGTATATATTTTATGGTTATGCTCTTCTTTATAGTCTAGTTTTTAATTTTTGGACTATTTTTTTTTAAATTTTCATTTTGTTAATCAGGTATTTCCTGTTTTAATCCAAATTTTCTTTTTTTCAATCTTAACAAATAGGAGTGGGGAAATAAGAAATATTTCTCAATTATTTTTCAAAGTAAAATATACTGTCGACTGAATTAATTTACATAAAACGCTTTATTTTCTCTTTCATTTTCTATAGACTTTATATTAAGGACAATATTGATAGCTTTGAATTTGATTTAAAAAAAGATTTCACACATTGCCAGATTTTATTGAACTTATTTGCCTTTTGGTTTGGGTTTTCGCATATAAAAATTCATCTAGTGCATTTTTTCTTAGGTGAGGCATCTGCGTTTCATCTTAAAATCTGCTTTTGATATTGCATACAAAATAATATTATATACATATGTGCATTCTGGGCCTGCATATGCACAGAAAATTCAATTTATTTCAAAATTTGTTTTTGTAGGGTTGCAATCCTTACAGAACAAACAAGATATTTATTGAACAACATATATAATATTGGTTAAAATGAAATGTTGGTATATCTTTTTCATTGTCGCAACAACCCCATGGTAGGCCTACCATGGGTTCTCAGACCTATGCCCAACGCTCTACAGACATATTACACTGGAACCTATGGTCTAAAGGGGGTTCCGAATCGCTACAAACATCCAAGGTACCTCTGAAATTCGAACCCGAAACTTGGGGCCTCGAGCGCCAGAGTAATATTGATATATATCTATATAGAATACTGGCTCTGAAAAGTTAGATTTTTAAGATCCAAATATTAGAATAGAAGTAGAATAGAATTAGTCTCTCTAAAAGAGAGTCTATTAGGCTGGGAAATGATGTTTAACCCATTATATTCCTTGACTTTGATCTAACACAGTAGTGACTTGTCATATATTTATAAATATTTTTTGTGTACTAAGGTAAAATTTTTGGTGCTTGTATATTCCATGTGCTGTAGTTGTATGTTTTATGTATGTCTGTTTCAATGGTGTGTATGTGAAGGTCTCTAATAAGCGATTATACTACTGTGCCCAAAAATTAAGACCCATTTTCAGTTTAAAATTCCTGGGGCATAAGGAATTTCAAAATTGTTTTCTTTTTTAGATTACTGGCACTGTCCTTGACATCTGTGGGAAATTTGACGTCAAAATATTCATTAGTGATTGAGTTAAGCTTGGCTTTGTGAGACACTAAAAGTGATTCCTGCGATTTGTCTGAATTGTGCAAAGAACTTGCGTTCAATTTTGTTTGCGGAAACGTATAGAATGTTGCAGAAGGCATTCGGTGAGCATTCCTATATCGGAAAAAAATGTTTGCAAGTGGTATAAACAGTTCAAAGAAGGCAGAGAACACGTTGAAGACGAAGAGCCCTCTGGTCGACCCTCAACCTCACCCGACGAAGCTCACGTCCAAAAAATTTAAAATTTGGTGCTTGAAAACCCTCAATTTAAAATTAGACACCTTGCTGCTGATGTTGGAATTTCAGAAGGATAGGTCAATTTCATTTTGGGCCTCAAACGCGTCAAATCTCGATTGGTAACGAAAACAATGAATGCGCCAGCTTACACTGCTTCGCCAATAATGAAACCCATATCGTTCCCCATCGTTCCTTATTAACACCTGCGACATCTGGATATTGCCTAAACTCAAAAGACCACTCCGGAGACACCGGTTTGAGTCGATTGAAGAGATTCAACGTGAATCGGCGCGCGCTTTGGAAGCCATCCCGATGACTTTTTAGCATGCATTGAGGATTGCAAAAAAAAGTTGCCATAAGTGCATTGTGTCCGGAGGGGATTGCTTCGAGGGCGATGAAATAAATTTAAAAGAATAAATAAAGAGGTTAAAAAAAAAAAAATCGTTCTTACTTTTTGGGCACAGTAGTATAGTCGGTTCTCTTTTCCTGCTGAAATGGAGCCATTGCTGCAGCTGCGAATGCATGATATTTTAGCGCGTTGTTTTAATTGATGGAGTTTTTGTAACTTCAAAGCTTAGGTGCTCAAGTTTAATTTTAGCATTACTGGCGGAGAGGACGTTTATTAAAAAAGCTATGACATGGGAAGTAGTGAGTCTTTCGAATGGAAATTGAACATTTTGGTGGTGGGGAAATGATAAACCATATGTATGCAGATGTTTTTGATGCTGCCGGTGAGGGAGAAATCCTAAAGGCATTCCTGATTTCCTGACTAGCCCTGACCGCCTAAAGGAAAAGTCACCCTTTTCGATCTGATTAAGTGTTGGTATCTGCCCCACCAATGGAAACTCTTGTAGGCCCTAGAGCGAATTGTAAGATGAAAATTCCGCCAATAATGAAAGAAGGGCTTGAGGTCTTGAAAAAAATAAAAGGTGATTATTAAATCGGATTCAGGAGCAGAGAGGACCAGGATCAGAGAGAGAGAGATGACTAGAGAAGAGAAAAGAGCTAGAGCCTATAATGAAAAGATAGATAGACGTAGCAATCCAGCTGCTAAATACTTTCATACACACTCCATCGAAACAGACAAACATAAAATATACAACCACAGCACATGGAAAATACAAGCACCAACAACTTTACCTCAATACACAAAAGACATTTAATAAACACATATCGTCACGGCAGTGGTTCTCAAAGTGTGGTACGTGTACCCTAGGGGCACGCCAGAGATTTAATTAGAATTAGAACTTTTAACAGAAAGAATCCAACCAAATATTTTAAATATTACTAATGAACTGTAATCACATTACCCACATTATATTCTAATTAAAAATGTAAATTTTTCATTAAATTTAATTGTATAATTCGATCATCGAATGTTTGGAAAATTAGCAAGCGACCAAATATGACGGATTGTAACCCAACCACGGTTATTGGAGGATAAAGATTTTTTTGTGCAATTTTTTTTAGTGAAGTTTGAATTTTTACACTTTGTTTCGTTTTGCTTATATCAAAAGGAAAATTAAATGAAGAAATTCTACAATAACTTAACATTGCGTTTGTTTGATTATCGCCCCTAAGAAGTAATCAATTAGTTTTTTTTTTAAACGGATGTTTACACTTCCTAATAATCGGTGGTTGAACAATATCATTTAATTATTTTAAATAATATACATAAACAATGTGACTTTTGATCACACACACACACACTTCAAGAAAAGCGGTTGAAATGAAGCGGATTACTTTTCAAGACAACCAAATGAATCAAATAAAATTTTTTTTCAAAAAGCTTACATGAAGATGTCATTGGATAATAATGGCGACTGTGTCGATGGTTAAATATATATACTCTTCGCCAAGTTTTGAGGCTTATTTAAGTCGGAAAAATGGATAGAGGTTTCGCTATAATCTATTTACCTTTAAGTATTATGAGTGATTTTTTTTAAAGTCTCAAAAAATTATTCGCGTTAAAGATGCTTTTTATTTTTTGGATAAAAATTATAATTAAATCCCAAAACTCACTTTCTTTTGATAAATAGATACGTAGTAAAAACACTGCGATTTTGTACTCGACATTATTATTTTTCAAAAAGTATTTTCTTCCAATTTCACATATTTTTTTGATAAAGACAGATAAAGAAAAAAATTACCAAGTTCATTTGAAATTCAGGAGTAGCAATTTGTAAAAATTTTCTATAAATATAACATGCAAGTATATTGAATAATTGGAACTCCCAGTGTTTCATAAATGTGTCCTGCAATTTCTCTATATGGAATGACTTTTATATTACTGAAATATTGTCCGAAATATGTACTTTTCTCATATTTGTATCTTTTCGGGATACCATGAGTTAATTTGCGAGAAAACTAATTTTTAATGCTGATTAAAAACGAATATTTCGGGCTACGAATAGTTCTGTTTTATTCTAAAGCAAACACAAGTGGTTTGAATGTTGATTCTAGTTTTTATTCTAAAGCAAACACGAGAATTTTCAACCTTGATTCTATAGCAATTTCCTGTCCTACTGTATCTAATACATGGACGACGAGCAGCGTGATATTGATTGCTTATGACAGCTCGCAGTTTTCAGTTGTGGTTTTTCAAAATGAGTCAAAGTGAAAAGATTTTTAACGATAATATCAGCGGCATATCGTAGGATGATCTTGAAAGCTTTGGGGATATATCAGAATATTATAGTCCTGATTCTAATAAAAATAATAATATTAAAAAAAATGAGGAGTTTTGAGATTTAAAACATTGTACTGTGAAAATTTAATCCCCAAAATAGAATCTTTCAATGTATGATGTTATGATTGCACAGTTTATTGAAACACAAATTTTCATACTTTCTAGCTTGTTGTTTCAATTATTCAAGAATTTATCGGCATGAAATAAGCTCTAAATTTATAAACGCGAGTAGAGACAGAACTCTTTGAATTTAAGTGTCTTTTCCGTAAATCTTTTATGCCATGACAAAGAGGAAGACACGCAGACGTACATCCTTCCTCACTACATAACAAAGACAGTGACAAAAGATGCAATAAATATTTTAACAATACATTCCGAGTTGGTGATTTATTTATACAATTTCCGCATTTTTTTCTAAAATTTAATGCAACCTGCCTCCCTTGCAGTATTCGTCGTCTGCGCTGAGTGACAGAATGATTAATTTTTTTATGCAACAAGTTTAACTCAATAAATAATCCTTTGCTTGTAGAGAGAAGACCATTTCGAAGAATTTGGCCGATGTAGCATGCCCAAACCGCGAATCCTGTTTTATTCTGGTATACACGAGCGAAACGCATCTCACATTCCGTTGCTTTTAAAATATTTAACGTCTGGCATTACTGTGTCCGAAAATCCTTTTGTTGATCTCACAATCCTCCATAAATACGAATTTCTTACTATACTTATATTAGCGTGCGGGGAAAGAAGATAGTAGCGTAATTACTAGGGTCGAACGAAATAAACAAAAATGATGTGAAAGCCTTTTTTTTTTTCACCCACGGAAAAATGTAGGTAAGAGGTTTAGCGATGATAAAGGTGACGCTTATATGGACCCAGGAGACGTTATTCAATTTCAGGATTACCGGGAGAAAAAAAAACGGGAGTGAAAAGAAACAAACCAAATGCCATTTCCAGGAAATATAAGCTTCGAAAAAATGTAATGCTAAGAGCTTTATACTAGACTGTTTTGTATCTTGTTTTTGACTGTTCTTTTGAGCGTAGTTGAATTTTTTCTTTTTGTTGTTGCTGCAGTTTTTGTATGCTATTTTGAAAAGGAATGCTTATTTACGGGATAAAAGTAGCGACTAGGAAAAAAGAAAAACCGATATCCGACATTTATGGTGCAGAATTATTTAAAATGGATGTCATGGTTTCTTGGATTATGTGTGAATATGTTGTTAGCACTGCAAATATAGTAATTTAACTGTTGAAGTTTCTGTTTTATTTTATTTAGTAGCGCAGATGTTTTTGGCACTAAATGACGTTTGCATGTAAATTGAAGCTAAATGAACATTTGCCAACCAATAGCATATTCAGATGGTATAAATATAAGAGAAGAAATTTTTTTTGAACTATATCGAATTCCAATGGTCTTGTTTAGCAAATATTTTGCATAAAAAAGAGGCATCACCCCGCCTTTCTTTGATTTTAAGAAGAGGAACGATTTACATAATTTAAATAAGTTGCTTACAGTTTTTGTACTTTTTTTTTAAAGTTCACTCTCATAAAAGAACATTCTATTATAATCGCATACGTTTTGACACTAAATGACATCTGCATATAAAGTAAAGCTAAATGAACATTTGCCACACAATAGTCTATTGGGATAGTATAAATATAAGAGAAGAATTTTTTGTATACACTTTTCTCATAGAGAAGAAAGTACACTTTTTCATATTTGTATCTTTTCGGAATACCATGAGTTAATTTGTGAGAAAATTAATCTTTAATTCTGAATCAAAACAAATATTTGTATTATTCCAAAGAAAAGACGAGCTCTTGTACGGTGTGGCAACGTTGATTCTATAGCCATTTCATGTCCTGCTGTTTCTAATAGATGGACAAGGAGCAGCGTGATATTAATTGCTTGCGACGACTCGCATTTACTTTCAAAATAGTGTTTTTCAAAATGAGTCAAAGTGAAGATATTTTTAGAGATAATAGCAGCGACATATCCTTAGAGGATCTCCGGGGCCTGGTGGCCGAGTGGCTTGCGCTCTGGCGCTCAGTACACAGGTTTCGAGTTCGAGTCCCGACGGTGCCATGGATGTTGGTAGGAGTTCAGACTCCACTTTAAACTGCAGATCCCGGTTTGTTTAGCCTAACGTGTGCATTTGACGACCGTAGAGCTACAAACCAAACAGAACCTAAGATGATCTCAAAGGCTCTAGTAATATATCAAAATATTATAGTTCTGATTCTAACAGTAGTAGAAATAATAATCCAAAAAATTAAACTTTTTGTGATCTAGAACATTGTACAGAGAGAATTTAATCCCCAAAACAGAAACAAAAATCTTTCAATGTTTGATATTATGATTACATAGTTTATTGAAACACAAATTTTCATACTTTCTTGCTTGTTGATTCAATTATTCAAGAATATATCGCCATGAAATAAGCTCTAAATTTATAAACGCGCGAGTACAGGACAGAACTTTTTGAATTTAAGTGTCTTTTCCGTAAATCGTTTCTGCCATGACAAGGAGGAGGACGCTCAGACGTACATCCTTCCTCACTACATAAAAAAGACAGTGACAAAAGACGCAATAAACATTTTAACAATACCATTTTTTAACCGTATGGTAAAATATCTTAAAGTAAAAAAGATCACTGGCCTATCAGAAATTCCCTGATATTAACCAGCTCTAATTTCAATATATAATGTGTATATATGTGCATATATGTATTACAACAACGACTGTTATTTATTACGGTCTAAAAGTTGCACGATAAAATAATCTTGGAGATGCTGCTGTAACAGATAACTCTCCATTTAGAAGTTTAAGAAATCATTTTACAGGAGTTAGACTAACACCAAGAAAATAGGTTGAAAAAGTGTATTTTTTAAGGCAACAAAAGGAATCCGACAAAAAAAAAAATGTTCGAAAAGCTGATATGGAGATGCCATTGAATAATAATAGTGGCTCTGTCGATGATTAAGTAAATATATTTTTCGCTTTGCTTTGAGTTTTATTTCAATCTGAAAGACGGATACAGATTTCGTTATTATCTGTTACATTTAAGTATTTTGAGGGATTTTACAAAATCACAAAATATTATTCTTGTGCAAGATGTTTTTTATTTTTTGTATAAAGCCCTAATGAAACCCCAAAACTCATCCTCTTCCGATAAATCCGTATATAGTAAAAAAACTTTGATTTTCTACTGGACATTACTACTTTTCATAAAGTATTTTTCTCAAATTTCTCATATTTTTTGATATAGACAGATGTAGAAAATATCGCCAAATTCATATGCTGAAATTCAAGAGTAGACATTTGTAAGATTTTTCCATTAACATGCAAATTTATCGAATAATTAGAACTTACAGTGCTTCATAAATGTGCCATGCAACTTTGTCATATGGAACGACTTTTATATTACTGAAAATGTTATCCCCAATATGTACTTATCACATATATGTATCCTTGCGGAATACCTTTATTTAATTTGTGAGAAAATTAATTTTCATTTTTGAATCAACACGAGTATTTCGTCTAAAGCAAATACGAACTCTTGTGCTTCTGGCAATCTTGATTTTTTAGCAATTTCCTGTCCTACTGATAGACAAAGAGCAGCGTGATACTGATTGTTTGTGACAATTCGAATTTATTTTCAAAATGAGTCAAAGTGAAGAGATTTTTAACGATAATAGCAATGACATATCTATCGTAGAATGACCTCGAAAACTTTGGTGATATATCAGAATATTATAGTTACGATTCTAACAACAATAATAATAATAATCCAAAAATGATAATTTTCTCTTTTGCAGCATTGTACTGTGAGAATTTAATCTCAAAATAGCAACAAAAATCTTTCAATGTTGGATATTATGATTACACAGTTTATTGAAACACAAATTTTCAAACTTTCTTGCTTGTGGATTCAATTATTCAAGAATTTATCGATATGGAAAAAGCTCTAAACTTATAAACGCGAGTACAGAATAGAACTTTTTGAATTTAAGTGTCTTTTCCGTAAATCTCTTATGCCATGACAAAGAGGATAACGCGTATACGTACATCCTTCCTCACTACATAACAAAGAATGCGACAAAAGATGCAATAAATATTTTAACAATACATTCCGAGTTAGTGATATATTTATACAATTTCCGCATTATTTTCTAAAATTTAATGCTATCTGCCTTCCTTACAGCATTTGTCGTCTACGCTGAATGACATTGAATGTTATTTTTTTATGCAACAAGTTTAACTCAATAAATAATGACTTGCTGGTAGAGAGAAGACCATTTCTAAGAATTTGGCTGATGTAGCATGCACAAACCGCGAATCCTGTTTTATTCTTGTATATACGAACGAAACGCATCTCACATTCCGTTGCTTTTAAAATATTTAGCGTCTGTCATTACTGTGTCAGAAAATCCTTTTGTTGATCTCACAATCCTCCATAAATAGGAATTTTTTACTATACTTATATTAGCGTGCGGGGAAGGAAGATAGTAGCGTAATTACTAGGGTCGAACGAAATAACCGGGAATGATGCGAAAGCCTTTTTTTTTTTCACCCACGGAGAAATGTAGGTAAGAGGTTTAGCGATGATAAAGGTGACGCTTATATGAACCCAGGAGACGTTATTCAATTTCAGGATTACCGGGAGAAAAAAAAACGGGAGTGAAAAGAAACAAACCAAATGCCATTTCCAGGAAATATAAGCTTCGAAAAAATGTAATGCTAAGAGCTTTATAGTAGAGTGTTTTGTATCTTGTTTTTGACTGTTCTTTTGAGCGTAGGTGAATTTTTTCTTTTTGTTGCTGCAGTTTTTGAATGCTTTTTTGAAAAGGAATGTTTATTTACGGGATAAAAGTAGTGACTAGGAAAAAGAAAACCGATATCCGAAATTTATGTTACAGAATTATTTAAAATGGTTTCTTGAATTATCTGTGAATATATTTTTAGCACTGCAAAATATAGCAATTTAACTGTCGAAGTTTTGGTTTTACTTTATTTAATATCAGTTTTGGCACTAAATGACATATGTATGTAAATTGAAGCTAAATGAACATTTTCCAACCAATAACATATATAGATGATATAAATATAAGAGAATTTTCTGTGAACTTTAAGGAGTGCCGTTGGTCTTGTTTAACAATTATTTTGCATAAAATATAAGACACCTCTCCTTCTTTCTTTGATTTCAAGAAGAGGAATGATTTCCATAATTTAAATAAGCTGCATACAGTTTTTGTGCTTTTTTAAAGTGCAATTTCATAAAAGAACATTCTAATATAATCACATACGTTTTGGCACACAATGACGTCTGTATGTAAAGTGAAGCTAAAAGAACATTTGCCAAACAATAGCCTATTGGGAAAGTATAAATATAAGAGACGAATTATTTTGTATACACTTTTCTCATATATGTATCTTTTCGGAAGACCATGAGTTAATTTGAGAGAAAATTAATTTTAATTCTGAATCAAAACAAGTATTTGTATTATTCCAATGAAAACACTCTCATGTGCGTCTAGCAACATTGATTCTTTAGCAATTTCATGCCCTGCTGTTTCTAATAGATTCACAACGAACAGAGTGATATTGATTGCTTTTGACGACTCGCATTTACTTTCAAAATGATGTTTTACAAAATGAGTCAAAGTGAAGATATTTTTAACAATTATAGTAACGACTTATCCTAAGATGATCTCCGGGGCCAGGTTTCCGAGTGGCTAGAGCTCTGGCGCACGGTACAATAGGTTTCGGGTTCGAGTCCCGGAGATGCCATGGATGTTTGTAGTGGTTCGGGATCCACTTTAAACTGTAGGTACCAGTCTGTTTAGCCTGACGTGTGCACAACATGACCGTAGAGCGACAAACCAAACCAAACCAAATCTGGGATGATCTCGAAGGCTCTGATGAAATATCAGAATATTAAATAGTAGTAGTAATACTAATAATAATCCAAAAAATGATAATTTATGTGATCTAGAACATTGTGCAGTGAGAATTTAATCCCAAAATAGCAACAAGAACATTTCCATATTACGATTACATAGTTTATCGAAACACAAATTTCATACTTTCTTGCTTGTTGATTCAATTATTCAAGAATTTATCGGCATGAAATAAGCTCTAAATTTATAAACGTGAGTACAGAACAGAACTTTTCCGTACATCTCTTATGCCATGACAAAGAGGATAACGCGCAGACGTACATCCTTCCTCACTACATAACAGAGACACTGACAAAAGATGCAATAAATATTTTAACAATACATTTCGAGTTGGTGATTTATTTATACAATTTCTGCATGATTTTTTAAAATTTAATTCTACCTGCCTCCCTTACAGCATTCGTCGTCTGCGTTGAATGAGAGAATGATTTATTTTTTTATGTAACACGTTTAACTCAATAAATAATCCTTTGCTTGTAGAGAGAAGACCATTTCGAAGAATTTGGCCGATGTAGCATGCACAACCGCGAATCCTGTTTTATTCTGGCATTTACGAGTGAAACGCATCTCGCATTCTGTTGCTTTTAAAATATTTAGCGTCTGGCATTACTGTGTCAGAAAATCCTTTTGTTGATCTCACAATCCTCCATAAATAGGAATTTCTTACTATACTTATATCAGCGTGCGGGAATAGAAGATAGTAGCGTAATTACTAGGGTCGAACGAAATAACCAGGAATGATGTCAAAGCCTTTTTTTTTCACCCACGGAAAAATGTAGGTAAGAGGTTTAGCGATGATAAAGGTGACGCTTATATGGACCCAGGATACGTTATTCAATTTCAGGATTACCGGGAAAAAATGTAATGCTGAGAGCTTTAATAGAGTGTATTGTATCTTGTTTTTGACTGTTCTTTTTGAACGTAGTTGAATTCTTTTTTTTGTTGCTGCATTTTTTGTATTTTATTTTGAAAAGGAATGCTTATTTACGGGATAAAAGTAGTGACTAGAAAAAAGAAAACCGATATCCGAAATTTATGTTGCAGAACTATTTAAAATGGATGTCATGGTTTCTTAGATTGTGTGCGAATATATTTTTAGCAGTGTAAATATAGCAATTTAACTATCGAAGGTTTTGTTTTATTTCATTTAGCATCGCAGATGTTTTGGTACTAAATGGCGTCTGTATGTAAATTGAACTTAAATGAACATTTGCCGACCAATAACATATTCGTATGGTATAATTATAAGAAAATTTTTTTGTGAACTTTACAGAATTCTATTGGTCTTGTTTAACAATTATTTTGCATAAAGTATATGGCACCTCTCCTACTTTGTCTGATTTCAAGACGAGGAATGATTTACAAAATTTAAATAAGCTTCTTATAGTTTTTGTGCTTTTTTTAACGTGTACCTTCCTAAAAAGATATCACAACAATCTTGCATATTTTTTTTTCATTGACACTATAATAATTAATTTAGGGCCTGATGGCCGAGTGGGCGCTCTGGCGCTCGGTACCACAGGTTTCGAGTTCAAATCCTGTCATTGCCATGGGTGTTTGTAGTGGTTCGGAATCCACTTTAAACCGTAGGTCCCGGTAGGACCGTAGAGCGTTGCGGGGGCATTGTTACTCCGCGTCCGTGACTTGTATTCAAGTTACGCGTGCTTCCTGGGTAGTGCAAAGTGAGTAACATCGGTGCAGCTTTTATGGCATAAAAAGATCACGGTCTATTTGCCAGCTGCATTAGAAAAAAAAAATAATAATTAATTTTATTGATTAAATATTCCATCCAAAAAAATGGAGCTATGACAATACGAATATTGTGCATAGAAAATTTAATCACCAAAATAGCAATAAGAATCTTTCAATGTTTAATATTGTGATTACCTAGTTTATTGAGTTAGTTTATAGTTTATTTCAATTTTCATACTTTCTTGCATGTTGATTCAATTATTCAAGAATTTATCGACATGAAATAAGCTCTAAATTTATAAACGCGAGTACAGATAGAACTTTTTGAATATAAGTGCCATTTCTGTAAATCTCTTATGCCATGACAAAGAGGACGTACATCCTTCCTCACTACATAACAAAGACACTGACAAAAGATGCAATAAATATTTTAACAATACATTCCGAGCTAGTGATTTATTTATACAATTTCCGCATTATTTTCTAAAATTGAATGCTACCTTCCCTCTTTTACAGCAGTCGTCGTCTACGTTGAATGACAGAATGATTTATTTTTTTATGCAATAAGTTTAACTCAATAAATAATCGTTTTCTTGTAGAGAGAAGACCATTTCGAAGAATTTTGCCGATGTAGCATGCACAAACCGCGAATCCTGTTTTATTCTGGTATATACGAGCGAAACGCATCTCACATTCCGTTGCTTTTAAAATATTTAGCGTCTGGCATTACTGTGTCAGAAAATCCTTTTGTTGATCTCACAATCCTCCATAAATAGGAATTTCTTCCTATACTTATATTAGCGTGAGGGGAAAGAAGATAGTAGCGTAATTACTAGGTTCGAACGTAATAACCAGGAATGATGCGAAAGCCTTTTTTTTTTCACCCACGGAAAAATGTAGGTAAGAGGTTTAGCGATGATAAAGGTGACGCTTATATGGACCCAGGAGACGTTATTCAATTTCAGGAATACCGGGAGAAAAAAAACGGGAGTGAAAAGAAACAAACCAAATGCCATTTCCAGGTAATATAAGCTTCGAAAAAATGTAATGCCAAGAGCTTTATACTAGAGTGTTTTGTATCTTGTTTTTGACTGTTCTTTCTGAACGTAGTTGAATTCTTTTCTTTGTTGCTGTAGTTTTTGTATGGTATTTTGAAAAGGAATGCTTATTTGCGGGATAAAAGTAGTGACTAGGAAAAAGAAAACCGATATCCGAAATGTATGTTACAGAATTATTTAAAATGGTTGTCAGGGTTTTTTGAATTATGTGTGAGTATATTTTTAGCATTGCAAATATAATAATTTAACTGTCGAAGTTTCTGTTTTATTTTATTTAGTATCGCATACGGTTTTGGCAGTAAATGGCGTCTGTATGTAAATTGAAGCTAAATGAACATTTTCCAACCAATAGCATATTCGGATGGTATAAATATAAGAGAAGAAAATTTTTTTTGAACTTTATCGAATTGCAATTCTCTTGTTTAACAAATATTTTGCATAAAATATAAGCCATCTCTCCGCCTTTCTCTGATTTCAAGAAGAGGAAGGATTTACATAATTTAAATAAGCTGCATACAGTTTTTGTGCTTTTTTTTATCATGCCCCATCATAAAAGAACATGCTAATAATCTGGAAGTTTTTTTTTCTACTGACATTATAATATTTAATATTATTGATTAAAGGTTCCCTTCGAAAAATGGAGCTATTACAATAATTCTAAAACCTTTACAATTGCTTTACTTTGTATTTTTCTTTTCGTTTAGTGTCGTTGTTCTTTGTAGAATATGTAATTGATTATTTTCTAGGGTCTAGTAACTGAATCGCATGCCCTTGCATTCATGGCAATTTATTACTTACGTAATTAACATAATGGTTTTTAATCTCTTGTCATTAATAAAATAAATAATTTCTATTTCCTTATCATTTTTTCAATTTTCTTGCGATGCCATAAGAATATTCTTAGTTAGTTTAATCAAATTAATAAACTCCTTTGTGAACAAATAAAAATGTTATAGTTTCTATATATTTTTATTCCAATTTAAGAAGCTTGGCATTTTTATATTCATTTTTATTAATATAAAGAGATAATGGGATTTTAGTTCAGTTTCAGAATTTCAGTTTTAATTTATAGATAAAACGTAAAAAAATAATTGATTTAAATGATTTCAAAGGCTTAGAAAATGTTTATGAATTTCAAATAACGCGTTTATTATATATGACACTCATTGAAATCTATTTATTTACTTTTAATGTACAGAATAAATAAGTATTGAAGCAAGGACAGGAAATCAATAAACATAAAAAAAAATTATGAAAAGTAATTATTAAGCTCTTTTTCCTGATATGAAAAATATTTGACTTGATAAGCTTGTTTCTCGCGTTGTATGCATGTTTCCATAGGAAGACAGAGATTTATTATTTAAAAAAAATTATGTTTTAATTAAAAAATCAAGACTGTGAATTAAACTATGGTATATTTTTTATCATTTGTAAAAAATATTAAATGAAATTTAAGAATGACAAAACCAGAAAGAAGACAAGGTATTGATTTTTTTATCAATTAAAAAATAAACCCAATAATGTTATACGATAAACGAAAATGTTGTTTTCAGAAACTTTGATTTTTAGAACAACATAGATGTAGGAAATTCTGCGTTACGCAAGATGCATAATCGAAGGCCCACTGTACTCCAGCCTCATAGCTCATAGGATGAGTATTCATGTTGATGGATATATTATATTCATGATATACACTACCGGAAAATAAAATTGAAGACATTGAACGCGCGCATAGAGTAACATCTGTGACATTTTTAACAGTGCAAATACTTATGTACAGGAATAAATCACCAGTTCAACACAAAATATTCAAATTCAAGTTTTACAAATATTAATAACATATAAGACCTCCTTGTGCCCAAACAGAAGCTCAGATACCACATGGAAGACTGTGATAGAGAAATTATATTCTCCCCTTATGGGGTTATAACACGTCATATTTTATTCACATGATATTTAATGCTGCTAAATTTTTTAGTGGATTCTGAAAGCTAACATGCTCATGGCCATCAGGGAAAAGACATTTTCAGATGAAGAAAGGTCTGTAGAATGATTTGGCCGTTGTAATGTGCCTAAAACATTGAACACACAGCAAAGACATTCTCGTTGTATGTGAACGTGCATTATCTGTTGGAAAATTATGCCATTTTTTAAACGTATGGTAAAATGTCGTAAAGTAAAAAAGATCACTGGCCTATCAGAAATTCCCTGATATTAACCAGCTCTAATTTCAATATATAATGTGTATATATGTGCATATATGTATTACAACAACGACTGTTATTTATTACGGTCTAAAAGTTGCACGATAAAATAATTTTAGAGATGCTGTTGTAACAGATAACTCTCCATTTAGAAGTTTAAGAAATCATTTTGCAGGCGTTAGACTAACACCAAGAAAATAGGTTGAAAAGTGTATTTTTTAAGTCAACAAAAGGAATACAATAAAAAAAAAATCTTCGAAAAGCTGATATGGAGATGCCATTGAATAATAATGGTGGCTCTGTCGATGATTATGTAAATATATTTTTCGCTATGCCTTGAGTTTTATTTCAATCTGAAAGACGGATACAGATTTCGTTATTATCTGTTACATTTAAGTATTTTGAGTGATTTTACAAAATCTCAAAATATTATTCTTGTGCAAGATGTTTTTTTTTTTGTATAAAGCCCTAATGAAACCCCAAAACTCATGCTCTTCCGATAAATCCGTTTTGTAAAAAAACTTTGATTTTCTACTGGACATTACTACTTTTCATAAAAGTATTTTTCTCAAATTTCTCATATTTTTTTGATATAGACAGATGTAGAAAATATCGCCAAATTCATATGCTGAAATTCAAGAGTAGACATTTGTAAGATTTTTCCATTAACATGCAAATTTATCGAATAATTAGAACTTACAGTGCTTCATAAATGTGCCATGCAACTTTGTCATATGGAACGACTTTTATATTACTGAAAATGTTATCCCCAATATGTACTTATCACATATTTGTATCTTTTCGGAATACCTTTATTTAATTTGTGAGAAAATTAATTTTCATTTTTGAATCAACACGAGTATTTTGTCTAAGGCAAATACGAACTCTTGTGCTTCTGGCAATCTTGATTTTTTAGCAATTTCCTGTCCTACTGATAGACAAAGAGCAGCGTGATACTGATTGTTTGTGACAATTCAAATTTATTTTCAAAATGAGTCAAAGTGAAGAGATTTTTCACGATAATAGCAATGACATATCTATCGTAGAATGACCTAGAAAACTTTGGTGATATATCAGAATATTATAGTTACGATTCTAACAATAATAATCCAAAAATTATAATTTTCTCTTTTGCAACATTGTACTGTGAGAATTTAATCCCAAAATAGCAAGAAAAATCTTTCAATGTTGGATATTATGATTACATAGTTTATTGAAACACAAATTTTCAAACATTCTTGCTTGTGGATTCAATTATTCAAGAATTTATCGACATGGAAAAAGCTCTAAACTTATAAACGCGAGTACAGAATAGAACTTTTTGAATTTATGTGCCTTTTCCGTAACTCTCTTATACCATGACAAAGAGGATAACGCGTAGACGTACGTCCTTCCTTACTACATAACAAAGACAGTGACAAAAGATGCAATAAGTATTTCAACAATACATTCCGAGTTAGTGATTTATTTATACAATTTCCGCATTATTTTCTAAAATTTGAATGCTACCTGCCTCCCTTGCAGCATTCGTCGTCTACGTTGAATGACAGAATGATTTATTTTTTTATGCAACAAGTTTAACTCAATAAATAATGCTTTACTTGTAGAGAGAAGACCATTTCGAAGAATTTGGCTGATGTAGCATGCCCAAACCGCGAATCCTGTTTTATTCTGGTATACACGAGCGAAACGCATCTCACATTCCGTTGCTTTTAAAATATTTAGCGTCTGGCATTACTGTGTCAGAAAATCCTTTTGTTGATCTCACAATTCTCCATAAATAGGAATTTCTTACTATACTTATAATAGCGTGCGAGGTAAAAGAAGATAGTAGCGTAATTACTAGGTTCGAACGAAATAACCAGGAGTGATGCGAAAGCCTTCTTTTTTCACCCACGGAAAAATGTAGGTAAAAGGTTTAGCGATGATAAAGGTGACGCTTATACGGACCCAGGAGACGTTATTCAATTTCAGGATTACCGGGAGAAAAAAAAACGAGAGAGAAAAGAAACAAACCAAATGCCATTTCCAGGTAATATAAGCTTCGAAAAAATGTAATGCTAAGAGCTTTATACTAGAGTGTTTTGTATCTTGTTTATGGCTCTTCTTTTGAGCGCAGTTGAATTGTTTTCTTTTTGTTGTTGCTGCAGTTTTTGTATGCTATTTTGAAAAGGAATGCTTATTTGAGGGATAAAAGCAGTGACTAGGAGAAAGAAAGCCGATATCCGAAATTTATGTTACAGAATTATTTAAAACGGATGTCATGGTTTCTTGAATTATGTGTGAATATATTTTTAGCACTGCAAACATAGTAATGTAGCTGTTGAAGTTTTTTTTTTTATTTAGTATTGCAGATGTTTTGGCACTAAATGACGTCTGTATGTAAACTGAAACTAAATGAATATTTCCAACCAATAGCATATTCGGATGGTATAAATATAAGGGAAGAATTTTTTGTGTACTGTATCGAGTGCCGTTGGCCTTGTTTAATAATTACTAAGCATAAAATATATGGTACCTCTCCTACTTTCTCTGCTTTTAAAAAGTGGAATGATTTACAAAATTTAAATATGCTGCTTACAGTTTTGTGCTTTTTTTAAACGTGTAGCCTCATAAAAAGACATGCCAATAATCTTGCACATTTTTCTTTTTCACTGACACTATAATAATTAATTTAATTGATTAAATATTCCATCCAAAAAATGGAGCTATGACAATAAGAATATTTTGCATACAGAATTTAATCACTAAAATAGCAATAAGAATCTTTCAATGTTTTATATCGATTTTACATAGTTTATAGAAACACAAATTTTCATACTTTCTTGCTTGTTGATTCAATTATTCAAGAATTTATCGGCATGAAATAAGCTCTAAATTTAAGAACTCGAGAGTACAGATAGAACTTTTTGAATTTAAGTGTCTTTTCCGTAAATCGTTTATGCTACGACAAAGAGGATGACGCGTAGACGTACATTCTTCCTCACTACATAACAAAGACAGTGACAAAAGATGCAATAAATATTTTAACAATACATTCCGAGTTGGTGATTTATTTATAGAATTTTCGCATTATTTTCTAAAATTTAATGCTACCCTGAAAGCATTCGTCGTCTACGCTGAATGACAGAATGATTTATTTTTTTTATGCAACAAGTTTAACTCAATAAATAATTCTTTCATTGTAGAGAGAAGACCATTTCGTAGAATTTGGCCGATGTAACATGCACAAACCGCGAATCCTGTTTTATTCTGGTATATACGAGCGAAACGCATCTCACATTCCGTTGCTTTTAAAATATTTAGCGTCTGGCATTTACTCTGTCAGAAAATCCTTTTGTTGATCTCACAATTCTCCATAAATAGGAATTTCTTACTATAATTATAATAGTGTGCGCGGTAAAAGAAGATAGTAGCGTAATTACTAGGTTCGAACGAAATAAGCAGGAGTGATGCGAAAACATTTTTTTTTTTCACCCACGGAAAAATGTAGGTAAGAGGTTTAGCGATGATAAAGGTGACGCTTATATGGACCCAGGAGACGTTATTCAATTTCAGGATTACCAGGAGAAAAAAATGGGAATGAAAAGAAACAAACCAAATGCCATTTCCAGGAAATATAAGCTTCGAAAAAATGTAATGCTAAGGCGTTACTAGAGTGTTTTGTATCTTGTTTATGACTGTTCTTTTGAACGCAGTTGAATTGTTTTCTTTTTGTTGTTGCTGCAGTTTTTGTATGCTATTTTGAAAAGGAATGCTTATTTGAAGGATAAAAGTAGTGACTAGGAGAAAGAAAGCCGATATCCGAAATTTATGTTACAGAATTATTTAAAACGGATGTCATGGTTTCTTGAATTATGTGTGAATATATTTTTAGCACTGCAAATATAGTAATGTAGCTGTTGAAGTGTTTTTTTATTTTTATTTAGTATCGCTGACGTGTTTGGCACTAAATGACGTCTGTATGTAAATTGAAGCTAAATGAATATTTTCCACCAATAGCACATTCGGATTGTATAAATATAGAAGAAGAAATTTTTTTGGACTTTATCGAATTCCAATGGTTTTGTTTAACAAATATTTTGGCATATAAGGAATCTCTCCGCCTTTCTCTGATTTTAAGAAGAGGAATGATTTACATAGTTTAAATAAGTTGCTTACAGTTTTTGTGCTTTTTTTTAAAGTGCACTCTCAGGAAAGTACATTCTAATACACTCAAGAGGCAAAACATTATGACCACCTGTCAATAACAAGTTGGCCCACCTTTGGCGTGCAACACAGCTTCAACCCGCGTTGGCGTGGATGCCACAAGTCTTTGGTAGATGGCCGGAGACAGATTGTACCGGATGTTTAAGCAACGGTCACACAAATCCGAGATTTTGCGAATTGGTGGTCTTTGAACTCTGAACTGCCGTCCCAGGACATCCCAAATGTGTTCTATCGGATTGATATACGGTGAGTTAGGCAGCCAGGACATTAACTGGAATTCAGCATCATGTTCCTGGAACCACTCCAACACAATTTTAGCCTTGTGACAAGGGGCGTTGTCCTGTTGGAACATTCCATTTCCAGCTGGAAAAACAGAGGCCATGTAAGGGTGCAACTGGTCCTCAATGACGTTCAGATACCCTGTAGCATTCATGGTCTGCTCTACCACAACGACGGGTCTCAGAGACGCCCAAGAGAACGTCCCCCAAAGCATAATACCGCCACCACCGGCCTGTGTATGACCTACTGTACATTGAGGGAGCAACTGTTCGCCTGGAAGACGGTGTATCCTGACACGGACATCGGCGTGATGAATGAAAAACCGTGATTTATCTGACCAGGCAACTCTCTCCCCGCTGATCCATGGACCAGTCACGATGTTCCCGGGCCCAGTGCAGGCGCAATTGACGATGACGCTTGGTCAGAAAAGGCGCACGAGTGGGACGTGTGCTGCGTAGCCCCATATCCAACAGTGTGCTCCGATACTATTCTACTTGGCCCTGCATTGTATAGGGCTGTCAGTTGAGCCACTGCCTGGCACCGGTTTTGCTTCACCATGCGAGACAGTCTCCGACGATCTTTTTCTTTGATAGCGTGTGGACGTCCAACATCATGTCGTCTACTGCTGGTTTCACCGTCATTCATCCACTTTGCATAAGTACTAACAACTGTAGATCGCGAACAACCCATGAGTCATGCAGTTTCGGAAATACTTGTTGCGAGCCTTCGAGCCATTACAGTCTGCCCTCTATCAAAGTCGCTTAGATCCGCAGCCTTTCCCACCACACACAGAAGTAAGTGAAAGAATGATTCTTCAGACTCTCCAGCAGCAGTTAAATACCACTTCCACCTCATCACATGCCTTCCACGTCAACCAAGCGAGTTCATTGCAAAATGTAGGGGTGGTCATAATTTTTTTTGCTCTTGAGTGTATAATCGCAGACGTTTTGGCACTAAATGACGTCTGTATATAAAGTGAAGCTAGATGAACATTTGCCAAACAATATATATTGGGATAGTGTAAATATAAGAGAATTATTTTTTATATACACTTTTCTCATAGAGAAGAAAGTACACTTTTCTCATATCTGTATCTTTTCGGAATGCGATGAGATAATTTGTGAGAAAATTAATTTTTAATTCTGAATTAAAACAAGTGTTTGCATCATTCCAAAGAAAACATTAGCTCTTGTACGTCTGGCAACCTGGATTGTATAGCAATTTCATATCCTGCTGTTTCTAATAGATGGACAACGATACAGCGTGATAATAATTGCTTGTGACGGCTTGCATTTACTTTCAAAATGGTATTTTACAAAATGAAGATATTTTTAACAATTATAGTAACGACCTATCCTAGGATGATCTTCGGGGCCCGGTGGCAGAGTGGCTAGCGCCTGTGCCGCTGGGTACCACAGGTTTCGGGTTCGAGTACCAGCGGTGCCATGGATGTTTGTAGGTGTTCGGAATCCACTATAAACTGTAGGTCCCGGACTGTTTAAACTAACGTGTGCTCAAGATGACCGTAGAGCGACAAACCAAACTAAACCTAGGATGATCTCGAAGGCTCTGTTTTAATATCAGAATATTATAGTTCTGCTTCCAGTAGTAGTAGTAGTAGTAGTAGTAGTAATAATAATCCAAAAAATGATAACTTTTGTAATCTAGAACATTGTGCAGTAAGAATTTAATCCCCAAAATAGCAACAAGAATCTTTCAATGCTTGATATTATAATTACATAGTTTATTGAAACACAAAATTTCATACATTCTTGTTTGTTGATTAAATTATTCAAGATTTTATCGGCATGGAATAAGCTCTAAATTTATAAACGCGAGAGTGCAGAACAGAACTCTTTGAATTTAAGTGTCTTTTCCGTAAATCTTTTATGTCATGACAAAGAGGATAACGCGTAGACGTACATCCTTCCTCACTAAATAACAAAGACAGTGACAAAAGATGCAATAAATATTTTAACAATACATTCCGAGTTGGTGATTTATTTATACAATTTCCGCATTTTTTTCTAAAATTTAATGCTACCCGCATCCCTGAAAGCATTCGTCGTCTGCGCTGAATGAGAGAATGATTTATTTTTTTATGCAACAAGTTTAACTCAATAAATAATCCTTTGCTTGTAGAGAGAAAACCATTTCGAAGAATTTGGCTGATGTAGCATGCACAAACCGCGAATTCTGTTTTATTCTGGCATAGTTCAGCAATAGCAATAGGCCTGCCCTTGGGCACTCGGCGCCTTCAGACCGTCGTCACGATAGCAACCTAGTCTGATATTTCAATATCCTCAGCTTCTTCTTTGCTACGGGATACCTCAGGGTCTTTGGAATGGTAGGACCAGTAGTGGGAGCATTCGGTCAGAGACATTAGCTTTAGATTGGATTAACAGGATCAAAACAGGAACAGGAACAGGATCAAAAGGATCAACAAGAACAAGAACAGGATCAAAAGGATCAACAAGAACAAGAACAAAACTTTCCTAAGGGAGTGAGCGAGCCAACTCTTCAGTGATGTTAGTGTTTTGACTGGAAGACCTGGGTCAGCACCGCCTCCTTTTTTTTTTTTTTTTTTTTTTTTTTCTTAAACTTAGAACAAAACAAAATGTTAAACAAAATATTTGACAAATCTGAGCACAGGGAATTTCTTCCCTTTACAATATATTTTCTCTCTCGCATTTCCTTTCTCTCTTTTTCATCTTCATTATCTTCTTCTTCTTCTTCTCCTTTTTTTTTTTTTTTTTATTATTATTATTATTTTTTTTTAGAAGAGTTATGAACAAACAGAACCAAGAGAGAATTAAAGTTAGAAAAATTTTTTTTTTTGAGAGAGATTATTATTATTATTATTATTATTTTTTTTTTTTTACAAGGGTTATGAATAAAGAGAGCTAAAAGAAAAAACAAAATTAGACAAAATTAGGGAACAAAATGAAGGTTCCTACCCCTCCAGAGAGTCCATGATATTGGTGAAGTTCTTTTCAATCATTCTTCTAATTAATATTCTTGATTTTTTATTATATAGTAAAGTTCTAATAGAGAGGTTTAGGTAGTCTGTCGGGAACTCCTTACTTCTTTTCTTGCTCCATCTTTCACAGATAAAGATCATGTGATACCTGTTTCCTTCAGCGTCCCCACAGCTACAGATCTCTGGTTTCCCAAAGAATCTGTGCTGGTAGGACGCCAAAGCACCATGGGATCTGCTATTTCATTGCCGGCAAATCCCTCATGGGCCCTTACCCATTCTATTTTGATGTTTCCATTATATGAGGTGATTTTTTTCTTTTAGTTGGTGAATGTTATTATCCTGGCTATTTACATTACTTAAAGCATCCAGGACTGACCTTGAGTCGGATACAATTATAGTATCAAAGAATTTATTATTAATAATGTAATTTACCGCTTCCCTAATTGCAAATAATTCTGCTGTAAATACTGTTGCATGGTCACTGATTCTTTTAGTAGAGTAAAAAATTTCTTTATTATTTTGATAGTTGACGATTGCAAAACCAGTTTTATTATCTCTCTTGGAGCCATCAGTAAAAATGGTGTTAGAGTAGTTGTTAGTGAAAAGGTTCCATTTAACTGAGTTAGTCTTCCACGGTGGGTAGTTTTCAATTATATTATCATCTATGTCCTTATTGGTAATATTAATATTATCTATATTTAAATTATTGTTATTATTATTAATACGATACAGTTTAATAAGACTTTTTAATTTAATGTCAATAGGTATAATTCCTGCAAAAATATTGAGGGCATCTGTTGAAACTGTTTTGTAAGATTTAGTAATGTTAATTAGGGAAATTCTTTGGATCTGTTTAAGTTTAGTATTTTGTTTTACGGAATTTTTGTACCATATCTGGTATCCATATGTTAGTATTTTTTCTATTACTTTTTGATATAATTTTTTTACTATTGGCTTAAGGCCCCATGTAACTGTTCCGTATCTGTTAAGCATGTGTTGAACTTTAAAAACTTTATCTCTAGTATAATCTAAATGAGGGCCCCAAGAGAGTTTGGTGTCAAGAATCAATCCCAGATACTTAAGTTCCTTAGTAAAGTTAATTTTGTTATCATTGATTTTAATAGATGGGATATGAGTATATTTTCTATTTGAGATAATGATAAAATTACTTTTATTATAATTTATCTTAAGTTCATTATTAGTCATCCATTCGTTAATTATGTTAAGAGGCCTTTGAGTTTTTTCTTTGAATAGGTAAGTCGCTTTAACTTTTAGTAAAATAATAATATCATCTGCGTAAGCTCGGATTTCAATATTATCACCGAGATTGATTTTAAGGATTTCATTAATGAAGATGTTCCATAGAGTGGGCCCTAAGCAGGAACCCTGCGGAACACCTTGATTATATGGTTTTAAATTATTATTATCAGAAATATATCTATTGTCTAAATAATCAAAGAAGATATTAATTAAGTAGGAGGGAATGGGGAGACTATTAATTTTATTTTTAAGGATACTCCAGTTAACATAATTAAAAGCATTTGAGATATCTATGGAGATTAGGCAGACAATATTATTTTCCAAAAAGGCCTGTGATGTGAAGTTTTTAATATTTTGTATATGTCCTCACGTTTCACGAGTGAAACACATCTCACATTCCGTTGCTTTTAAAATATTTAGCGTCTGGCATTACTGTGTCAGAAAATCCTTTTGTTGATCTCAAAATCCTCCATAAATACGAATTTCTTACTATACTTATATCAGCGTGCGGGGAAAGAAGATAGTAGCGTAATTACTAGGGTCGAGCGAAATAACCAGGAATGATGCGAAAGCCCTTTTTTTTTCCAACCACGGAGAAATGTAGGTAAGAGGTTTAGCGATGATAAAGGTGACGCGTATATGGACCCAGGAGACGTTATTCAATTTCAGGATTACCAGGGAAAAAAAAACGGGAGTGAAAAGAAATAAACCAAATGCCATTTCCAGGAAATATAAGTTTCGAAAAAATGTAATGCTGACAGCTTTACTAGAGTGTTTTGTATCTTATTTTTGACTGTTCTTTTGAGCGTAGTTGATTTTTTTACTTTTTCTTTTTTTTGCTGCAGTTTTTGTATGCTATTTTGAAAAGGAATGCTTATTTAAGGATAAAAGTAGGGACTAGGAAAAAGAAAACCGATATTCGAAATTTATGTTATAGAATTATTAAAAATGGATGTGATGGTTTCTTGAATTATGCGTGAATATATTTTTAGCACTGCAAATATAGTAATTTAACTGTTGAAGTTTCTGTTTTATTTTATTTACTATCGCAGACGTTTTGGGACTAAATGACGTCTTTATGTAAATTGAAGCTAAATGAACATTTTCCAACCAACATCATATTCGGATGGCATAAATATAAGAGAAGAAATTTTTTTGTACTTTATCGAATTCCAATGGTCTTGTTTAACAAATATTTTGCATAAAATATAAGGCATTTCTCCGAATTTCTTTGATTTCAAGAAGAAGAATGATTTACGTAATTTAAATATGCTGCTAACTTTTTTTTTAAAGTGCACTCTCAAAAAAAAAGAACATTCTAATATAATCGCAGACGGTTTGGTACTAAATGACGTCTGTATGTAAAGTGAAGCTAAATGAACATTTGCGAAACAATAGGATATTGGGATAGAATAAATATAAGAGAAGAAATTTTTATATACACTTATCTCGTATTTGTATCTTTTCGGAATACCATGAGTTCATTTGTGAGAAAATTAATTTTTAATTCTAAATCAAAACAAGCATTTGTATTATTTCAAAGTAAACACGAGCTCTTGTACGTCTGGCAACCTTGATTCTATAGCAACTTCATGTCCTGCTGTTTCTAATACATGGACAACAAACAGCGTGATATTGCTTGTTTATGACGGCTTGCATTTACTTTCAAAATGGTGTTTTACAAAATGAGTCAAAGTGAAGATATTTTTAATAATAATAACAACGAACTATCCTAGGATTATCTCCTTGGCCTGGCGGCGGAGTGGCTATCGCTGTGGCACTCGGTACCATATGTTTGGGTTTCAAGTCCCGACGGTGCCATGGATGTTTGTAGAAGTTCGTAATCCGCTTTAAACTATAGGTCCCGGTCTGTTTAGCCTAACGTGTTCTCAAGTTGACCTTAGAGCGACAAACGAAACCAAACCTATGATGATCTCGAAGGCTGTGGTGGTGAAATATCAGAATATTATAGTTCTGATTGTAATAGTAGTAATAATAATAATAATCCAAAAAAAAAGGATAATTTTTGTGATCTAGAACATTGTGCAGCGGAGTTTAATCCCAAAATAGCAACAAGAATCTCTCAATGTTTGATATTACGATTACATAGGTTATTGAATCACAAATTTTCATACTTTCTTGCTTGTTGTTTCAATTATTCAAGAATTTATCGATATGAAATAAGCTCTAAATTTATAAACGCGAGAGTACAGATAGAGCTTTTAGAATTTAAGTGTCTTTTCCGTAAATCTTTTACGCCATGCCAAAGAGGATGACGCGTAGACGTACAGCCTTCCTCACTACAACAAATACAGTGACAGAAGACGCAATAAATATTTTAACAATACATTCTAAGTTGGTGATTTATTTATACAATTTCCGCATTATTTTCTAAAATTGAATGCTACCTGCCTCCCTTACAGCATTGGTCGTCTACGCTGAATGAAAGAATGATTTATTTTCTTATGCAACAAGTTTAACACAATAAATAATCCTTTGCTTGTAGAGAGAAAACCATTTCGAAGAATTTGGCTGATGTAGCATGCACAAACCGCGAATCCTGTTTTATTCCGGTATATACGAGCGAAACGCATCTCACATTCCGTTGCTTTTGAAATATTTAGCGTCTGGCATTACTGTGTCAGAAAATCCTTTTGTTGATCTCACAAACCTCCATAAATACGAATTTCTTACTATACTTGTATTAGCGTACGCGGTAAAAGAAGATAGTAGCGTAATTACTAGGGTCGAACGAAATAACCAGGAATGATGCGAAAGCCTTTTTTTTTTCACCCACGGAAAAATGTAGGTAAGAGGTTTAGCGATGATAAAGGTGACGCTTATATGGACCCAGGAGACGTTATTCAATTTCAGGATTACCGGGAGAAAAAAACGGGGTGAAAAAAAAAACGAAATGCCATTTCCAGGAAATATAAGCTTCGAAAAAATGTAATGCTAAGAGCTTTATACTGAAATGTTTTGAATGTTTTGTATCTTGTTTTTGACTGTTCTTTAAAGCGTAGTTGAATTTTTCCTTTTTTTCTTTTTGTTGCTGAAGTTTTTGTATGCTATTTTGAAAAGGAATGCTTATTTACGGGATAAAAGTAGTGACTAGCAAAAAGAAAACCGATATCCCAAATTTATGTTACAGAATTATTTAAAACGGATGTCATGGTTTCTTGAATATATTTTTAGCACTGCAAATATAGTAATTTAACTGTTGAAGTTACTTTTTTATTTTATTTAGTATCGCTGACGTTTTTGGAGCTAGATGACGTCTGTATGTGAATTGAAGCTAAATGAACATTTTCCAACCAATAGCATATTTGGATGGTATAAATAAAAGAGAAGAAATTTTTTTGAACTTTATCGAATTCCATTAACTTTGTTTAACAATTATTTTGCTTAAAATATAAAGTACCTCTCCGCCTTTTTCTGATTTCGAAAGAGGAATAATTAACATAATTTCAAATTAGCTGCTTACAGTTTTTGTTCTTTTTTTAACTTGTATTCTCGTAAAAGAACATGATAATAATCTTGCATATTTTTCTTTTCCACTGACACTATAACAATTAATTTTATTGATTAAACGTTTCATCCAAAAAAAAATAGAACGACGACAAATATTCATTATCTTTATTTTGTATTTTTTTCTCTTGGTTTAGTGTCATTTTCCTTTGTGGAATATGTAATTGATTATTATCTAGGGTCTAGTAACTGAATTGAATGCACTTGTATTTATAGAAATGTATTACTTAAAAAATTAAAAACTAATATGTTAATTAAATGTTACTAAAAAAAAAGAAATGATTTCTATTCCGTTATCATTTTTAAAATTTTGTCGCGGTGTCATAAAAGAAACTCTTAGGCCGTTTAATTGTATTAATAAATTGCTATGTGAAGAAATAAAAATATCACAGTTTCTATATAATTTTATTCCAAATTAAGTAGCTTTGAAGTTTTATATTCATTTTTATCAATATAAAGAGATAATGTGATTTTAGTTCAGTTTCAGAATTTCAATATCAATTTATGGATAAAACGTAAAAAAATAATTGATTTAAATGACTTCAAAGGTTTACAAAATATTTATGAATTTCATATAAGGCATTTACTATATTTGACACTCATTAAAATCTCTTTACTTTTAATGTGCAGAAAAAATAAGTATCCAAGCAGGATAGGGAATCAATAAACATAAAAAAAATTATGAAAAGAAATTCTTAATGTCGTTTCGCTAGGTATAAAAAATACTTGACTTGATTAGCATATTTCTCGCGTTGTATGCATGTTTCTATACATGTTTCTAGTTTCTATAACCAAGACTTGATTTAAGGAAGACAGAGATTTGCGATTTGAAGAAAATTACATTTTAATTAAAAGATAGAAAGTATGAATTACACTATGGTATATATTTTTTTATAATTTATAAAAATTATTAAATAAACTTTGAGAATGATAAAAACAATAAAGAAGAATGAAAGTTATTGATTTTTTTAGCAATTAAAAAACAAACACAATAATGCTATATGATAAATGAAAATGTTATTTTTAAAAACTTTGAGTTTTGGAACATCATAGATGTAGGAGATTCTTCATTGCGCAAGGTGAACCACGGAAGGCCAGTTGCATTGCAGCCTCGTAGCTCACAGAAAGGACATCCAGGTCTATGGATATGTTATGTCCAGGTTAGGCATTGCCGGAAATTAAAATTGAAACACATTGAACGCAAAGCATAGAGCAACATTTGTGAAGATTTTACCAGTGCAAATGCATGAGTAAATTACCACCAATACGATAGAAAATTCAAATTCAGTTAATTCTTTCAAATTCAAGCATTATAAATAATAATAGCATATAAGACCTTTTTGTGCATGAACAGAAGATCAGATACCGTATGTAATGTTATTAAGAACTTACATTCTCTTCTTCTGGGGTTATCACGCTATATTTCAGTCATATATATCAGATAAAATATATTTTCAGTTGGAGAAAAGTCTGGAGAATAGGTTGGTCATGAGAATGTGCCTGCATTAAGAAATTGCACATATGAATGAACTTGTATAGACATTCTCACTGTAGGGGAACTTGTATTATCCTGTTGTAACAATATGCCGATTTGTTAGAAGAATGGTAAAGAGTTAAGAGTTTTCATGACAATAATCAGCTCAAATTTCGATGCAAGTACAAATTGCCATGAAGGCTCATTATTCAGGGTTGGCATTTTTAGATCAGCTCAGCCATTCGTCCCTCGTAATCTGCCAGAACCTTGTAGACTCGAACTTATACAAGACAGAACAAAAACTGTAATCAGTTCGATGAATGCAACTTCTTTGTGAGATAAACAGCTTTCCCCACAAAACTGCAGCAAACCAGTAGATAAACGAAGCTAAACACTTCCGAACGCAAATCTGTGCATAATTTAAGAGATTTACTGTTCTTCGAATCCATGGAAGAACTTTTCAGTCTACGGATTTATCATGTCGATTTCTTTCACAGTTACAGAAGCTTCCAATTAAATAATTGTTAGGTTCCCCATTTGTACTCCATTATTTGTTTCTTAATCAAACCTTTCACTACAAAAAAATAAACATGGAATTAGAGTTGAATGCTAATTATTTTCATTGATTTTTTTTCTTCTTTTCTCCAGGAGGGAGTCAGGATCAAAGCGTTTGCAATCATCCCCCCCCCCAAGTCGCAGCGGTGTTTTCAGCGGGGGTCGTGCAGCTCTTTCGAACATTTAAAACGCTTTCTCTTTGAATTTAATTTAATTTGCGCGTTTTCCCCCTCGAGGCGAGTTTCGCAGAGCGCCAGGCTGAGTGGAAAATAACTCAGACATGTTTTGCATGCAGTCAATCCTTTCCCTACAAAAAATAAACACGGCCCTTGGATTTAAATCTTAATTATTTTCATTGATTTTTTCTTTTCTTCCATCAGGGAGTTGGGACCAAAGCGTCTGCAATCATCCCCCCAAGTCACAGCGGCGTTTTCAGCTTCACACACTCCTGCAACTCTGAACAGCGGGGGTCATATGCAGCCCTCTTAAAACTTTTAAAACGCTTCCTTTTTAAATTCAATTCAATTTGTGTGTGTTTCCCCCTCGGGGCGAGTTTCGCAGAGATCCAAGCTGAGTGGAAAATAGCTCGGACATGTTTTGAATGTCGCCTCCGAATGAGGATGGAATGAATATTTAAAAGCATGTTACTCTCTCTCGATAATAAAGGGGAAACGCTTGTGCAGATCTTAAGCAGCGCCCTCCTCTCCCATCTAACCCGAGGGTGATGGAAAAAAGTGACTTAAAGTCGAAAGTTTGTCGACAGCAGTGTTTTAGTGAGTGTTGAACAACCTTTTTCTTTCTTTCTTTGATGTATGTTAGTGCAACGTAAAAGAGGATTTATTTTCCATTTAGTACTCACAAAGGTAGATTAAAATGTTTTTGTGTTAGTTCCTAATTGCACGTAGGAAAATAATTAGGATAGCAGACTTTTGTTTTCCCACTGGTCCTTCAGTTAAAGCAGAAACTTTGTTTAATTGTACAAGGTAGCTAACTAATGTTAACAAAAAAAAGTTCTCTGTTGTATGGTATAATACAGGATGTTATGCAGCATGTTACAATGCAGGGTGCATATAATAATGTTGTTCTAATGCAACTGGTAAACACTTAGATAGTTGTCTTGGATGCCTTAAGCCAATCGCTGCACCGACGTTACTCACTTAGCACACAGAAGGAGGTGCGTGTAGCTCGAAGATAAGATACGAACGTGGAGTAACAGTACCTCCGAAACTATCTATGATCCTGTTAGACTGGGACCTACGGTTTAAAGTGGATTCCGAACTACTACAAACATCCATGGCACCGCCGGGATTGGAACCCGAAAATTGTGGTACCGAGCTCCAGAGCGGTAGGCAGTCGGCCATTCAGGCCCCATGCTAAAAACGTCCAATCACAAATCTGTACATACCGTGGAGGTTTGCGGTTCTTCGAATTTATGGAAGAACTTTCCAGTCTACTGATTTGTTATGCTGATATCGTCCACAGTTACTGAAGCTTCCTATTCGACATCACTCACAAGGTTTCTTCATATTCACTCCATAATTTGTTTCTTAATATCATAGCTCTTAGCTATAAAAAATAAACATGGTCCTTGCATTTAAATCTTAATTATTTTCATTGATATATTCATTGATTTGATTGACATTGATTTTAATTGATTATTTTTATTGAAGTGATATTATTATTTTCACTTCTTTTTTTTCAGGAGGGAGTTAGGACCAAAGCGTTTGCAATCATCCCCCCAAGTCACAGCGCTGTTTTCAGCTTCACACTCCGAACAGTTAGCATCGTGCAGCTCTCTTGAACCTTTAAAACGCTTCCTTTTTGAATTCGATTCAATTTACGCTTCCCCCTCGGGCCGAGTTTCGCAGAGAGCCAGGACAGCTCGGACATGTTTTGCATGTCGCCTCCGAATGAGAATGGAATGAATGTTTATGCGCATGTTACCCTCTCTCGATAATAACGCTTGTGCAGATTTTAAGCAGTGCCCTCCCCCCTCCCTACCCGAGGGTGATGGAAAAAAAAGTGACTTAAAATCGAAAGATTGTAAATAGGAGTGTTTTAGTGTTGAGAGAAGCCTTTTTCTTTCTTTCTTTCTTTGATGTATATTAGTGCAAAGCAAGCGAGGAGTTTTTTTCCATTTAGTACTCGCATAGGCAGATAAAAAAAATTTTGTGTTAGTTCCGCATTGCATGTAGGAAGATAATTAGGATTGCAGATTTCTGTTTCCCACTGGCCCTTAACAACTACCTTCAGTTAAAGCAGAAACTTTGTTTAATTGTACAAGTTATTTAATTAATGATAAAAAATTTTCTGCAGTATGGTATAATACAGGATTTTATACGTATTTTTCGTTCTAACGCAACTGGTAAATACTTAGACAGCTGTCTTGTATGTCTTAAGGCAAGCGCTGCACCAACGTAGCACGACCCAGAAGATGCTTGTAGCTTGAAGATAAGCTACGGACGCGGAGTAACAAAACCCCGAAATGCTCTACGATCCTGTTAGACCGAGACTTACGGCTTAAAGTGGATTCCGAACAACTACAAACGTCCATGACACCGCCGGGATTCGAACCACAAAGAAGTTCAAATAATACTACAAGTTCAAATAAGAATGTATTTGAACTTGAGTGAATGAATAAAAAAGTATTTTATGAATGATTGAAAATTTGAACAAGACTTTCACAACTTTCACTACAAAGAAACAAACATGGCCATTAGAGTTGAATCTTAATTATTTTCATTAATTTTTTTCTTCTTTCCTCCAGGAGAGAGAGTTAGGAACAGAGCGTGTGCAATCACCCCCCCCCATGTCGTAGCGGTGTTTTCAGCTTCACACTCTGAACAGCGGGGGTCGTTGTGCCTATTTTAAACTTTTAAAACGCTTCCTTTTCGAATTCAATTCAATTTGCGTGTTTCCCCCTCGGGGCGAGTTTCGCAGAGAGCCAAGCTGAGTGGAAAATAGCTCTCATGCCAAAATGCCTCCGAATGAGAATGGAGGAATATTTAAACGCATTACTCTCTCCATTATAGCGGGGAAAACGCTTGTGCAGATTTTAGCCGTACCCTCCCCGAGGGTGACAGAAAAAGTGACTTAAAAATCGAAAGCTTGTAAACAGGAATGTTTTAATGTCGATAAACCTTTTTTCTTTCTTTATTTGGCGTATATTAGCACAAAGCAAGTGAGGATTTATTTTTCATATAGTATACTCACAGAGGTTGATAAAATTTTTTTTGTATTAGTTCCGCATTGCATGTAGGAAAATAATTAAAATTGCAGACTTAAACTTTGAGTTAAAGAAGAAACTTTGTTTAATTGTGCAAGGTAGATAATTAACGTTAACAAAAAAAAATTCTCTGCAGTATGTTATAATTCAGGATTTTATACAATGTGTTATAATTCAGGACTTTATACAGTATGTTATAATTCAGGATTTTTATACAGTATGCTATAATTCAGGACTTTATACAGTATGTTATAATTCAGGATTTTTATACAGTATGCTATAATTTAGGACTTTATACAGTATGTTATAATTCAGGATTTTATACAGTATGCTATAATACAGGATTTTGTACAGTATGTTATAATACAGGATACCTAGTATATTGTAATTTTCTGCCGCATTCACAACAATTCTAGGCTGCGAATTTGACACTCCTATTCTTGAGCAATATCCGTGGATTCATTTCGCCGGCAGTGCTATATATTCTTAAACTAAGAATTAAACAAAGATAATAATTAACAACCCTAAATTAAAGAAGAACCTCTGTTTAATTGAAAATGCTAAACTGTACTAAATTTATGAATACACTGCTAAATGCTAAATTTATGAAGACCTTCGCTACGGCATGGCATAATGCAGGGTTGAACATTTTGTTGAAACATTCTAAGGTACAGATTTTTAACCAGCGATCTATGGACACATCCTTGGTGTAAAGCACATTAGGTTACCGGATTAAGAGACTTAGATTTAAAACCTAACAAACACAAACTAAAAGATTCCTTTTCTAAATTCGAGATCGGCACGATACATTTACAGATATGAAAAACCTTTCTTTGGGCTAGAGAAACAAGCGATAAAGATCACGAACTCCTCGAATCTCTTTAGCGAGATATAAAATTGGGTTCTCCAAATTGTTCTGGAAAAGAGTAGGTGTAACAAACTTTCTGCAATCTGGGTAATGCTAAATTTATTACAAATGATCTTTTAATATACTTGACGATACAATACAACTAATTTATTCCACTAATAGGAAGAATTCTTTAATATAAACCAAATCCTAGTAGTATAATTTGCCAAAAACTGATTTTTACATACCATTTTGGGGAATCAAATTGTATATGTTTTTATCCCACTTGGTAGACAACAACATCTAGACCAAGTTCATGAACCCATGTATTCTCAAACAAAAACCGCCCTTTGACTTGTCACAACTGGCTTTTTAGCAACCAATGCAAGTCAATATATGACAAGAGTGACTTGAGTCAAGCTACATTTCGGGCAAAGGGGAAGCCCGACATAAAGCTCAAAGATGGCCACTGCGGAGTCTAACAAAAAAGTCTGTTCGGATCTACTGCCCGCCCAAGACGGTTACAATATCACTCATGTACGGGGCCTTTCTCTAATATGATTTTATATCTAAATAATTTGATCCTGGAGGCAAGTTCCGAGAAAGAGAGACAGCCAACATCAAGTAGAACTCTTAAGGCTGCCCTCTTTGGTCAGATCTTCTGCAAATCTCGTTGCAGTAAACAGTTACATGTAACGGAACCCACAGAAGAAAATAAAATATTTTATTCGGGTTAGGATAGCCCCACTGTAGCCTATGCATGTTGTAAAAGGCGATTAAAATGGATACCATGTGACCGGAGGTGGGGTAAAGTCAGACTTCTTCCTTTGGGTTCCCTATGTCTTTGTGCAACGAGATCAAGGACAAAAAAAAAAGTTGCATTTTTTAATCCTTTACCCATGTCTTATTCTTGATTGAATATATTTTTATTTAAAACAACGCCCCCCCCAACCCTTCTCGCACATGTGACTCTCTTGAGAAGCTTTCGTGCCAAATTGTGTGGGCGTTGCAGTATTTATATTGTTAAATGTAGGTTAATCTAGAGGCCAAGAGAATTGTATTAATTAACAGAGTATTATTATTTAACTTGTAGAAATTATGAATGGATAATTTTGCTACATAAGAAAATATATTGTATCTTAAAGCAAAAAAGCTATTTATTACTCATATTTAGCTAGCTACTGACAAAAATAAGAAGTAAAGTAAGATATTTTGGTTCTGCTTCATATTTTTTTCTCTACTGAAAGAGAAGTGATAGGAAAAATAATAGTGGGAATGTAATATGAATGTCTAGTATGATGCCTTTCGGGAATATGTATCTTTTTTTTTGTTCTCATGAGTACAAAACATTATATGATCATCTATCCTTCTTTTCTGGTTAGTAGATGATGATTTGATGTCTATATGAGTTTCACACATTACTTACATATACTCTAGGATTCAGACGAATTTCTTAGCAATGAAGGTTCTATTTTTCTTCATCTTATTCTCTAGCTCATCTTCTTATCTTGCAGTTATGTTTCTATTTGTTATAATATGGGAACATTATCAGTCCCGAAATAAAGATTTTAGTCATTCACATCTCTTCAATACATAGAATTATTGTGGTTATTGATCATAGTAACGAATAAATATTTTGTAGGATAATTTATCTTTTTCCTTGAAAGAATTTGCTTTAGGTTGTGCTATCAAAATTTAAGTACAGTCGAAAGAAAAAATCTGACACCAACCAAATATTTTGTAATTATTAATAGACATAGACTCGTAGCTTAGTGGTAACGTGCGCTGCTGATGAGCGTCAGGACTGAGTTCAATTCCGCAGGCGGCTTTGCTGTTTACACTGTTTCAAAAACGAGGAGCCGTTTGAGATGTTCAGCATTTTGCCTCGTGAATCGGACTACCTAGTAGAGTTTTCCGGGTTTTCTCCCATACGCCCATTGCCCCTAAAATTCCTCCCGGAAGGCACTGGTCTAAAAATTTCTGTCTACCAAACAGGATTAAAAAAACCAGAATGGTATCATTGGAAATACCTAGAAGGGAACTAACTTGTGACGCAATACAGTTGATAAAAAACTTAATTAACATGTTTAATTAACTGTTAATCTATTGAGCTTAAATTCTGTGATTTTAAGAACAAATTGATTCAGCAAGTGAAAAATTGGATACCACCAATTTTTGATGGTTTTTTTAAAAAAATCTTTCTAAATTTAAATTTTTGTAATTTTGAAGAAGTTTTCTCATACATTAAAAAAACTTATTTTTATTATTTTAATTTAATCTGTATAACCTCCGGCTCGTGTTTGCTAGTAGGTATTAAACCCAAGTATATTTTAAATATAGAGGGAAGACTGAGCTGGATTAGAAAATCCTTGGTGGACAGTGCGTTTCCGAAATAAGGGAACCGAGTTCGAAACCCGACAAGCTCCTAATCAACTAATCAACAAGCTCCGGTGTCTAGGGCAGGTATGAGTACAATAAATGCATATGCCGGAAAGTCATTCAGTTGCTCTCGAGGAAGAAGGGATGTCGATGCTTACAAACTATCCACAATTAACATGAGTTAAGTGATTTAAAATTGTGGTGACAAAATGTTAGTTCTGTGTATCAGACCCCCTAGTGTGTCCTGATTAAAAATGAATCTATTAAATTTCTGCCATTTTAATGGTGAATGATTTAGGTGTAATGATTCTGGTTATTCCTGTATTCGAAAACAGTAACATTTTTCATCATCATCTAATTTAAACCTAAAATTTGGACGAAAAATGCATGTAATAATTCATAATATTATTACTTGTATTTCTGATTAAAAGTAAAAATAAGAGATTGTCTCCTGTAGCATAATATTTGAACAAGATAGACAGCATAACTATACGCTTTGGCACGTTTTAATTAATAACATTTAAAACATCCTGTACTGTATTCTGTATTTTATTATTACTTAATGTGCCCAGGAAAAATCACTTCTGTCGTACTGTATCACGTTTTTTTATATAACTGAATAACCTTGATTTTTTTTTAGTGTAATTACAAATATAATTCTCGGAAAGGGGCCAACAGGAAAAAGAGGTCATTGAAAAAGTTGTCCGTCAATTTACTGGAGATAGGGAACCCTGAGATAAAAAAAAAATGAAAAAAAAATAACACTTTTAAAAACGACGATAAAAGCCCCAAGTAAGATAAAAAATTTGACAGCTTTATTCTTAGAAAGACCTAATATTACTTTCCATTTCATGATATTTATCATATGTATATGATAAATGTCATAAAACAACATCATTTATCATATATATTTGTATGATAAATGTAAAGTAATATTTGTAAATCACGATTATATATGATAAATATCGTGATATCTATATATTATTATAATATCCTTCTCTTTTGTGTTATTAATTGTATTCACGTAAAGCTTATGGTCTATTTACTGGCTCGCTGAGCTCACGCTCGAAAATGAACTAAGTCGCTTCAATACATTAAATTGCACGACTAGTGGCCTATGCAAGGCTATTCAGGTTCGAATGCATTCAAGGCGTGCATTGCAGTTACTACTTTCAGAAACGAGAAGATTCGATAGCGATTATGCTAGTGTGTCATAGTTTAACGATTATTAGCCTTCCCAAAAAGCGACGTCTTCCTCTCATCACTGTCGGTGGACTATTCGTGACATACATCATCGAATCGTGGAACACGGCGCTCACTGATGATATACAAAAAAATTTTGCTGAACCAGTATAGGGAAAAAAGAACTTTATTTATCATATTAAACGGATTTTACTAGTATTTATACATTTCGAAAAAAATATATGAAAAATCTTAGTAAAATCAATGATCTAAGCACTACATTATATTTTTTTCAATTATTTACAAATAATATTTTAATCAATAAAACTGTGGTTGTTTTAATAAATTCTCTAAGACAAAATAAATGGTTTTTTTAATTTTTCCCTAATAATTTGCATACTGTATCTTCCCTACGAAAAATTTTGATGAGGAAAAAAAAAATTATCAAGTTCTTGTCATCTACTCCCTTTGTACCTTTAAAAAGATAAGCATTGCTGCCTCCATCAGCATTTCCGTTCTTTGCCTCTTTGAGTCACTTATTAATAGGATAAGAAGCCTAATTAACTGCATCAGCATTTTGTCTACTAGGTAGAACTAATTCTTCTCTTTCACTTTTACTTTTACTAGCTGTCATTCATCTAGAATGTCTGTTATTACGAGAAGATTTTGCTACAATCAATTGTACTGACTTTTTAAACTAATTTTATTGCCTTTTGTTCATTGTATTTGATAGCTCATTTAGATATTCAATTCAAAAGTAAGAAACAATAAGTAATAAATGTAAGTCTTTTCGCAAAATCAGTGGAAATATTTCTCGGAAAAATATATTTTTTATTTTAACAATATATTTTATTGAGGAAAATTCTGGGAAAGGGTCCAACATATAAATATATAACAATATATTTTATAAAATTATAAATACTATAATTTTTGTTTATATTATAGAGATGGACAAGAAAGTATTGGTGGCCTAGTGACTAGTGCTCTGGTTTCGGGCTCGAGTCCCGGCAGTGCCATAGATGCTTGTAGTGGTTCGAAATCCACTTTAAACAGTATGTCCAGATCTAATATGACTGTTGGGCGTAGGGCTGACAACCTTATTCAGTAAAAAGGAAAGAAGTCCCCCCTGGCCCATCAAGGAGTTTTTGCACCAATGAAGGCGAAGGTATGAGGTTTAAATTATTAAAGATACCATTTATAATTTCCCACGTTTCAAGTTTTTAATTTTTAAGTCAAATATAAGAAAAAAGATAAATAAGTTTTAATTATAATAAAATGTATCATTAAATTGAAATCATATTTTTACAGCAAATTATCAAACTGTTAATAACGTATTCATTATCATGTTAAGAAGAAGTATTTTCTTTTTTATTGTATTTCTTTTTTATTGCATTTTACCTTGAAACTCATAATCTTTTTTCAGTAAAAAAAAAAAAAAAGAAATGGTACAGTATGTAAAACAGAATTCGGACTTTGAAGAATCTGACAGACAGCGTTTTAGATTTTTGGACAGAGCATACAGTATCTGTGTCTACGACTAGGATAGGATAGATAATACTAAGACAATAAAATGCAAACCTAGTCTAAAATATGTTTATTTATTCATCAACATAGTCCCCCTTCTTTTAGACTACATGTTCCCAACAGATTGTCGATACTATTCTTTCTGCGATTATTTTGGTTTTGTTTTGAAGAAAGAATACAGAATAGCTTCAGCTTTTTCTCTTGAAACCCTTTAAAATAATTTTGCGTTAAATCGCAAAACAGGGGCCGTTGGGATTTGGTGATTTTTTGTGGCACCAATTGGCTGATAAGTCGCCAATTGTGGAAACTCGATTTTCTTGCAATTCACTTCATTTACAATTGCAACCCATTATTGGTGAACTTTGGCAAAAATATTTTTTGACGTCAAATTTCCATCCATCTATGATAGAACATATTTTACATAAGTATTAAAATTTTAGAATATTTAATAATTTCAGGAAAGATTTATTTCTGAAAACTTTTATAGATACATTATATGATTTTTTATTAACTAAAAAAAACTAGAGTATCATAAAAACTTTTTTAATTGTTTCGTATTTATGATAATAGAAAAAGGAAACTAGAATTAACGAATCTATTAGAAATAAAATGATTTAAATGAGGTAGTACAAGTTTTGAAATCCTATCTTTTGTTGTTTGTTGAAATTTTTTATTATTTATGTATTATTTTTCATTATTTTTTCTTCAACATTGTTGTTCTATCTGAAGATCAAATTAAAAAAAAAAAAACGAATACATAAGCAGTAAAAGTGTTTAAAAAATGTATTTTTTTATCGGTTATCTAACATAAAATATTTGCAACTAAATACCATATTTCTATTGGGAAAATACTTTTTCTCTAATCAGAAAATAGTTTTTAATCAAACATATTGGATAGAATGTAGTAATTTCAAACTAAATTCCAATCTTTTCACTACACTGGATATTTAATATTTTTTTCTGTTATTCATTTAATGAAAAAACTGATGGCAACACTTTTCTATGGGGAAAAAAAAAAGCAAACTAGAAAAATTTAAATTTTTGAAAGAAAAATAAACGATATAAAAATAACGGAGATAGATAAAAAATTAGATAAAAAAATAAAATAAAATACAACATTAATAAAAAAAGCATTCGAAGTATTTTTTCTTTTATTATTATTATTGAAAAGTGCGTAAATTAATTTGCTGCTCTTCAAGATATTTTTTTTTTAAATATTTCTCAAGGGGTATGTTCCACTTAATTACTTTTGGAAAATGCTGCACTTATCAATATTCAATTCAAATTCTAACCTTTGTGTTGTTGTGAAGGAGAGAGATAAATTTTTATTGAATACTTTTGTTTAATGAATACTAGAAAGTGTAAAAAAAAAGAAAAACCTTAATTTAAAACGAATTGGAATTCTTCCGGTTTCGTATTAGTTTAAAAATCTGTTTAAAAATAAAAATAAAGTATTTCTTACAATTTTTTTATGCAAAAAAATGTATGTAATAATTAAATATTCAATATACTCGAAGTATTTTTTTCATTTAATGAATAAATAATTCTATGGAAAAAACTATGCATAAAATTATTTAGCTTTTTATATACATGTTTTCTGTTTTTTTATATTGGTTTAAGAAATGATTTTTATTAGTATAAGTTTTGTTAACATTCACTATTACTAGAAATTTATCACTCATTTAAAAAAAAGGATTTTTGGATTATTGGTACTCATTAATATAGATTGTTATTTTAGTATGACAAATATTTTTACTACCATTTATAATTTTGCTATAAATTTTAATGATAAATAGTTGTAATAAGAAATGATTTACAGAGAAAAATATTTCTGTATTCTGACTAAATCATGTCTGGGGTTCAGTTTCACAGGTTTCGGGTTCGAGTCCCGGTGGGGCCATGAATGTTTGCAGTGGTTTGGAATCCACTTTAAACCGTAGGTCCCGATCTAATAAGACTATAGATGACTGGGCGTAGGGCTGACAACCGTACCTCGTAAAAAAAACCCATCTCCTGTCTCGAAATCTGTCAGTAGGCAGACGGCCTTGTCCTATCATGTTGTCCTACCCTTCTTCTTCTTCACTGGCTGTCGAATCAATGAAGAAGTACAAGAAGACTTAATTATTACTTTCGAAACTAGGATACGATTGTAGCATACAAGAATTATTTTGTATAAACAATAAACTTTAAATATATAAAACCCTAACTTTAAATAAAATAATAAAAAATTGGGTTAATAAATCGAATGAGGTTAATAATCTTTGAGGTGGGAGATAAAAAAGGATAACTATCCCATAACTCATTAATTCAAATAGCATGAATCTGTAAGTTACAATTGTCCTGCATCATTTAAGCTCAAAACAATTGTCTTGCATCAATTTGTGTGTGTGTGCATTTAACGGTGGAAACTTTATACCAAAAAAAAAAAATTCACCGAACTGCCATGATGGAAGATGTATATCCCTTTCTAATTAGCCTGAATTGTGCACACAAATGACCGTAGAGAGATAAAATAGAGCCAAACTAATAGCAACGCGCTGCTGGTGAGCATTAGGGCGCAGGTTCAATGCGCTGGCGTGTTTGTTGTAGACACTGCTTTAAAAACACTGCTTTTTTTTTTGTCTTGAATCGTGAGTCGGCCACTGCCTTCCTTTTTGAGCGCCACGGAGCCCTGTCAGACTTCTACCTACGGGTGTTCCATCATACCAGAAGCTGTCGTCAACTTCCCCCCTCCCCCCAACATGAGACTACACGGGTTCTTGGATTTGGTATATATATTGCTGTCTACCAAGTGGGATAAGAGAAAATAAAACAAGGAACATTTATAAGAGCTGTCACTATTTCGACCGAATCTCTTCGTTCCTGAAAGGAGGGACTGCAACGTAGGCCATCAACAGATTCAAACCTTAGGTCAGTTTTTTTAACTTGAAGTTTACAAAAATCCTCGTGTACTACAAAAGTTTTCAGAAATAAATAACAGAATTAATGACCAAAAACAATAATTTAATAAATATCAACTTTAAAAGGACACATAACAATGAAAAAGAGAAATTTTTTTTTATTAATTAAAAAATCTAGAATATTATAAAAACATTTTAAATTGTTTAGTATGTATGACAGTAGAAAAGGAAACCAGAATTAACGAAGCTATTAAGAAATAAAATGATTATTTAATTGAGGTAGTACAAGATTTGAAATCTAAACTTTTGTTGTGAATAGAATTTTTTATTATTCATTTTTTGCTGAACATAATTGTAGAATCTGAAGATCAAATTAAAAAAAAAAAACGAATACACATACATTAAAAGTGTTTAAAAAATTCCCTTTTTTTGGTCAGTTATCTAGCATAAAATATTTGCAACTAAATACCATATTTCTATTGGAAAATACTTTCTCTCTAATCAGATTTTTTTTTTTAATAATTTTTAATCAAACATATCCGATAGAATGTAGAAATTTCAAACTGAATTCCAATCTTTTCACTACACTAGATATTTAATATAATTTTTTTCTGCTCATTAATTTAAAGAAAAAAATGATGGCAACATTTTTCTATGGTGTAAAAAAAGCAAATTAGAAAAATTTAAATTTTTGATAGAAAAATAAACGATATAAAAATAATGGAGATAGATAAAAAATCAGATAAAAAAAATAAAATACAACATAAATAAAAAAAAAAAACACGTATTCGAAATATTTTTTTTTTTTTTTTTCTTATTATTATTGAAAAGCGCGCAAATTAATTTGCTGCTCTTCAAAATATTTTTTTAAAAAAATATTTCTCAAGGAGTATGTTCCACTTAATTACTTTTGGAAAATGCTGCACTTATCAATATTCAATTCAAATTCTATCCTTTGTGTTGTTGTTAAGGAGAGAGATAAGTTTTTATTGAATACTTTTGTTTAATGAATACTAGAAAGTGTAAAAAAAAAAAAAAAACCTTAATTTAAAACAAATTGGAATTCTTCCGCTTTCGTATTAGTTTAAAAATCTGCTTAAAAATAAAAATAAAATATTTCTTACAATTTTTTTATGCAAAAAAATGTATGTAATAATTAAATATTCAATATACTCGAAGTATTTTTTTCATTTAATGAATAAATAATTCTATGGAAAAAACTATGCATAAAATTATTTAGCTTTTTATATACATGTTTTCTGTTTTTTTATATTGGTTTAAGAAATGATTTTTATTAGTATAAGTTTTGTTAACATTCACTATTACTAGAAATTTATCACTCATTTAAAAAAAAGGATTTTTGGATTATTGGAGGGAATGTTATATATTGTTATTTTAGTTAGACAATTTTTTTTATTACTATTTATAATTTTGTTATAAATTTTAATGATAAATAGTAGTAATAATAAGCGATTTACTGAGAAAAAATATTTCTGTATTCTGATTAAATCATATCTGGAGCTCCGTGCCACAGGTTTTAGGTTCGAGTCTCGACAGTGCCATGAACTTTTGTGGTGGTTCAGAATCCCCTTTAAACCGTAGGTCCTCGTTTAGTATGACTGTAGAGCGTTGGTCGTGGGGCTGATAACCATACCCCTTAAAAAGAAAACATCTCCTGTCTCTAAATCTGCCAATAGGCAGACGGCCTTAGCCCACCATGGGGCTGCTGAGCCAATGAAGAAGAAAAAGAAGAAGAAATTATAATCTTCAAAGCTAAGATAAGATTCTAATAATGAATAAATAAAATAATTTTAAACTGGGTAACTACTTAACAAACTGGGTTAATAATAGTTGAGGTGAAAGAAAAAAAAGTGCAACTAACCTATAACTCATTAATTCAAAGTAGCATAGCTTCAAATCTCTTCGTTCCTGAAAGCAGAGAATGCAACGTATGCCACCAACCGTTTGAAACCTTAAGTCGCTTTTTAAAAATGAAGTTTGCAAACAATCCTTGTCACAGAGGCTTACAGAAATAAGCAACAAACAAATCAATGACAAAAAACAAATAAATAATAAATTTAAAAGAACACATAACAATGAAAAAAGGAAAATAAAATAAATGCTTTATCTTAAGAAACATTAAAGTAAGAATTGACGAAGTTTGGTGGCCATTTTATTTTTTGAAGTGTCATATAACTGATGTTTTTGTTGTTGCATTTAATTTCGGAAATATATTACACAATAAATTAAAGAGTGGGTTGTTGTTGTGACTAATCCTCACTGTCCTGCAGTGAGGAAGGACACCCCATGAGTAATCTACTCATGGATTTAGGTGAGGGGAGCAGTTTCTATTGGGCTGGAGCACCCATAAGTAGAAGTCAGAAGCGGCTTAGTGACGTGAAGAAGGAGGGCAGTGTCTTCAGGGAGGACTTTTAGGGGGAGCTCCACCGCATTTGCGTATCGTATGGGAGGAAACATGGAAAACTCCCACCAGGCAGTCCGACTCACGAGGCAAGAAGCCGAACATCACAAATGCCATCGAATCTCCTCGTGTTTTGAAACAGTGTCTACAACAAAGCGTTGCCAGCGAATTGAACCTCAGCCCTAATGCTCACCAGCGGCGCGCGTTGCCACAGAACCACAAGTCGAGCAAAGAGAATGTAAAAGTATATAAACAATATAATAAAATGTGAATAATTACAATACTTAGCTGTTATAACTAATAAAAACTACTTTGATGGTTTTTCATACTGTCAAAGTTTCTAAAAAAATATTAATTTTTTAAAAAACGTGAAATAAAGTATCTAAACAAATAAAGCATCTAAAAAAAGGAAAGCATTAATAATGCAGCTAAATGATGTAAATTTTATGCAGTGTTATTCCAGTTAAAATCACATTTAAATGATTTCATATAATTGAATAAATAGTCGAACTTAGAAGGAATTGGATTATATTAGGAATGCAAATGTTCAAACTTTTTGTTGAATTATTTTCTACCTCTATAGGTAGTTAATTTTTGGTAGTAATGTATTCATAAATTCCATTCATCTAGATTTGAATTATGGATCTAGATCGTCTAGATTTGAACAACTTATTTTATGCATAATATATTATGCAGATAATTTATTATACGTTTAATATATGTAACCCACTGTTTCTTCTATTTATATAATACAATAACAGTTTAAATAACTATTTTTGTAATGTATAAATAAAAACTATTTCATGTTATTTTCACGATTGCTAGTAATTAATTTTTAGTAGTAATGCATCCATAATTTCTACTATTCAAACAGCTCTTAATTTGAATCAATAATATATTATGTAGATTAGCCACAGTAGCCAATATCTATCACACAATAATTTCTCAATTGGAAAATAGCATAAATTTAATATATTTCAATATAATAATTATTTACAACTTTTAAAATGATAATTATTTTTGGAATATATGCATAAATATTAATTTTATGCATTATTTTTTACCGGCAAAACTATTGAAAAATAACAATGAATGTCCGCCAGGAATATTTTAATATATATAAAAAAATAATACAAAACTATACATATACAAAACACCAAATTTTGAATTTACCAGTAATGTGAAAAGAAGGTTTAATTAATAGAGATAATTTATTTAGAAGAATTATGACTATTATTAAGAAGAATAATGATTAGAAATCTAGGCTTTTTTTTTCGAATTTGATTATTGCTGAATCTTTAATTTACATGCAGATAATGCAATTAAATTTCACGGATAGTTATCGATTATCTTAAATCTGAAGAAACGTCGTGAAGAAATAAGAAAATTTACCATTCAATAAATCGTTTTTGAAAGGAATTTCGTCATTGAAATCATTTATTAGGAATTTCTAAAATGAGAATGCAGTCCAATTTCTAAAATTAAAGTTAAAAATCAAAGACACAAGTAGAAAATAGTACTGGGGTAGAAATTAAGCAAGTATTGATTATTTTTAGTTTTTAATTTTTTTTTAAGTTTTAAATCATCATATAAAGATGAATATTAAAATATATTTATTATATTGTTTAGTCGTGCTAAGATTTGTTAAAAAATAAATTCAAGAAACAAAACGTTAAAAAATTCAGGCTTGTATAGCTAATTTTAGTTACGTGGTAGTAGAAATCTAACTTTATCTTCTGTAATTTGCTTTTTGTTTTAAAATAACGATGTAATAATTTTAAAATCTTATAACCCCCTCCCCCCTCATGAGCATGTATTGAAATGTTTACTGGCTACATTTCGAATATTATTATTTCGGTTTATCAAAGTGACATCAAAATCTATAAAATTTCAAACTTTTAATAAAAATAAATATATCATAGTAAAGAAGTTGTCAATAAATTATTTTACTTTGTTTTGGATATGTTTTAATAAGAATAAATTCTGTTTTCAAACAATTTTTGTTGCCAGAGCTAATATGTTTTTTGTACTTAAGCATGACGAAAATGGTTAACCACGTTTCAATTAAAATATATTGAAAAATACTTTGATTGGTTTAGGTAAATTTTATAGTTAATTGAAAATGATTAACAATTTTCAATTAAAGCATACTGAAAAATGTTTTCATTGGCTTAGGTGAATTTTATGGTTAATAGTCAATGGTTAACCCTTTTTCAATTAAAATATATTGAAAATTGTTTTGATTGACTTAGGTGAATTTATTCTTTTATTTTTAATAACAATAAACTTTTTTTTAAGCCTTTAAAAACAATAAAAAATTATTTAATAATGAATAAAATTTTGCTACATACAAATGAATGAAGAAATTGGGAAAAAAATATTAATATCTTTCTAATACATTTTATTTTGGAATGTGAATAATTAATGATAATTATTCTTTTAATAACGCTGAATTTTATTTTGAGGTATAATAAAAACATTTTTATCCTTTCATCTTTTGGATTTAATTTAAAAAAGTGTCATTAGCTTATAAGTTTATGTTTGTTTACGTCTTATGTGTAAAAAAAATGAAAGAAGAATCTATATAGATATGAAGAATACTTCACTTTTTTGAGAGACAGTAAATCAAAAAGTAATTAGAACTGATAGAATCAGATGATATATATCTCTTTCTAAGTTCCCCGTCTAGCCAACGATATTTTCAAAACACGTTTTCCAGAAAGGTTCTTTTAACTTTTTTTTGATGCTCACATACCAATTTCGTAACTTCGTTAGTTTATCTGTACCGGACAAATTTGTTCCTGTCAAATAATTTCTCGAGAAAAGATAAAATCGAATTTTGTCTATTTCTGTGTAGCTGGATCATCAGATCGAAATTGTTGACACATTTGATATCAACTTCCTCCGACAAAAAGAATGCTTTTTGAAAAGAGAAAATTATAAATAGATATTAGGAGAATAGAGAGCGTTAATTAAATTTATTTATACATTAGTGTCATCTGAAAAATGAAAACAAAACATGGAAATTTTTAAAACTTTATCTGTTATTGCTAAATGTTTACAGTTTATACCAAAAAATGTATATGAAATCGAAATATATTGATTTTGCTATTTTATCTTCTATATTAGCATATAACATTATTACATAAACATATAAACATGCTATTTTGACTTCGAAATTTCTATAAATTATAAGCTTTTTCATCAAATTAAAGAAGTCAAAAATCCTTCCCTTTTTAAACGTTCAATAAAGCAAATAATAGTTGTATTGTCCGACTCATGGCTCAGTGGAAATTTGTACATCTGGTGCGAATTAACACTTGAGGTTAAATCCGCTGGCGGCTTTGTTGCAGACACTAGTTTAAAAAACGAGGAGGCTCGATAAAGTTTGGGATATTTAGCATCTTGCTCATTAGTCTGACTGTCAGGTGAGATTTCCCCCCATGTGGTTCTCAAATGTGGGATAGTTCCCGCTAAAAATCAACACTTAAGGCCCTTCCCTCCTTCTTGAATGGCATGGAGCCAAATCAAACATCTATATACAGATGCTGCATACAACAGAAGCTGCCCCTTCCCTTTCTTCCATGTGTCCTCATGAGTTCTTGGTCCACATGAGTTCTTAGATGTTGCTGTTTACCAAGTGGGATAAGAAACAACGAAACATGTTTGTATTATTACAAAATTTTTAACATGTGGATTAAAAAAGGTTTTCCATCAGATATATTCGGAAGCTTGGTTACCCATTTTATCTTGCAATCAATTGGTTTTCAATGGCATGAGATTTAGCATTGCAGTTGGAACCCACCGTAAGGTTCCTGTTGAGTGCGTGGGATCAGTTAGGCGATAAATTAGCCACAGGAAATATAAAAAGAAGCTCAATTAAATTTTTAAAAATCAGTTGTCTGCATATTAAATGATCACTGTTGTTGAAAGAAAGATGTATTCAAAAATAAATATAAAAAGTATATAAAAATAGTATATAAAAAAGAGTACATAAAAATTCTTTTCCTTTAGCTTTTTTAATTTGTTTACACTAGGACAAGATCTATCCACATAATCTTTAAACATTTTTTTTTCCTAATGCAGCTGGCAAACACTTAGACAGCTTGGTCATGGATGCCTTAAGGCAAGCGCTGCACAGACGTTACTCACTTCGCATTACCCAGGGGGCGCGTGTAACTTGATGGTAAGCCACGGACATGGAGTAACAATGCCCCCGCAGCGCTCTACGATCCTATTAGGACCAGGACCTACGACTTAAAGGGAATTCCGAACCACTACAAACACCCATGAGCAAAGCCGGAATTTGAACCCGATACCTGTGGTACCGAACGCCAGCAGCCCATCTTAAATATTCAAAAATAAGAATGACAATTTTACAAAGAATATATCAGAAAATCATTGCATTATATCACTTCATACTTTTCAGTATTTTTATTTAAAGATTTTCTATTAAAAGAAGTGGTGTTATTATTTTTAAATTTTGTATACTAGTCTTTGACTACTAGAACTACAAATAAGTGGCAAATTCACCGTTTCCCAAAAAGCACCATTGTCACATCACACTCATTTTTTAGTAAAGCAATTTGTTTATTGTATTTGGAGAGTTCGCCTTTTCCTATCCTCCTCCTCAAGCCAAATTCCAATGTATTCCAACCTATGGATTTATAGTGCCGGCATGGCTTGGTTTATTGCGGTTCGAACTTGATTGGCTCACTCAGAAACCAATGATATAGCATGTTACGTGCGTTATATACTATGTTCCACTCCTGCTGGAAAAATAAATGGTGCTAAAAGTTTTCTCCTTAGATTAAGATCTGGGATCCAGATACAAACTTTCCTTTAATTTTTTTTCAATTCCTTCTATTAGCTCACACTCTCCCTATATATATCGTGTTCAAATTTTCAATCGTTCATAAAATACTTTTTATTCATCACTCCAATTCAAATACATTTTTTGAAACTTGTAGTGGACAACACTTGATGTGAATACAGTATTTTCAAATATTAATTCATTAATTTAATTTAATTAATTATTTTTAGTTTTATAGGGGAGAAAAAAATTTCTCTTATTAAATATCGCTTGTTACTTAAGCGAATAAATAGTTACAAACAAAAATAATAATCCAACGCCATATATAGAAAGGAAAATGGAAAATTGCAAGGAAATTCGCTTTCTATTTTGCCTCTTAATATTGTGATTCTGTTATATGTATATACATATTTATATTAATTGTAAGTATTTAATAAAAATTATAACTGTAATTATTTCTTTGTTGACCTAAGTAGTAATTGACTTTTTTTATATTACTTATTTAATAGAAAACGAAAATGCTCAAAATTAGTATATCCATTGATATATTTTGTATAATAATAATAATAATATTAGTTAATCTAATTATTAATTGATAATAATATTAATTAATAATTAGTTTTTGTAGTAATATACATAATATATCAATATATATGGGCATGGCGTACAATTTCAACATAATTAATTTTAATTTCTTATAATGAACAAATATCTCATGGTGATCTTATGACTTTTTCGTTCCAAATAGGGTCATGATATTTTTCATTGTGTTATGCATAACCGTCATTCAAGAAATGAATAAATTTAAATTTTCATTAAAATTCACCTACACTTACGAAAGACTTTCGTACAACAAACGGGGGCGTAGTTCCTGGATGGGATTACAGAATGAGGGCGTATATTAAATTTTAATACCTAATTGTTAAAATACTGTAGAAAATGTCAAAGGCTTTGCCGAGTTAATCTATAAATACACGTGTCGCCGGCTGGCCAAATCTACTGTCTCAGTTTTCACAAAATTGGTAAAATATTGATGCAAATATTCTGATAAAATAACCCTTGAAGTTATATTGTTTAGAAACAGAAGATTGTTATAGAGTTGGAGGATAAATATTAACAGAATTCATTAATTAATCAATATAATTATTTAATTATTTACAATTATTAAAATTATCCACGTTTGTTTTGTTTCTTTTAAATGTCAGGATCTTTGATTTGTGACATTTGATACCAAAAATATGTAGTTGATCAAAATTACCCAGGGTGCATTTCGAAGGATGGCTGCTATGTACCCTATGTTGGCAACACGATGTGGAGCAAACATTTTTAAAGGCGTTATCATTTTCGTTAATAAAATATTCTTCCCACCTCTTCAAAAAGAATTCTAGCTTATGAATGTATCGTGCCCATGCTCAGCAAAGACACAGGAGCTATCTGTTCGTCTTTATTTCTTGAGTTTTGAATTAGTGCTATACGCACTCCATTATAATAGTTATAAAAACTTGTAACGTTACAAACTTTCTAATTTACTTAACAATAGCGTGTGTAAATTTTATTATACACATTATAATAAACATGGATAAATTATTTTACCATTAAAATAGTATCTTGTTTAACTGTCAAAGAACACATTTGCCATTTCATGATTGTCGTTAATATCCTCCTCCCCTCCTCTTCAAAAAGAATTATAATCTATGAATATATCGTGCCCATGCTCGACTGAGACACAGGATATATCGGCTCGTCTTTATTTATTGAGTTTCAAATTCTTGCTATACGCATTCCAGCTATAAAAATTTGTAACGTTACAAATTCTCTAATATACTTAACCACAGAGTGTGTAGATTTCATTAATTCATTGTAATAAACATGGAGAAATTCTTTGCTACTAAAATAATATCTTGTTTAGCTTTCAAAGAACACATTTGCCAGATTTAAAAATTAATCAAAGAATACTTATAATACAAATAATTTGAATGCAAATAATTTTACTACTAAAATAATATCTTGTTTAGTTATCAAAAAACACATTTGCCTTATTTATTTACAATTATTAAAATGATCCACATTTGCGTTGTTTCTTTTAAAATGTCAGGATCTTTGATTTGAATCATTTGATACCATAAAGATGTAGTTGATCAAAATTACCCAGAGTGCCCTTCGAAAAGGGCTGTCCTGTACCCTGATGTTGGCAACACGATGTGGAACGAACATTTTTAAAGGCGTCATCATTTTCGTTAATAAGACATCCTCCCCTCCTCTTCAAAAGGAATTCTAGCTTATGAATAAATATTGCCCATGCTCGGTAGAGACACATACGCTGTCGGTTCGTCTTTATTTCTTGAGTTTCAAACTCGGGCTATACGCATTCCATAATAACAGTTATAAAAATTAATAAAATTTGACATGTTGCAAATTTCCCAATTTATTTCCAATAACGTGTGTAGATTTCATTATTAAGCATTATTTACACACATCTAAAATTATTTAATTATTACATTATTTTTGCATTATTTCATTATTAAACACATTATTATAAGCATGGAGAAATATTTTTGTTATTAAAATAATATTTTGTTTAGCTATCAAGAAACGCATTTGCCAAATTTAAAAATTAATCAAAAAATTTATAATTAAGAAAAAATAATCAATAATAAGCAGAATTAATCAAATAATAAGAAGAATTAATCAATAATGAGAAGAATTAATCAATAATGAGAAGAATTAATCAATAATGAGAAGAATTAATCAATAATGAGAAGAATTAATCAATATTAAGAAGAATTAATCAATAATGAGAAGAATTAATCAATATTAAGAAGAATTAATCAATAATGAGAAGAATTAATCAAATTATCAAAGAAATAGGAATGATTTCTTAAGTAAATTTCATAACAATTTTTCATTTAAAATTGTTAATCGATTTTGAAGAATATGTTGAGAAATGAATTTGAAAAAAAAAAAAAAAAAAATACTATTTTAATGGTTCTATTCTTTTCATGCACAAAACGAAATTCGAAAATTAATTTCGAAATTCCGTGAGCTCTTCTCTCTTCGAAATTCTTCAGTGTTTATTAGAATAGTTAAAATATTTCTAAATTCATTTGTTGAAGAGAACTGATTACTTTATCTACGCACTTGAGCTCGAACTAAAAACGTGCGAATTATTTGCCGTGATAAGCATAAGACTTATCTTTTCTTTTTTTAATCTTTCTGTGCGAAGAAAAATTCGAGATAAAAAAAAAGTGAATCGACTTAAATTCAATTTAAACATCTCTCATTTCTGAAAATTCACCCCTCTTTCATTTGCATTTCCGTTCTCTTTGAAGAGGAATGTATTCAGCAATTCGGGGAAGTAAATATTATCAAATTTGTTCGATTTTCAAGAACTTCAGAGAAAAAAATTATTTTTTTGATGAGCAAATATCATTTTTTTTAATGTTGATTATATTCTGTGATAATATAACAGAACAATGTAAACATTCTGATTTAAAGCTTAATATAGATACTTCAATTTTTATTGTTTTTTTTTACATTTTTATAATAGTTTCCTGGATTTTACAAGGTGAAAAAATATTTAAATTTGTTTAGTTAGAGCAGCATAAGTAACAGCTTTAATTTTGTGAGAAATGACGAAAAAATGTGACAAATTATTCATTAATAGAATTGAATTAAAAATCTAAGCAGAATATAATGGTTTTCATTTAGATAGATTTAATTATATATACGGAGAGTGATTTAAAAAGAGTTAACCAAAGAACACATTTGCCAAAATTAAAAATTAATCAAAAAATTTATACTTAAGAAAAATTAAAGAATAATAAGAAGAATTAATGAATAATAAGAAGAATTAATCAATAATAAGAAGAATTAATCAAATTATCAAAGAAATAGGAATGATTTCTCAAACAATTTTTTATAACAATTTATTCAAAATTATTAATTGAGATATTTTGAGATTAAAAATATGTTGAAAAATGAAATTGAAAAAAAAAAAAAAAAAAAAAAAAAAAAAAAAAAAACTATTTTAATGGTTCCATTCTTTTCGTGCATAAAACGAAATTCGAAAATTAATTTCGAAATTCCGTGAGCTCTTCTCTCCTAGAAATTCTTCTGTGTTTATTAGAATAGTAAAAATATTTCTAAATTCATTTGTTGAAGAGAACTGATTACTTTATCTACGGCATTTGAACTGGAACTAAAACGTGTGAATTATTTGCAGAGATAAGCATGTCTTATCTTTTTTCTTTCTTTTTTTGCGAAGAAAAATTCGAGATAGAAAAAAAAAAGAGAACCGACTTAAATTCAATTTAAACATCTCTCATTTCTAAAAATTCACTCCTTTTTCATTTGTATTTCCGTTCTCTTTGAAGAGGAATGTTTCAGCGATTCGGGGAAGTAAATATTATCAAATTTGTTTGATTTTCAAGAACTTCTAACAGAAAAAATTATTCTTTTTTTGTGATGAATTTTAAAGGCAAATATCGTTTATTTTTTTTATGTTGATCATATTCTGAGATTATATTCTGCTAAGATTCAGATTTAAAGCTCAATTTTTATTTTATAATTCTTTTACTTTTTTTATAATAACGGCTTGGATTTTGAAAATTGAAGAAACATTTAAATTTTTTTAGTTAGAGCAACATATTTAACAGTCTTAATTTTGTGAGAAATGATAAAAAAAATATTTGGCGAACCATTCAATACTAGAAATGATTTAAAAATATAAGTAAATTGTAGTGGTTTTCATTTAGGTAGATTAAATTAAATATAAAAAGCGTAATGTAAAAAAATTAAATATAATAAAATAAATTATGTCTAATCCTCAGTGTCCATCAATACCCATGAGTCTACTTATGGATAGAGGTAAAGGGGTAGCTTCTGTTGTGATGGAGCACCCGTGGTAGAAGTATGACTTGCCTCCGTGTCGCTGAAGAAGGATTGGTTTGGTTTGTCGCTCTAAGATCATCTTGTGCATACGAGGGCTAAATAGACCGGGATCTACAGTTTAAAATCAATTCTGAACCACTCACAAGCATCCATGCCACCGCCAGGATTTAAACCTGAAGCCTGTGGTACCAAAGGCCAGAGAGGTAGCCACTTGGTCACCAGACCACCGCTGAAGAAGGAGGGCATTACGGATGGACTTTTTAGAAGGAACTACCCCGCATTTGCGTATCGTATGGGAGAAAATCCGGAAAACTCTCACCAGATAATCCACTTAACGAGGCAAGATGCTGAACATCACAAATGCCATCGAGTCTCTTTGTTTTTTAAGCAAAGCTGACAGCTGATTGAACCTCAGCTGTAATGCTCACCAGTGGCGCTCATTGCCACTGAGCCACGAATCGGGCTGAGATAATTCATTGAATAAATTTAATAATTAATTTTCTAAGGTAATTTTGTTAGACTAACAACTGCCTTTAATTATTATCTCGTTAAGTTATTTACACTGGAGGAAAAATGAAATCCCAACACCAAGAAGAATTTAGTTTAAAGGAATGAAATGTAGGAAAAACATTTGTCTTGGCAATATTTTTATTTGATTAAATGTCAAGGACACAGGTTAAATATGTTCGAAAACAGCCATTTCAAATGTGAATCGGTGGTACTTTAATAACCGTTGTAGTCACCACGACTTTGAATACAAACATGCAAAAGTGCATGCATTGCTTCGTACAGGCGTAGTATGTCATTTTGTGAGATGAGGGTTCCATTCCTGATGCAATTGATCAGTTAAACAGCAGCGGTCCATACTGGTTGTGGATGACGCTGAATTTGTCATCCAATAATGCCCCATATGTGCTCAATGGGAGAAATATTTAACCAAGACAGCATGTCGATATTTTGCATAGCACATTGGATGACGGCAGCAGTATAGGAACGAGCATTATCCTGCTGGAAAAATGCCGCTGGAATAGTGATAAAAAAACCGGCACAAGCAGTTCAGGCACCAGTCTGATGTACAAATGTTTTGGCAAGGTGAGCGGGATATAAAGAGAGTGTTATTGATATCCCAGAAAATTTCTCCCCAGACCATAACTTCTAGTAGTAATCCAGTGTGTTTAGGACACATTCATATTGACTCCAAGTGTTTACTTGAATTCATCCTACATTCCTCAATGGCACCAAGACAGAATCGTATGAAAAAAAGACGTTCTCCATTTCTTCCTCTAATGAGCTCTAGCTTGACACTACAGAAATCACAGATGGACGTAATTTGGGAATTAGGGGCATGAACATTACAGGGCATCTTGCGCTGAGGTGCTCTTCAAATAATCTGTTTTTTTTCTCTGTGTCACTGTAGAAACGCTAAGCAGAAGATGGAATTTCTGCCTGCTGCAGATGCAGTACGATGCGTTACAGCCCCGCGGCGAATACGACTTTCATCCTTCTCAGTAGTGGCGCGTGTGAGATCGAAATCCTATCTACTCAATACGCTGGTATTTGCGTATCGTATGGTACTGCTGGCAACAATCATGTACAATGGATACTTCCCTACCAAATCATACTACAATATTGCTCAAAGAAAATCTTCTTTCTTGCAACCCCAATACTCAGTTCACCCCAATTGTTCAAACTCAGTTAGCTACTGCTATTGCCTTCATCATCTCCTGAAAGACATTCTTGATTCAAATTTACCTCACAATATCCTATTTACTACTACTACATCACACCACACCACATCACTGTGCCTTGAATGGAGATGCCACAATGCCCAATCTGGCAGATTAATTAAAAACGCTCACGAAATTTATATCGCATATTTAAAGAAAGCGTGATTTTTATGTTTATAGTGTCACAAATGACACTACTCTCGTTCGTTTTTCATGATATCTGAATTGACATCTTTTTTCAGTTGTACAAATACTGCTTCCAAATTTCTTTTATCTTACTCAACTCCTTCTTGGTGTTATATTTAAAGAAAGACATTAAATACACGTATAAGGAACTTATATTACAAATTCCATTATTAGACAATTTAGGGAATAGATTGAAAATTTTTAAAAATATTAAAATGTTAATGAGACATCTAGAAAACATAAGAATTCCTTAAAGTTATAAAATGGTGATGATGAATGAAATTAAAATGCAATAAGAAATAATTAAAAAAAAAATTTAAGCCTCATTTTCTATATAAATTTCTGTTGTTCTTATCCATGATGTATGCATTTAATAATAATCAATTTTTTTTTAAAGTTGGCCTTTTTAAATTGCGACAATTTTTTTTTACAACAATGTTCTCCAAACTTTTTGAATCAATTTAAAATGCATATTAATTTTTCTCATCTAAATATAACTAATTTCCCAACTGGCTACTCAATGGTAACTTGTGTAGTTAGCGTGCAGAATATTAGTCTTAACTCTTTTTATCATCAACCACTATAAATGTTTTATTGGATGTTCAGTGACTGTCTCTAATTTATTGTACTTTAATTATGATAGGAAATGCAAATAAATTTCTGCGGAGTTTTTAGATATGTTTTTATATATCTTACAGTGTTAAATACATGTATCAGGGGTAACGAAAGTTTTGTTTCTTTTTCCAACTGAAATAAAACAGAACTACATTTAAATAAAATAAATTTTAATAAATTTATTTCCAGCCCTTTCGATGGCTTTTTTATTAAATTAATTTGGTTTAGCAATGAAAGAAAACGAATCTAGCTTTATTTCAACATCTTCGTGTATTTAGCTAAGTCCTGAAAAATGAGTCTATAAGCTTCTAAAAAGATAGCAAAAGATAGCTTTTGGAGCAAGTTCTTGGGAATATGGGTGAGTGAAGCATCCATTTCCAGCAATATTCTTGTAGGAGACTCTTAGTCACTCTTGCAATGTGGGGTTTGGTTTTGTCGTTCTGTAGAATCACTCCTTTTCTGTTGATCAACGAATGCTTTTTTTTCCTGCAAAAATGCTTTTAGTTGTTTTAACTATTGCCAGTCAACTTTAGCAGTTATTGCACGATTGCCACCGACAGCTTTTAAAAGACAACTCCTTCCATATTCCGTCTGCACTCAAAAGAATCTTTTTTGCATACAGATTGCTGAATAGGCTGATGGATAGGGTTTTTTTGTTAGACATTTTTATAAAATATCTACTGATTTATCATTAATATAAACTGAATCGAAGTTACGTGTTTTAATTTTTCTTAAATAAAAACGGATATACTTTTGTTACAACTTGATTTGTTACTTACTTTTGTTGCAGCTAGATTGGTTTAATCTTGAGAGAATATTTGATAGACAGAATAAATTATGTGTAAACAATCATTATTTAGGCCTATTTGATTTGGGTTTCCTCAACTATTTTTATAACCTTTTTCAAACTTACAGACCAAGTATTGCCGGTATTAGTCATTCAAAATAAGGATAATCTGAAATAAATGTTGTCCAACCAATTAATTTTTTTCCGTCTACTTGTAATTCTATACAGAATAATTTCGTAAACGTTCGTCGAGAGATAAAGTTAATTTTGAAAAAGAATTTTCCAAAATAGGTACCGAGAGCCGTAGCATTTTCTCTATATAAATTGATTTATATTTCCAAATAACATTAATATTTATGAGCAGTATTCTTATTTTTGATTGATGTGAATAAAATGGTTGTACAACAAATATATTAATATAATTGTCATAAATTAGTTCTTTGTTCATTTCTAGCAAGCAACAATTTAAAAGTTTTGAATTAACAATGATTATGTGAAAATCATATTTTCGTTTAATTTATTTATAAGGTTGGTTTTTAAATAATCTTTTCTCCTTCCAATTTTTCCTCTTGTAGTATAGAAAATAACACATCAATCATCGTACTTCCTTTTATTAAAGTTTTATTAACATTTAATTATCTTATTTAAAAATATTAAAAAAAAAATCATAAAATTTCATTTTCTTCAAAAAAATAGTAAAGTTGATCAGTATTTGAGTTCGTTATTAAATGGACTTTTTACGGGGATTTCTTATTTTTTACCTGTAACTTCACATCGAGGACTTTTTCTTCCCACCGATATGATATGAAAGTCTTAATTTGCCTAATTTTGTTAAAGATCAGCTCTGTTTCATCGTTTACAACAGCTATGTTTCTTTCTTTTCATTTAGAAAATTATTTCTCTCACGTAATGGTTGTTAAATTTTGTTGGTAAACAGCATTTTTAAATGGTGGGTTTATGGAATTTTTTTTTTTATGAAACTTCCAAAAAAATTGTGCACAGATTATAAGCAGTGTCCTATAAACAGCATCTTCAGATTATTTTTAGTATATGATTAGTGAGTTATAGAAAGGAAATTACAGTAAAGTTCAAGCGGCATGTAAATTCTTAGAACATGTTAGTTTTTTAATAAAACATGGAGCATGACTCCATCTATAGTTTAATAACAAAATAAATGTTCAAAAACTAAAAAAAGGGGCTTGATGGCCGAGTGACTAGCACTCTGGCTCTTGGTGCATGGGTAAGGTATCATGGAATGTTTGTAGTGGTTTAGAATCTACTTTAAGCCGTAGATCCAGGCCTAATATGACTGTAACGTTGGGCTTAGATAGTATATGATTACAGAGTGTAGGGCGTACAACCCTACCCCGTGAAAAGTCAGCGTCACGGAGCCAACTGGTACTCCATCCCATCAGAATTTGCTTTTCCGTTTCTCTCTTTCCATGAGAACACACGGGTTCATGGACTTGGTCTAGATGTTGCTGACAACCAAGTGGGATAAGAAACAACACAAAATATTAAAAAGATTACTCAATGTCTCTGAACTACGTGACCGAAGAAAATTTTGATTTGGACATTCTCGATGCATGTTATTTTTATTTTCTTATTGGCATAACACAAGAATTTAAATTCTGCTTGTTATCGAGACATTAGCCCTTCACAAATATTTGTTTATAGATTTCATTACTTATCTCATGCCATTGTTAAACATTTGTTCCTTTTTATATTGATCTCAACAAAATTGCTGCTGTAATTGTTAGACAATGTATTAAAATACTCAAGAATATTTATATTAACATGCATTTGGGAACAAAATGTTAAGCATGAGTATTTAAAAACCGATAAACAGTAATCCTTTGAATAATCCATTTTGCTTTTGGTTTCAGTAAAACAATATCATATGCTAAAACACTTATTATATCAAAGTATTGTTACACATAAAATTCTTTTTTTAAAACTTTTATTACATATACTATTCGATACTTTATATTTATGAATGAAATAAATATATTTAATTCTGTAATTAATGTAATAATACAAATATGAACATTCTGGTATTTCAGAATAATTCGAAAATTCTACAAAGAATATTGAATGTCAGAAAGGTTTTTTTTATTAATTAATGTTTTTATTCTAAATGTCTCTTGTATCTAAATTAATGTAACATTCATAGTTAAATATTATTTCATTTTGTTATGGTTTTTAAACATCCAATTCTCTTGCTCAGAAAATAAAAATTCCGTTTAATCCAATTTTCTTTTTTTTTTTTCATTTCAATCTATTCCACATTCTTTACACCTACAGTACCAAGATTATGATGTATCACCCTATTTATCTAAGTATTTAACCAATACATGAACTAATTAATCAACATTTAACCGTACATCAACCGATCGTACAAATATTAATTTTGAGGGAAATGTACGAGATATTTAAACTGTAATACATCTACACATACGTGTAATCTCGAAACAGGTGACAAACACTTTCTATTTTTAAAATATATTTTTTTGTAATAAATTAAGCCCTGCAGCATATTTAAAGGACATGTTTAACTGTAACCGTATTAACAATTACTTGGTCCCGTTTTAATCCCTCTTTCTGTTGGCTAAGCCTTGTTTCATCGAAAAGTTTTCTATTTTGTCGGCGAATTCAGTATGATTCTTTTTTTTTTTTAAAGCTTTTATTGTATATACTTATCGAAATTTTATTTTTATGAAAAAATAAATGAATATACCTAAGTTAATAATACAAATATGAACATTCTGGTATTTCAGAATAATTACAAAATTTTACAAAGAATATTGAATGCCAGAAAGGTTTTTTAATTAATTAATATTTCTCTCTAATTTCGCATCTAAATTAATGTAAAATTCATAATTAAATAGTATTTCTTTTTATTATTGTTTTTAAACATCCAATTATTTTTCTCAAACATAAAAATTCTTTTTAAGCCAATTTTCTTTCTTTTTATAATATTCGGTCTATTTCACATTCTTTACACCATGATTATGATGTATCACCGTATTTATTTAAGCATTTAACCAATACACAAACTAATTAATCAACATTTAACCTACATTAACAGATTGAACAAATATTAATTTTCGTAGAAATGTACAAGATATTAAAATTACAATGCTAGATGTAATCTCGAAACAGGTGACAAACACTTTCTATTTTTAAAGTATAATTTTTTTTGCAATAAATTAAGCCCTGAAGCATATTTAAAGGACATGTTTTAACTGTAACCGTATTAACAATTACTTGGTCCCGTTTTAATCCCTCTTTCTGTTGGCTAAGCCCTGTTTCATCGAGAAGTTTTCTATTTTGTCAGAGAATTCATTATGATTCTTTTTTTTTTTTCGTCTTTCGGTTTATCCTATCCACACCTGGCTTTTCAATTAAAATCTCGTCTCAGAAACAGTGTTCTGCTTCCTCTTGAGCCTTCTAATTAATAAACGGTCTCGCACTCAAAGTTAATGAATTCATAACCGTAACGGAATTTAATTTTAAACTGTGCGCGTTCTTTGGAAGTATCTCGTTAATATTAAAACTTCCAATGTTAGTAAGGTATGCGTTTTATTAAAATTAAAATAAATTTTTGGATTGGAATGAAGAGGAAGGCTTTTGGGAAAAAATAAAATAAAAAAAGGTTTTTTTTTTTTCTTTCGCTTCTTGGTATATAAATACCACAAATGGAAGATTAAATTTCTTGAATAGCTACTTTGTCAGTCTTTAGTTTAAAATTAAAGTAGCAATTTCGCTTAATTAAATATTTTAGTCTGATTTATTTAAATGTGCAAAATAAAGAAAGATGGGTTTTTTTTAATATACTGTATAAATTATTCTTTAGAATAAATGTGGAAACTGAAACTAAATATTTTCATAATATTTAATTATAAAGTACATTTTTAATGCGAACTTTTAATCACACATGCTGTCTGAAAACTTATGCAAATTGGACGAAATATATTACATTTAATTTTTGTATTATTTAAATGAGATATATTTAGCATCTAATTTAAATATCGTAAATATATATTATCTGATAAATGTTTTTATACTATTGTAAAAATCCTTGTTGACTCTAACAACTGTTTCATTTAATACTACGAATTGATTCTAAAATTACGAGAGCCCGACTCGTGGCTCAGTGGTAACATGCGCAGCGGGTGAGCATTAGGGTGGTAGTGCAATCCGCTGGTGCTTTTGTTGTAGACACTGTTTCAAAAATCGAGGAGACTCGAGGGCGTTTGTGTTGTTCAGTATCTTGCCTCGTAAACCGGACTACTTAGTGGGAGTTTTTCGGGTTTTTCTTCCATACGATACGAAATTGCGAAGTAGTTCCCCCTAAAAGTCCTCGCGGAAGGTACTGGCCTCCTTCTTCAGCGTCATGGAGCCAAATCAGATTTCTACCTATGGGCGCTCCATCACAGCAGAAGTTGACCCTCCCTCCTTCCCACACGGCTTCTTGGACTTGGTCTAGATGCAGCTGTGGCGTGGGGATAAGAAACAAACAACAAAATTATGAGACAATTTCTTAAGGATAGTACAGCTCACTGATATATTTACTTTTTGTATGAGAGGAAATTTTGAGAGCATTTTTTTTGTCTGTGGCGTGGCGTAGAGTCACAGACAAAAAAAATGGGACTCTAAAGGACTTGCAGCAGCTCTTATAGTGCGGAATATTTCAGTCTCAAAGTTCCAGAGTGTTTCTTACATGTGTGGATATAGTGCATATCTTGATCGATGCCTTCCTTAAGTGCATAAATTGAATGATCCATTTTTGTAAAGTTGTTGATCGTTATCGCTTTGTAGCATGGAATGCTAATTGATGTTTGAGCCTTGTCACACAGAAATCACACAGAAATTGAACTCTAAAATAAAAATTTCACCTGTAGAATTATCACACACATCTTGAAGAAGAATATGCAAATTACAGGAAACCACCAGATGGCGCGGATAGTCGTCACAATGACGAGAGTGTAAGAGAGGGGCATATAGGAATGGTGGCAAAGAAGTAAAATTGTTCACAAGCGCTTTAAAAGCCTTTCAGTGCAATAACCGCATAGTTATGGCACAAAGGAAGCATTTCGATTATTTTTTACGTGGTAGAATTATCGGACGACTGGAATGTGGACGTACCCAGCTGGAAGTATCCGAGGAACTTGGAATCTCCCAGAGTGTCATCTCCAGGCTTTGGCAACGATTCCTAGATGATGGTAATGTGAGTAGATGTTACAGCACAGGTCGCCCCCGAGTTACAACGCCGAATGAGGACCGGTATTTAGCAGTTATTGCCAAAAGAAACACACGGAGCACAGCATCAGACCTGTCTCGTCAGCTCTCTTCAGCTACCGTTAAGACAGTTTCAAGGCAGACCGTGTACAGATGCTTAGGGCAGATTGGTCTATATGCTCGTAGGCCTGTCTGATGTGTTCCACTTACCGCAACTCACTGTCTCCTGCGATTAACCTGGAGTAGAGAGCATGCATTGTAGACACCGCAACAGTGGTCTGGTGTGATGTTTTCCGACGAGTCCAGGTTTAGTTTGCAGTGTGATTCTCGCCGGACTTTCATATGGAGATCGCCAGGTGCCCGCTACCACCAAGAGAACACCATTGAACGACACCGTTACGGTGGTGCAGGATGGCTCGTTTGGGGAGGAATTATTCTTGGTTCCAGAACTGACCTGCATGCTCAGAGTGTTATGACGACAGGCCACATCTAACGGGATGTCATTCTGGAACAACATGTACGTTTGTTTCGGGGCGCCATGGGTGTTGAATTTCTGTTTATGGATGAAAACGCCCGTTCTCACCGTGCAAACATTGTAGACGAATGCCTTCAATTGGAGGATATCACCCGTATGGATTGGCCAGCATACTCACCGGACTTGAATCCAATAGAGCATGTGTGGGATATGCTTGGCCGACGAATTGCAGCCCGTCAACCCCCTCCCACCTGTCAACCGGAACTTCGGAGGGCATTGCTTGATGAGTGGTGTAATAAGTCAACAATTCTGTACATATGTATATAACTGTTATTCTTTTCTCAAGTTGTCTAAATTCATTTTTAATTTTCCTTTTATTATATATTAGATTTATTTTAAGTAGTTTTAGTAGAGCGGTTGCTGGCGGAAAGCATGGAATACATGCTATTCACCATAAATCACTCTAAAAGGCCTAAAGCAAGAGTTTCTAGAACTCCTCACGATTGAGAGCCGTTCTGGCGTGTTGATATGCACCAGACAACTCTCAAAGCGGAACGGACCCAGTGTTTATCACTGATTAGCAACAGTGAACTCAGCCAAAGGGCTGCTTGCGTTACCCAGAGTGGTTATTCAATCCTCCTTTCCGTAGTTGTGCAACCAACACTGAAATCCCGTTAATTCGGGAAGGCCAGTGGCACTCCGGCGGCGTCCAAGATCAGATCACACGGCTCAAAATTAATGCATCTTTTCATCATCACACATATCAACATAATGATTTTCAAGAATCAATTTCACAGTGGAGCGAACCTCCATGGGCCAAACCATCACAAATTTTAAAAAATACAGAACAAAGAAACAGTGATCTTCACATTTATACAGACGGATCGAAATTGGACAATAGGGTAGGCTCCGCCTTCGTAGTATTTAACAACGAAACAGAAATTCACACATGGCTAGCAAGCCTTCAAGGCCACAACTCAGTATTCCAAGCTTAACTTCATGCAATCCTCAATTCCTTAATATGGTTCATAAATACTAACTATAAAAGAATTAACATCTTCACGGACAGTTATTCATCTCTCACAGCCATCAACAGATTTTTTAACAAAAATAGTCAGGTTCAAGATATCAGAAATCTATTATACACAATCAACAACAAATCAATCAGCCTGTTGTGGATCAAAGCACATGTCGGCAACAAGGGTAACGAACGTGCCGACTTTCTTGCCAAAGAAGCGACAAAGCAAACAATACATCAATCCCAATTAAAAGGCCCAACAAGCCTACTGAAAAGACAACTAAAATTGAATAGCCTCAAGATCTGGCAAGAAGAGTGGGACACTTAGCTTACAGGAAGAAGAACCCATCAATTTCTTCCAACAGTGTCAACGAAGATGTCCATAAATACATATCTAAACTACTTTGTAACGGGACATGGTCCCTTCCCGCGTACTTATACAGGTTCAATATTAAAGATACGGACAACTGCATTTGTGGTGAAACTGGCACGCCGGAACACTATCTCTTCTCCTGCTCTTTAACAGACTCAAATCACGTTCTCCAACCAAATCCAGATACATATGCAACCTGGGCACAAAATGCAGCATTCTCCAAAACAATAAAGGAAAAATTATTAATGTGATGGACTTTGTAACCCATAATATAGACTACATTACACAATAGAAACAAAAAGCATGTTCTTAATCTATTATTGTATCTATATCCCCTAACAGCTTGTGTAATACTAATTACCATACACAGCCATTTCCTTTAAATAATTGTGTTAACAATTTTATTGTACATATGTAAATATCAGTAATCTTTCTCTTAGTTGTCTAATTTTTGTTTTGATTTTCTATAATTTAATGATAGATTTCTATAAGTAGTTTTAGTAGAGTGATTGCTGCCGATGGCCATAAAATGTGTGCTATTCGCTAGGAATCACTCAAACAGGCCTAAAGCAAGAGTTCTTAGAACTCCTCACGATTGAGAGCCGTTCTGGTGTGTTTATATGCACCAGACAACTCCCAAAGTGGAACGAACCCAGTGATTATCACTGATTATCAACAGTGTACTCAGCCAAAGGGCTGCTTGCGTTGCCCAGAGTGGTTCTTCAATCCTCCCTTTCCGTAGATGTGCACCCAACACTGAAATCTCGTTAACTCGGTAAGGCCAGTGGCACGCCTGCGGCGTTCAAGATCAGATTGATAATTTGATACTCTGCATACCTAGGCGTTGTAAGGCCTGTATTGCATCGTCCGGGAGACATACTCCATGTTAACCATGTTATACTGTTTTTTGTAAATAGGTTCTTTTTTGAAATTTGCTCCAGGGATTAAAAATCGCAATTTTTATTAATTATGTGAAACATATAGCATCTTTTTTGCTCTTTACCTTTTGTTTAATAAATAGATTTTACAAATAAGTCAAATTTGTTTTGCTTCCGTCTCTTTCTTTGCCTGAACTTCATTATCCTTAATTCATGGACATGAGTGTAATTCATTTATTTGGAATGAGTGTTTCTAATACAATCTTAGCGTTGCATCTATTGCTACTATTAGCAGATGCATGTCTTCCTTCTCGACAGTTGTGTAATCTCCTATCACTCAAGCTCTAAATGCCATTTTTTTCAGAAACATCAAATCATGGGGGACATGCTATTGACCGCCATCTATCAACAATTTACTAACTAATTACTACATCGCATATTTCAAGCTTATATTATTATTAGTGTCAGTAATTTCGAGCATTTGTTGTATATATTGTGGTAACGAAGTACTTGTTAAGATGCAATTAAACAATGTTTTTCCTTTCATATCTCATTTTTTGTGTTTGTGCCTCTACTCATGACTTTCACCCCATGCATTCTTGTGCAAAAATATATGTTTTAGTGACCTGTGCCACCCCTCAAAATTTTTTCCAGGATTTCAGAATCAACCTGTAAATACCTGTACAAGTTTAGAGACGGATATGGGTGTGACTTGATTCAGTGTTTCATGGTAAAAACTGAATTATTTCTGAAAATATTAATGATATGTTAGCTGTCATATTTATTAAAAATGAAAAGACAGCAATCGTAACACATAACACACAAAACACAATTATATAACAAATATTTACAAAACCATTTTAAAGGCCAATTCGTTTAAGGGTCTTTGTACCTATATACTGTTGGAACGACTTCCACGACTGACCACTCCCTTTTTCTTCCTCTCTCTTCATTACTAGGTACAAAAATCGAACGAAGTTTGGTTTGGTTTGTCGATCTTCGGTTATTTTGTGCACACGAGGGCTAAACAGACTGAAATGAAAATGAAAACTGTTTCTGAAATGAAAAATGTTTTTCAAAAACATATGTTGCTTAAGATAAGTTGGCGTGCATTATAGAATTATACAAATAGAATCATATCTACTTTGGAAAAAATGGGACATTTTTTGGCAATAAATACTGTAAAAATCAGCATATCAGAAGATCTATGTTATAGTCTATTCTGCAGTCTGTAGATTTATTCTGTTGATCTATATTATCGTCTATCTATTGATAGAGAACATATAATAAATTATCTTTTCTAATATATAAAAGTTTATTTTTTTAATTAATCTAAAACTAATTTAAAAAATAAAAAACTCTTATTAAAAACTAAAAGAGAATTAAATTAAAATCTTCTTTTTTCATGAAATTTTGAAAATTAATAAGGAAAATTATAATAGACTTATTTAAGTAAAAGACAATGAAAATAATCATAATATGATAACCATCATAACAATAATCAGTGTCATATTATATTATGATGACTATTATGATTATAATCATAATATGATAACCATCATAACAATAATCAGTATCATATTATATTATGATGACTATTATGATTATAATCATAATATGATAATCATCATAATATATGATACCGGTTCATCAGCACCTCGTAGTGTGTGCATCCATAACTTTAGTCTTTATCTATCCCTAGCAATATACTTTTAACACTGATTTATACATTATTTAGCTTTCAATTTCATCTAATAACTCGAATTCTCACAACTGAAAAGCGATTCAATCCGTCCAATCTGATACGAGTCCCCCACTAAACCAGCACTGAAGTGCCAAGTGAAGTATCTTATCCGCAACCACTTGATCACTCGCACCGACTTTCGCTGGAGTTGCGCAAAAACACATCCGAGATCGGCGCTTATCAAGCGCTTATCGGACATTGTGTTGTCTTCGCTTGATTTATCGGCGGGGAAGGTATTTACACGCTTCGGCTAATCTCTCGGAAAGAATTAAACACACGTCAAGTGTTTTCACGTTCTGTCTGCTGATGATTATGAATAGGATGTTAAAAAAAGTGAATACACCGAGAAACTAGAACATTCTTGCATTGTTATGCATTTATTGAAGTGTAGGGTTTGGAGTTTCTATTTTGAAATGAAGTTTCATATGTGGAGGAATCCTATATTAATAATATTTTTTTTCATTGGACAGACCAGAGATGGGGAGACAGTGCCAGGAATTTATAGTTTTCCAGGGAATCATAATTTAGGATTCTTATTCTCTTTAATTCTTAGGATTCTTCAAAATTCTGAGAATTAATATTAAAAAACTAATTATTTGGTAAGCAATTCAACCGTATTCTTAAATAATACAACAACTAGCAAAAACACTTTCATTGCTTTGACTGAATGTCGAGTAAGTGTTGAGAAACTCTTCTGAGAATTGAAATTTGTAAAAAACTATCTTAGAATAACAATCAAAGATCTTATAGAAGCTATTTTATTTTTAAGAATAAATAATATTTAACGTAGTACCATTATAGCATTTTTGTGTTTAAAATGTATAGCTTCCAATATGGATCATACATAACTTGGAAACAGAGGGGGATGATCTTAATCTGGGGATCGTGCTTTTGGGATCCACGTTGGGTGCCAATTATAGCACCCAGCGTTTCTCGACTAACTCAAATTTCTTTTTACTTTGTGAAAAGATTAAAGAATTCCGATTATTTCAGCAGGAACGCTGGATACTACCCGATGACGCAATTCTTGTAAGATGAAGACTGAAATGCAACTAACTAATATTTATTTTTATAATAACATTTAGGATGATCACAGGAACACAGCACACATATCGAAAATAATTCACAGCTATTTCACACGTTTTTTTCACTGAATTTTCAATTTATGTCTAAATACATTGCATGAATCAAATGAAATCTTTCTTAAAAATTATGTATAATTGCTGTTGTTAAAAGTCTAGCCCTTTGACCTCTCATTAAGTTATTTATCATTGGAACGACAGAAACGCAGCAGATACAGTGTCTCCCAAGAAGTACAATATATAGCTGCTGATCTGTACTTTCGTTTTGTTACCACATGTTGGGCAGACATCTCCAGGGGTAATAATATTCTTTTCATTGAGATATCCTAAATAGTGGCACGATTACTGTACATAAGGGCACAGGTTCAAACTCGTTGATCACATTTGTTGCAGTTAGAGCTTACAGAAAGACTCTATACCGATTGCTTGCACATGTGTACGGGTGTACTACCAATAAAGTTGCTTGTTGAGTTCTCTGCCTTACAATATACAAGTACAGTGCAATCAAAACTCATGGTCCTTGAGAACAACAATTATTCGACGTTAAATTGGTGGAAATGTCACTCGAAGTTCAAAGATGTGCAAAAAATATGTATACTCGATAAACAAGTTATTTAAAAAATACATGTTTTGTAAAATATATACGTTAATTTGGTTGGTTAGAGCATCGCAGAAACTGAGTCATGCATGCATTGGCAGAAAATATTATAAGCTAATTTTACATCTCTTAATTGCCTGTCAACGACTTCAGTTAACTGAAATCGCTTATAATATTTAGGTAACGACTTATGTTTGCAATTAAAGCTTTATGTTGTCAGTCACAGCTTATCGACTTATATTTCGTTGGTGTCACTCTGACAACATAAACGGTTTCCTATTTTTCTGTAAGTATAACACAGATATTTAGATAGATTCAAGTACGAATACTAATCTAGAAAAGCTTGTCTCTAAAAAAATCTAAAAATTAATAAAGAAAAACATTGTAGTATTTGCATTAATAAAAATTTCGGTCCATTATCATATTCATAAAATTAAATGCAACTGCTTTAAGAACTGAAGTAAAAAAATAGTACTTAATTATTTTATACTGCAATTGATCATAATAATAAGATATTCTTAATTAGTTAATTTTAAATGTTTATTATTTAAATTTGACGATCAGTGTTTAGATGATTAATGAGAAAAATATTCAAATTAAAACAAATTGCAAAACCACCTCTATTTTACAATAATGTATGAATAAAATGAAATTAAATTTAATTGAATAAGAAATAATAAAATGCTCCATCTCACTACAAATTTCTTTTAATATAAGTAATATAAAAATAGTCCAGTTTAAGTTTAATTAAACTTGAAAACGAAACTTTTTGTGGTAAATAAGCAATGTAAAGTCTTCAATTTTTAATAACAATGATTGTCTCTTTTTTTGAGAAATACTTATGTAGCAAGCGAAATTTTTAAATATTTTCTTCGCTGAAGCATGTACTATAATTTGAAGTATAGCATAAATGTTAATTGGTTAAAAATAGAAAAAAGAAATAAGTTATATTTAAAGGAGTCACAGAAAAAGTACAAAATGTGTGTAAAGGATTAGGACCATAAAAATTTCTAATATGCTTTATTGATACCATTGAAGAACGTCATGATAAAAGCATGCATTTTGTTTTTCTCTGAATTTTTATCAAATAAATACCAAAATACCATACATTATTGTTTTCATTCTGACTTAAGATCATTAACGGCAAATGTGTAACAGATTCAGCTTCAACAAAATGTGGTACAGAAAATCTGTATTTATAATTTTTGATGATGATTTAAAATTATGGATAATTTTGAAACTGGTTAAGGAGATAAAAAATTTGATTGGCATCTTTCACCTTTTCTGTTTGGAGTTGAATCTGTTCGGAATTTGAAGGCACTGAGAATTCCTTTCGAATGTTGTACTCTTTGATCTAATTTATTCGTCTCTAAAACAGTAGATGGATAGTAAAATCAGCGTTAACCAAGGTGCCTTCTTCCCTGCAAGCACTGTTTGCCATCACAGTTTTGAAAGCATTCCACAAGGATCACATGTGGGAGCTTTGCACCTTGTTCCAACCCTCTTTGGAGTGAAATGGAAGAACATTCTGACCAATGTATTTATCGCGTTTATTTTCGGAATAGACTGGTTTAGATTTGATTATTTGGTTTCTAATAGGGTTTAAGTTTCTAACACTTGTAAATATTGGGTTTTTTAGAACATTCTGATCTATGTATTTATTGTGTTTATTCTAGAAATAGACTAGCTTTGATTCGACTGTTGGGTTTCTAACACAATTCTTCTATTTTGCAAATACAACGTACTTATCCATCAGATAGCAAAATGCCATATTTACTATACATATTACAGAAGAAAAAGTATGATATTCATCTAAACATCTTTTATCCTATTTTTAAGGGCTATAAGATGTTTATATATCATTCTGAAAATATTTTTAGAATCTTTGTAAAGCATTTTTGTATCTTATTACATTGTTCTGTTCTTGGTATATTTGTTATCTGTTGGGTAAGCTGTAACAATCTTACTTACTTTACCCTCCCCTATATACTTTTTTCTTATAGAAAAGAAGGTATTCTATGATCCATTTTGAGAGTAAAGCCAAATAAAGGAGGGAACACCTGCATGTGACACTGATATCCTTTTCTTTCCGTACATGAAAAGCTAAGCCAGATGACAGACAAACACAGGTTCGTCCTCTACGTGGGCGATTTATTTGTGTACCAAGACCTGATTTTTCTTAAGAATTCGTAAGCCCTTGAAATCGTAGGAAGAAGAATTTTTTTTTTTGAAATTACACCCTCTGGATTTGTCAAGTGAAAGTTAGACTGCTTTGTCCATTCAATTGGAAGAAACAGGTGTGTAAAAAACATTTCAAATTAGTAGAGTTGACATCTGGAGTGATTTATCTGTCTAGAAAATGTGAAGAAAATAGGGAATTACGGGAAAAAAAGTGACAATCAAGTAAGGATCTTAATAGTTTCGTTTTTGTCAACGACATTTTCCAATCAGTGTTTGGATCTTTTTTTACAGAAATCACTCGGTGTTTACTTGAAAAAGTAATCTAGCTTCATTTTAAACCCAATCTTCTCTGGAGCAATCAATAAACATAATCTCTTCTCTAAAAGCCATGCAAGCTGATTCTGTAAGCTTCTAAAATGATGGTAATTGGTTGCAGCAAATTAGAGAGAATGAGATGCCAATCAAAATCTGAAAGAATCTTGCAGTAGAAGGGAGAAGTTCACTTAACCTTTCTTACGAGGAAGGGTTGACATTATCATTTTCTATTTATCAACGAAGACTGGTTTTTAACTGAACAAATGCTTTTAATCATAAACTGAACCCTAATTTAATGTTCATAATGTAAAATTTCTTGTATCTATCATTCCAAATTACCTTAATTGCATGCAGGTCGCTTCGAAACTATTGGATATGTTTATTTATAGATATGTCTTATATATAAGTCTATTGATATATAGATATATTAACTATTGATAGATATGTTGTTGTGCCCTTCTCTTTCAAAGATTTGTATTTAGTTGCTTTACACACTAACAACACAGTAACCGGTACTCAAAATTTCAATACTTACTTGGATTATTGGAGGCGGTCCCATGGCAGTTATTCAGCACATTCCTGTAACAAATAAGGAAGCGTGGACAAAACTTATGAACCGTTACGATAAGAAAAAACAAATAGTTAATAATATGTTAACCACATTTTTTTTTCTTGCAAAACGCGATTTCTCATGTTAACGAGTGTAATCTGAGCTGACAATTCCAAACAAGTCGTAAGAGGCTTAAAGTGAGTTACCAAGTCAAATGTTTGGATCAGCTATATGCTTTTACAAAAAGTTGATCCTGATACTCGTCGTTCATGATCAGAAAAGACTGTCGACATAGACTTTTTTGTCGTTTGATTGTTTTATACAGCTTTAAAACAATAGAGCCCAACGTTTGAAAAATTCAAAAATTGTCCTCCGTTAAAAAAACTTTAATCGTACCTTTTTGGCAAAGTGTCTAAAATGTAAAGGGCAACATTATTTATGTAAATATTTGAGTTATAAAATTTTAAATATAGCCTCACGCAAGACGTTTGCGATTAAAATAAACCTTTGTTTAAATTGTTTTTCAGAGAAACATGCAACAAAGTTTTGTACTTTGCATTTTACATTTACATTCGCAGATTTTTTTATTCTGAACACCATTCTCTTTTGCATGAAGAAAAATTGGATCGAACTGTATACAAATCACTAAGCTCACTGAAGAGGAATGCCAATATTCAAGGAAGGAGACAACATCAATCCAGAATAAAGTGGATCAACATCAACCAATGTTTGACTCAACATGGCCCCCATCCGATGTGAAACAACTGTAAATCCTATTTTAGAAGATAAAGCTTCGCTTTGACAGCAATAGCTTCAGTTAAAGACAGTAGTAGCGAGTTTATCAGCATTCGTATTTCCTTGATTCGAATTCTGAAGCTATTTTCTTATCAGAATCATATGATAAGATATATTTTTTAAAATTATCCTTCAAGTAATCGAATCTGTGTGATTAATATTTCAATCACGACTCTAGATAATAAGAATTAATGTATTTATTCAGAAATGTTAAATGTAATGTACTGTAAAAGCATTTGTTTTAAAGTCTTTGATAACCCTCTCCCCAATCTTTCGCATACCATTACATCTCAAGATCGTAAGCTATTAACTGGGCTATAAATGATTGGCACTAATTTTTTACCAATCGGGTGAGGCTGATTTAATAATTGAATCAGATAAGTTCTTTTCTATTACTCTAACAGGACGTTCCTACAGCTCAGATTGCTCTTTTAGGATGGGTTTTGGCCAGCAACATCAAAGACAGCCAGATAACTGTCTTGCTCTTGTGAATCTAAATCTCTGCGAAGTTTTAAAAATTCTTTGGGAAATCGAATGAATTCCAATTGTTAAAACCAAGAATTAACACAAGAAAAATTCTGCAAAAAAACCCCATTTTTTTTTTAATCAAATTATAAAATTAATTTGAAATGCAGACTTTAAATTAAATTTCTATTTCCCCAAAACAAAGTTAAAACTGAGAAATTCGTGTAACTCTTTTTTTTTCTTTCTTATGATGTCAATGAAAATGAAATGTCTTCAAGAACGAAATTGGTAACCTATATAATCCAATTCTTATCACTCGTCTTGATTTACTAGGTGCAACTCTACTCACTTCATTATTGCAGGCTTATTATTAATTAATTAATATTATTATTGGCTTATTATTAATTATTATTGTTTTAAACGATCTCGAGAGGAGTATTCAAGATGCGGAGATACACATGTCGACTGATTTTAAAGTAATTCTAGCTTGGCTTTCTTCCCATCAAAGACGTTGGAAAACATTCATCGCCAACAGAACATTTAAAGTCTAAAGAAAATCCTGCTAACATAGCGCCAACTGGTACCAATCCACAAAATTTAGGAAGTTGTAAATTGTGGTGGCATGGACTAAATTCGCTTCATAAAGATTCCAACTATTGGCTACTTGAAGATCCTGAATCTAAACAAGACCCAAAGGTATTACTTAAACACCTATTTTATGAAACTCGTGCGCAATTAAATGTACTTTACAGTATATTTTTTGAGAATATTTTTCATTAACAAAAATTATCCGTATATTGTCCTATAGTTGACGCTTTATAAAACTCGGTACTCTTTTTAAACTCTGTGTACTAGTCTAGAAAGCTCTAGTGTTGCTGCACAGCTTTCTGTTCCAGATATCGCAGAAATCAGGTCCACTTTATTTCGTTGGGTTCAAGAAACCTATTTTACAGATTAACTGAACCGTTTGCAAGCCAAGGAAAGTTTATTATCCCACAACAAAATACTCACTTTGCATCCTTTCTTTGGCAAAGGTATTTCATGGGCCACCAATTTGCTTTTCAAATCAAAGCATCCTTGTTATTGGGGAAACGCAAGATCAGTAAAATGATCATTCACGAAGCCCACATTGCGAACATACATGCCGGACGAATCCTTTTGGCCCACATCCTTAAACAAACTTATAAAAACCTACAACAAACTTAAACAAACGGGCAGGACTTTAGTATTTTTAAATGTGATGGATGATGCTTGTGTTAAGTTTACTTTTATTGCATCCTACAATGTTGAGAATTCATTTTATCAATGCAATTTTGATTAGTAAAGATTATTAAGGTGGGCTTGAATGGCCGAGTAGCTAGCGTTCTGGCGCTTGGTACCACAGGTTTCGGGTTTGAGTCCCGGCGGTGCCATGAATGTTTGTAGTGGTTCGGAATCCATTTAAAACCGTAGGTTCCGGTCCTAATAGGATCGTAGAGCGTTGCGGGGGCATTGTTACTCCGCGTCCGTGGCTTATCTTCAAGTGACACGCGCCCCCTGGGTAATGCAAAGTGTGTACGTCTGTGCAGCGCTTGCCTTAAGCCATCCAAGACGAAGCTGTCTGAGTGTTTGCCAGCTGCATTAGAAAAAAAAAAGATTATTAAGCTTGAGGGGATGGTTAAAAATGATTCTAGCTCTCTGGTACTTGGTGCCACAAGTTTTGGATTTGAGTTCCAGGGATGCCATGGATGTTTGTGAGGGTTCAGAATCCACTTTAAAACGTAGGTCTCAGTATAATTTGACTGTTGAGATGGCAACCCTACTCCATAAAAAGAAACATCTCCTGTTTCGAAACCTGCTAGTAGTCAGACGACCATGGTCCGCATAGACTGTAGTGCCAGGAAGTTTGCTAGTTAGTGCTTTTTATATTCCAGCTGAGAAATAGCATCAATGTATTTTTATTAAAAAAAATATACTAAAAAGTCATTAATATAATATTTAAAAAGTTTGCTTTTGATGTGAACATAGTTGTTACTGAAAAAATATAAAAGTCAATATTAATTCGTATTTTCTAAATTCGGACTGAAATGATCAAATAGAAAGTGCGTTGTATTTTAGAGAGAGGGAAGCTAGATTCTCGATAAGAAAAATCGAACTGGAAGTTCCCATGTCTATGCCGTGGATGGGCACGATAATTTCGTACGTCATAAAATCATTCTATTAGTGTCGAGAAGGAAATGAGAAGGATTCGAAGTCCGAGATGCCATTTCTGGGATGTTTATTTCAAATTACGGTAGCGAAATATGGAAGCAAAAAAGAACCCACCATGAAGTAGTCTGAGTAACGTTGAATCTGCTACATATCTGCTGCTTCAGCAGCAAATAATCTCAGGTCCAAGAGTCAAGCATTTCAATGGTATGCAATTATTTTTCAAAAATCTTCTGAAGTTTAAAATAATTATTAAGAAAAACAATTTTTATTAATTGAATATCTTTTGTTTTAATTAAAAGGCTGCCTGTTAATTTGAATATTTATAAATAGACAATAATTTCAGATAAATTTAAAGTCTTTTTCTGCAACTTAAATATTCTGTTAGTGTTCTGGATTATATAAACAATAATTCCAGTTCTGAAATGCAATTCGCAGTGAAATATTTTATTCCGAGCAACATAATATTCCTCTGTGTATACTTCAATGTTTACATTCTCCTATTTTTCGATCATACTTGGGATGTAATGCACTTTTTCTGTAATAAAGAATCCACATATGTAAACTGAGTAACGGTGAATCTGCTGCTACAGTAGCAAATAATCTCAAGCCAAAGAGTCAGACTTTTGAATATTTTTCAAATATCTTCTGAAGTTCTAAATAATTTTATTAAATGATTTTTTTAATTAAAAGACTGCCTTCTAATTTGTGCATTTATAAATAGACACCGACTTGAGACAAATTTAAAATCTTTTTCTACAACTTAAATATTCTGTTTGTGTTCGAAGATTATATATACAATAATTCCAGCTTTCCTGAAATGCAATTCGCAGTGAAAAATATTTCCCTAGCAACATAATATTCCTCTGTGTATACTTCAATGTTTACATTCTCCTATTTTTCGATCATACTTGGAAGTAATGCACTTTTTCTGTAAAAGGCATTGTTTTGCTTTTTTTTTTTTGCACTAGGTTGCTTTAGACTATTTTTCTGGAAAAGTCCCATATGTTTTCTTTCCAAAAAATGTTTTTTCTTCATAAATATATCATTCCAATAAACATTCCAAAGCTAACATCTTTAATCTTGGCAATGGAGTGCTGTTTCGAAATTTGGAGGTAGAATACATAATAGCAAAAATGGAGCAAAATTTATTTTTTGTAGATTTCAACGGGCTGATATTTATCCTTGCAATTTTTTTGTAGAGTGCTATTATCTTATTCTTATTTGAAACATAATGTTGAAATATTTTGAGAGCTACAAAGCTTTTAAAGCTAGTTTCGGAAAATAAAAGCCCTGTATATAATGTTTCTGAGATATTTGTTTGAATTTTATATTAAAAAAAAGCAAAAACAAAACGTAACCAAATAATTTAATGGCTTTTGTTTTTGTAGATTGCACTATATTTTTATTTAAGCCATCCAAAATGCAATTATTTTAACGTAAAAAGAATTTGAAAAGATTAGTTATTCCATTACATTTGAATTATTGAATTCAGTTGTAATTCAATACCATTTAGATTAATTTATTTATTTAAAAAAATGCAGTGAATATTTCTAAATTTTTTATAAATCGTATGAAAAAAAAAAGTGCAGCTTTTATACGTTCTTGAAAGAAAAAAATAATTTAAAGCAGTTTTTGATTTCTGTTTATTAAATATTTTTTAATTACAAATAGTTCAGCTTTTACACCTTTTTGAAATAAAAAAAATAGAATTTTTGAATCAAAATTATAGATATTTATTTTAAATTTTTAATTAATTTCCATTAATTTGTTTCGTTATCAATGTATCAGGAATATTACAATTATCGATGTAATAAGGAATTAATATGAATTTGTTCTGTCATTTGAATATAATATGTCTTTGGCTCATATGTATTATACATATTGCCAAAATTACACAATATTATATACCCGATATACAGAATTCATCATCCATTATATTAAACCAAATATTATCATCTCTATGTTATAGAGACCCAGCTGTCTGCGATTAAATGAGAATGGTAATTTATTCATAAATGTATGTTAACATGGTTTGTCAACCAATAGTTCATGTCATAGCGACATCGGAAAGGGAGATTTCATAAAGGATAAAATTTAAGGATGCTAGAAACTAAAATTTCTTGTCAGCTGCTTGTGATATCGAAGACCGTTGCAAGCTTTGAAATCTCCTTTTTCAGTTACAGGGGCTTAAGGTTCGAATCCTGACGATAGCATGGATATTTGTTAGTGGTTAAAAAACGACGTTAAACTGTAGGTCCCGGTCTAATTAGCTCAAAGTGTGCGTAAAATGGCCATAAAGCGACAAACCAAACCAAATCTTTACAGTTTTCCCAATGATGTAGATGAAGTTGTTCTATCGCACTTTTAAATAACAGCTCCAAAGGCCACATTTGGGGTGTTCGTTTCTTGCTGTTGTAGAGACCAAATGAAAAGCATTTCATCCTATAGATTTTTAGTGCCCATTTCAGGAATAGACATAAAATATTTTGGTTTTGGGTTGTTTATCGAATTTCAAATTAAACACCATTGGCTCAGAAAACGTTGTTCACAAGTCAACTTTAACTCGAATTTCTAAATGAGATAAGTTATTAGGTAATTAAAGAATCTACAGTTGAAGGAATTCAATGGTATTAAAACGAGTAAAAGGACAATTTATTTTTACAATAATAGCTGAGTGTTCTTCACCAACTACTTGTCAGTGCTAATGTCAGGTCTTGTCTTGTGATTGTGCAAAAGAGAATGAATTCCAAAAAGCAAGATACCATTTTTTTCAATATCATTTGCAAAAAGCGTCAAATGTTAACTCGCTCAACTTAATTTTGCACAGGGATCTTCAAAAAAAAAGTTACTGTATGTCCGGGTATAATTAGCTTGAAGTGTGCAAAAAATGATTGTAGAGCGGCAAACCAAACCAAGCCAAACATTTCTCAGCTATGACAAACCGTGTTTATTTATATATTTCAATTTATTTAGAAACTTTGAAAAACTAGTTAATAATGCGTAACCACTTATTAAATCTAACCAAACACGTGTTACACAGTATATTTAAAGAAATAATTTCCTTGAAGAATGGTGAGAAAATTCATAACTTTATCAAATTTTTACCATTCAAATACAATTGCAAAGCAGGTACATGGTTAAAGTGACCTTTTTCCTTTGCATCTTTGCATGGAACGCGGAAATAAAGACGCGTTTTCACAATTTATCGGTACATTAACAGCTTTCATATATCGGATGCAAACATGACTTTTATTGGACTATAAAGTTCCCCCAATACCATATCGAAACGATACTGCGCTAACAAGCTAATGCCCACTCTCTATAAAGATGTGCAAGAAGAACAACGCAGAACCAGACGCTCGGAATGTCTGTGCAATAAATGAGTTATGAGCTGGTGGGTGTTTTCGCTCCGCCGGGGAGCATGGGGAGAAATTATTTCGCTGCCATCGACTTTCGTTAGATTTTTTTCTTTTTTCTTTACTCGCAGCAGTTTTTCTCGTTCTTATTGTCCGTATTTTCGCCTTCTTTATGTGTGAAGGTAAAAAGAACCGAAGATGATTAAGAGGACTCGAGAGAGTTTGGTTTGGAGAATCCAGACATGTTTTAGATCTTGGTGAATGGTCATATTTGCATCCGATGGTGTTTCCCAAATTAAAAAATTGAGATTCAAAATACAACACTATCAAAAAAAAAAAAAAAAAAAAAAAAAAAAAACAACTTCGGTTGCTTTGCGGGATATAGACACGATACATTTGTAGGCCGGATCTTTCTGATGGTACTTCCAAATGTCATGCATGTGCGTATTCTTACAAAAGATTTTACTGCTGAAATGTGGATCCATTGTAAGTCATGTTTGTATAAGTTTAAACGAGAATGGTAATTTATTTATAAATGCCTGTTAACAATAGTTCATGCTATAGCGACATCGGAAAGGACAATGAGATTTTATAAAAGGATAAATTTAAGGATTTTATAAAGGATACGTCCAGAAATCAAAAGGTCTTGTCAGATGCTTCTGATATCAAAGACCATTGTATGAAATCTCATTTTTTCAGTTATAATAAACAGTGTGTATTTATATTTTTCAATTCATTTAGAAACTTTAAAAACTAGTTAATAATACGTGGCCACTTTATTAAATCTAACCAAATATGTATTACATAACACATTTAAAGAAATCATTACCTTGAGAACATTCACAACTTCATCAAATTTTTACCATTCAAATACAATTGCAAAGCAGGTACATGGTTAAAGCGACTTTTTTCTTTATATATCTTTGTATGGAACGCGGAAATAAAGACGCGTTTTCACAATTTATCGGTACATTAACAGCTTTCATATATCGGATGCAAACATGACTTTTATTGGACTATAAAATTCCCCCAATGCCATATCGAAACGATACCGCGCTAACAAGCTAATGCCCACTCTCTATAAAGATGCGCAAGAAGAACAACGCAGAAACCAGACACTCGGAATGTCTGTGCAATAAATGAGTTATGAGCTCGTGGGTGTTTTCGCTTTGCCGAGGAGCATGGGGAGAAATTATTTCGTTGTCATCGACTTTCGCTAGTCTTTTTTTTTTTTTTCGCTGCAGTTTTCTCGTTCTTATTGTCCGTATTTTCGCTTTCTTTATGTGTGGAGGTAAAAAGAACTGAAGATGATTATGAGGACTCGTGAGATCTCGGTTTGGAAAATCCAGATCTGTTTTAGACCTCGGTGAATAGCATGGGATGGGGTTTCCTAAATTAAGAAATTGATATTCAAAATATATCAAACCGAAAACTTCTATTTCTATACGGGATTATGAACACGATACAATTTTAGGGCGGAAAACATTAAGATGGGATAAAGAATGGGGATACTAACGACCAGATGCCCTCCATGTGCATATTCTTACAAAATATTATACTGATAAAACGTGGATGCAGTGTAATGGACTTTTTTGGTGCACTCTGGACAACGCTGAATTTGCTGCATAATTGCCCTTGTAATGGCAAATGAGGGGGGTTTTGAAATTAAGAAATTGAGATTCACAATACGGCAACACAATCCAAATCGAAAGCTTCGGTTTCTATGCTGGATATAGGCACGATAAATTTGTAGGCCGGAAAGTATTTCCTATGAGATATAGAAGGAGTTACTAACCTATAAATGACATCCACTTCTGTATTCTTACAAAAAAATTATACTGGTAAAACGTGGATGCAGTGTAACAGGCTTTCTTGGTACACTGGACAACGCTGAATTTGCTGCATGGCAGCCATTGTAATAGCAAATAACTTCATGTATAGCGTAGAGGAACAATGCGTTTATTCCACCAGAAAGAGGAAAACTTTTAAAGCAATTTGAAGGGCCATAAATTCCAGAAAATGGTTTTTAAGTGTCATAACGGCGAAACCCTTGCTAAATTTTAAATCAAATCCATTATTGTATATTTATTTAACAATATATTATCTATTATTAAATATATATTTATTTAATAATACATTATCTATTATATAATAATGTATTATTGAATATTTATTTAATAATTGTTATCCCCGGCCTCCCCTTGGGGCATTCGACAAGCTTGGAATGGCACAATGAGGATGCAACGTCTTACGACTCATGTTTATTATTATTTTACTACTAAAAATAACACGACCTTATCTACAGAGTGAACAATTCTTTTTCCTTCTACAGCGTAAAAATAAAAAGATCAAACACTAAATTATACTTATAACATAATATATTTAGTATTTATTTTCAAAGTGTGTTGCAGGCGAAATTGAACTTTCACGTATGGTGTTCCCAGAGTCGTACTGGAGTCGCACATTTCGTGAGTTTAGAGTAATATAAAGACAAAAAATGTTATTCAGGATATAAGAAATTATTAAGATATTTAAAAATACACTATGTGGAAGAAAGTGACGGGACACGACACTATAACGACATAAACCCATATTTATTAAAATTAATAGGAGGTAGGGCCTCTTTTGGCTGCGATCACAGCTGCAACCCTTCTGGGCATGCTTTCCACTAAATTAGCCATAGTGGCAAGAGGAATTTCCTTCCAAATGTTTAATAGGAAGTTACATAGTTCAGGCTTGCTTTTGAGGAGTGGGGTGCAGGCCCTCGACCGACGGTCCAATTCGTCCCAGAGATGTTCAATTGGGTTAAGATCAAGGCTCTGCGCCGGCCATACCATGCGTGTAACGTTGTTCACATACCAATCAAGAGTCCTCCTTGCAACATGGCATGTTGCGTTGCCGTCTTGATACCAGCAATCATCCATACCGTACGTTGCCCACAAGGTAGGAAGGATATGATTGTCGAGAATATCATAGTATCTATCGGCATTCATCGCACCATCAACCTTCACCAGTGGGCCAGCCCCATACCAGGAGAAACAGGCCTATACCATCAATCCTCCTCCACCAAACTTTACAGTTGGGACGACACACTCGGGCAAAAGGCGTTCTCCTGGTAAACGCCATACCCAAACAAGTCCATCGGAACGGAAAAGGGTAAATCGGGACTCGTCACTCCAAAGGACGCGTTTCCAGTCATCCAGAGTCCAAGTACGGTGGTCTTTGGCCCATCGAAGGCGCTCTTTCTTGTTGGGTTTCGTAATCAAAGGCTTATGGGCCACCGAACATCCAGTGTAACCTAACTTATGAGCCTCGATACGAAGAGTCTTGGTCGAAACGACCACACCTGTGGCTTGTCGAAACTCATTAGCGATGTTATCCATGGATGTTTGATGGTTACTTCGAATCACCCGCCGGTCCCTGCTGGTGAGAACTGTAGGTCGTCCACTTCGGGGTTTGTTCTGACAGTGTCCCTCATTCTTGTAGCGACACACAACACGTGCTACAGTTGATTTTGAGCAGTTACGGAGACGGGATATCTCCCTAATTGACACCTTGGCAAGATGCAATCCAACCAACACACCTTTCTCGAACTCAGACAACTCTTCCCGTGGCGGCACCTTGACAAAAAACAACTCTAGTCGACTCCACAGAGTATTTATAGGATATGGCTGACACGTGATACCTATTATTGCACATGTGTCAGCTGTATTGTCGACTTTTCTACTTTTCGAGGGGTGTCCCGTCACTTTCTTCCAGATAGTGTATATTAGTGAAACTTCAAATCTGTAAGTAATGTCCAGATCCTTTTGTGTGATTTGAAAAATTTCTTGTGGGCTGTGCATCAGTAAACCTCCTGGATTTGAACCCATAAGGAATTTTTACCACTTCATAAAAGGAGGGATACTGGTGGTCTAATGTTGGTCTCAGTAAATCCAATTATAAAAAGGACAACCTTAAGTGTTTTAAAATCCTTCATCCACTACTTCATGTCCAATTGCAACTTCAGCCTACGGATTTAACGCGTCCGTACCATGAACAAGTAATATAAAAAAAAATTAAAGTCAATTCCTACTTTTTTTTTTACTCTATTGCAGAAAGTCCTTTATAAATAATTTTTATTCATTTTTTTAAGTTTATCGGGTGCCATCTAAATTAAAAAAAACTAAAATGAATTAATTAAATTTAATTAATGAATTAATATTTGAAAAAACTGTTTTAACATCCAGTGCCATCCACTACAAGTTCAAAAAAATATATTTGAACTTGAGTGGATGAATAACGATTGAAAAATTTTATTAACGATTGAAAATTTGAACAAGATATATATAGGGAGAGTGTGAGCTAATAGAATGAATTGAACAAAAGACAAATCAAGTTTTCGTGCATTACAATTTTGTTATGAGTACTATTCTATAAATGAATGAATCCTAGTCATAGCATTATATTTAAGTGAAATATAATATGAATTAAGAATTAATTACGCATAACCGGCCTGGTGAATGAGGTGCTGGGTTTCAGAACATAAGATTTTGGATTCGAAACTTGAATTGAATAAACTTGAATAATTGAACAAAATCTAAATACTAAAATTTATATTTCTATGGCGATGAGAGATGCGATAAATCCGTCTGTGAAATCTTCTTCCTCTAGGTTTGAGATAAAAGGGATAAGAGTGTAAATTATTACCCCTGGGGATATTATTTCAAAATCGTGGTGAAACAATTCAGTCGCAATATAGTAGAATTATGGCAGTATTGCGAATTATGGCAGTAAAAATTCTGGCACTCTAGGAAAATAATCATGAAATAACTGTAAAAGATATTAAGGATTTATATACAGAATATTCTTAAAGATGTCTGGAAGAAATTTAGAGGCAGAAACAGAAATCAATAGATTTTGTAATGAAATGTGTGGGCGGAATGACGCATTTAAGTTACTAGTGCGTAAGAAAAATATAAATAAAAGGTAAGCGTAGACTGACAAAAATGGTTTATAGTTAAATCTTTTACAATAAGTGCTTTAAAAAGTGTCCATGAACAATAAATTAAGACTCGGAGTGGCAGAGGGATTAGCCAAAATGTCATACCTGTCAAATTTCTAAGCCAATTGAATTCAATTTCAAAATTCGAATTGAATTCAATTACAAGGCCAAATTTTAGCCAAGTCAATTTCTAAGCCACATTTGACATGCATGGATTTCTTGTGTGGGCACATTAAGACTGTGGATTCAAGAAAGTCCCACTAAGTCCAATGAAATTCTAGTGGCCCCATATATTGTCAGTTGCTAATGGAAATGTGCATGACATGCGCATCCATTGAGAAATTTTGAATTACTGTTCGTGGTAAGTTTATCTAGCACTTATTGTACAAAACTTTATTCATTAAAATGTTAGCTTCGTTTGACTTTGTTGTTGTGGTTTCTTATACCACTTGGTCGACAGAAGCATCTAGATCAAGTCCATGAACCCGTGTGCTCCTTAAACCGACGAGTCGTGATGAAGGGTAAAAAAAATGCAGTTTCTTTTTATCCATGACCATGCGGCACAAAGAGATGGGGCCCCCTAAGGGCAAAGTCTGACTTTACCTCACTCGGTTATACCCCCGGGTACTGAGTACCCCTTTTAATCGCTTTTTACCATATGAATGGGCTACAGTGGGGCTATTCTAACCCGGACCCACACGGATCCTTTGACTTTACATTCCTTTATCATTTACCTGTTATTTATGTCTTCCTTACGTGATACCATTTAAAAGTGTCATTTCCGCATGCACATTCTATTTAAAAATCTGCTGATTTCGATTCCATCTATCTGATTTTACATATTTGCCAATATGTCTATTTTATTTATATATATATTATTTTAACACTGTATGTACATCTGAATAAAATAAATTTGATTCTGACTATACAGCCTTCATCATCTGTTGTATTAAAAAAATTCCATTGATTTATCATTATTACAGGAAAGTATCTAGACAATAACTTAGATACTAACTGTTAAAATTTTAAGATTTAAAAGAAATAGCATTTTCATAAAAGCGGATAACAGTTTTTGAGACGAAAGAAGTGCAAAAACGCTAGAAATTTTATAAACATAATAAAGACTCTTTTCTATATTTGGAAGATCTAAAATTGGAGTTTCAGAAGGTTGTAGAAAAGTGTTAAGGGTGTGTCAAAATTTGATGGATTTGATTAAGATACTTCATCTTGAAAAAGAGGGTTTATTTCGTTTCGTTATTAAGCGTATACTTTAAAGTGTTTTTCGAAAGCTATTGTAATAACAAGAAGATTTTTTTGCTGACATCTTTTTAATGGTAAAAAATATTTAATGTTTTCGAACTAATGGAATTTTTTACTAAAGGTCACTAGCCACTCGAACAGGCAGTTACGTAGTAGGTTTAGCGTTATTTGGGTTGAAGCATAAAGGGTTTTACACTGCACTCATGTTTTCCACCCGCAATTTTAAATGGCTATCCCCAACGATGTTATCCGGGATTCTAACCATCCACCTCTCCTTACTGAACTTTAAGAAAAGAACTACAGTCTAAAAGTCTACACAGTCTACTTTCTACAAAATTATCGTACTCATCCCCGGCATAAATTCAGAAGTTTTCGATTGGACTTTGTTTGCCGACTTTCAAATCTACTTCCTCAAATACTGAAATAGAACACACTGCCCACCATTAGGTTTGAGTTCTCTAATGAAATGTTATCTAAATGACTTCTTTGTCAAAACTCATACAAAAATAAATTATTAAAGAAAAAGTATTAGCTTGAAAATATTAGGTTGTTAAAACAGAAATGGGAGATTTATATTCATTTTGCTTTATATGTTGAATTCCAGAATGACTTATTTTAGCATGTTTTCTGAAAAGATGGTGTCTTTAATTAAACTGGCATGTATGCTCAAAGGTGTTTTTAAAATTGAAGTTGTGACATCTGAAAAAGAATTTCATATTGCTTTGAGAAAATTAACTACAAATTTCTCAATACTGAAGATAAAGATTTCACTTGCGTTGGCACTTCGTAATAAAAAATGAAATCAATTATCCACCTTGATTTCACAACGTTATAAGATTAATATTCAAGGCGAATTCATTGTATGTGGAAAAAAAGTAAAGAATCGATATGTCTATTATAATTCGTAATTTACTTTTAACTTTGAACAACTTTTGTAATTTAAGCTGAACTTTCAACAGCATTTGTAATTTAATAATTTTAAACAGCATTTGTATTTTAATATTATTATTTGTATAATAATATTTGTATTTTAATATTCATACATAATTAAGGTTACATAATAATTTAACCTTAAAGTTCAACAACATTTATAATTTAACCTTAAATTTCAACTACATTTGTAATTTAACCTTAACTTTCAACAATACACATAACTTATCGTTAGTGTTTATCAATTATATCAGTAAACATTTTTTTGTTTATTTTTTATACATGGAAACATTATGCTGTCCTACATTGTAATCCGGAATGTAGTCCAACATATAAATTTTTCAATAAAAGGAGAGTTAAAATAGTGATTTTTAAAGCATCAATGTCTCCACCTGCAATAAAAAAAATTTCATTTCAAAATCCTTTATTTAAACTAAACATTAACTTGCCACGCGACTTACAATTACGTGACTAGCAAAATATATCTAAAACATATGTTGCTGGCACTTAACAATACACCAGCATAAAGTCACGTGCTTAGCATTTCATATTGAATTGGCTCTCCAGTGTAACGTCGAAATTTTTCTGTCTTTACAATAATTTTCTCGTGACATATTCATATCTAAGAAGATAATTCTAGTTGAGGATTAAAAAATAAGCCTGTGATATTTTTTGTCCTTCAAAGTATTTGACATTTTTTGCGGAACAACTGCTAAAAAATTGCAAATTAAGGATTTTCACTATTTTAACATCTTGGAATTAAAAAAATTGCTTTTAATATTATGCCTTAATTAATATGACTTTTGTAAAAAATCACATTTAATAAATGTGACTTTTGTCTAAGGACAAATTATGTTTTATAAAGTTAATTAACGTGGCCTGGGGATTAATCTTCTAGCGCTCTGACCTTTGGTACCACAAGCGACAGGTTCGAATCCTGGTGTCGGCATGGGTGTTTGTGAGTTATTTGGAATCCACGTTAAACTGTAAGTCCCGGTCTAATTAGCCCTCGTTTGCACAAAATGACCGTAGAGTGACAAACCAAACCAAACCATTTAATTAACATTATAAAAATACATTAAATATTAAAAACTAAATAGAATATAATTAATATATATATTATTAAATTATAATAAATATGAAATAAGTTAAATATAAAATTTTTAAATACATATATATATAAATTTTTATTAAATAATATATTAAATAAATTATAAAAAATACATTACATACTATGAATTAAATAAGTATACGATAAAATGAATTTAGTAAATGATTTATTCTTCTTAATCATTGAATAGGTGTTAATATAAAATGATTAAGATTTAAACCAATTTAAATTAACTTTAGCGAAAATTCCCTTCAAAATACTACAATGAAAGGTTAGTTTTTCCCTCCCCCTCCACCCCCACCCAGAGTAAATAAGCGTCCACGTGTGTTCCATTACACACCCAGTAGACATCCAGACGATGTTCCAATTCCGCCCTCGTTATGTTATAGAATGTCAGATCTAATGAAAAGAAAGACATTGCAGCAGTTCTCCCTTTTTCTCAATTCATTTGAGAAGTTATTTTTATCGCCCCCGTGTACAGCCTGGCAGATATATTATTTTTTATCTTTCGTACCCAATCTTCTTAATTAAGTCCAGGGGAAAAAAGGGAATTGTATGAGTCAACAGTAGGGAGACAAAATTGGTAAGTCAGTCGAATGTTCACTTTCAATAACACTGTGTCTAAATTAATGATCCCCAAAGTGGTCGATTCAATAGTGTTTAGGGTTTCATTCGGGAACAGAGGTTTATTGGAAATCGATACGAAATAACGAGACATTCATTGTAAGGTTAATATGTAATTCGGTTGATTTGATAGTGAGTCATTTTTTTAATGACAGAAAGTTTAAGAGCGATTCGTGCAAATAAAAGCAAAGGAAGACTGTATCAAGTTGTAAAAAAAAGTTTAGACTGTATTTGCGATTAAAATAAACCTAAAATCTTACCCAAAAGTATGTTATATTTAAACATCAGACGGAAAAATATTAAATCTAGATACTTCTTAATGTCTCAGACTTGAATCCTGGTTGTAACATGGATTTTGTGAGTGGTTCGGAATCCACGTTTAACTGTAGGTTCCGCTCTAATTAGCCCTCTTGCGTACAAAATGACAGTAGAGCGACAAACCAAAACAATTTACTTAACACTGTAAAAGTATATTAAATTCATAATAAAAATAATGGAATAAAATTAATATATATATATATTATTAGATAATACGTTAAATAATTTTATATAAATTTTTATTATAATAAATTATATAAAAATAATTTCTCAAATGAATTGAGAAAAAGAGAACTGCTGCAATGTCTTTCTTTTCATTAGATCTGACATTCTACAACATAACGAGGGCGGAATTGGAACATCGTCTGGATGTCTATTGGGTGTGTAATGGAACACGCACGTGGACACTTATTTACTCTGGGGGGAAGAGGAAGGGGGAGGGGGAATTTATTAAATAAATTATAATAAATATATATAATATACCGTGGATGAAATAAATATACGATAAAATTAATTTAGTAAATGATTTGCTTTTCTTAATCATTGAATGTTAAAGTTGTTAATGTAAAAAGATAAAGACGTAAATCAATTTAAATTAACTTTAGAAGAAATTCACTTCAAAATATACTGAAAGGTTAGTTCCTCCCCCTCCACCCTCAAGAGTGAGTAAATGTCCACGTGTGTTCCATTACACACCCAGTAGACATCCAGACGATGTTCCAATTCCGCCCTCGTTATGTTGCAGAATGTCAGATCTAATGAAAAGAAAGACATTGCAGCAGTTCTCCCTTTTTCTCAATTCATTTGAGAAGTTATTTTTATCGCCCCCCTGTACAGCCTTCTCGGATATATTATTTTTTATCTTTCGTGCCCAATCTTTTTAATTAACTCCAGGGGAAAAAAAGGGAACCGCACGAGTCAACAGCAGGAAAAACAAAATTGGTAAGTCAATCGAATCTTCACTTTCAATAGCACTGTGTCCAAATTAATGATCCCCAAAGTGATCGATTTGATATTGTTTAGGGTTCCCATTCAGGAACAGAGGTTTATTGGAAATCGATTGGAAATAACGAGACATCATTGTAAGGTTAATATGTAATTCGGTCAACTTGAAATTGAGTCCATTTTTAATGACAGCAGGTTTAAGAGAGATTTGTGGAAATAAAGGCAAAGGAAGATTATATCAAGTTGTAAAAAAAAAAGGTTAGACTGTGTTTGCGTTTAAAATAAACCTGAAATCTTACCCAAAAGTATGCTATATTTTAAACATCAGTTCGAAAAAGATCTAGATCAGATCTAGCTTCATCTTAATCTCTCAGATTCAAATCCTGGCAGTGGCATGGATGTTTGTGAATCTTTCGGAATCCACTTTAAATTATATGTCCCAGTCTAATTAACCCTCATGTGCACAAAATAACCGTAGAGCGACAAACCAAACCATTTACTTAACATTGTAAAAATATATTAAATTCTTGTTAAAAAATTAAACAGAATATAATTATTCTATATATTATTAAAATTATAATAAATATTAAATAATATATTAAATAAATTATTATAAATATATCATATTCCGTGGCTGGAAAAAGTATATGATAAAATGAATTTAGTAAATGATTTGTTTTCTTAATCATTTTCTTAATCATTGTTAATATAAAATGATTAAGATGTAATCCAATTTAAATCAACTTTAACAAACGCTCACTTCAAAATACACTGAAAATACACTGTTCCAAAAAAGATAAAAAGATAAAGATAAAGACTCTATCCTCAAGAGTGAGTAAATGTCCCCCCCCCCAAGAGTAAATAAGTGTCCACGTGTGTTCCATTACACACCCAGTAGACAGAAGGGGGAGGGGGAATTTATTAAATAAATTATAATAAATATATATAATATACCGTGGATGAAATAAATATACGATAAAATTAATTTAGTAAATGATTTGCTTTTCTTAATCATTGAATGTTAAAGTTGTTAATGTAAAAAGATAAAGACGTAAATCAATTTAAATTAACTTTAGAAGAAATTCACTTCAAAATATACTGAAAGGTTAGTTCCTCCCCCTCCACCCTCAAGAATGAGTAAATGTCCACGTGTGTTCCATTACACACCCAGTAGACATCCAGACGATGTTCCAATTCCGCCCTCGTATGTTGCAGAATGTCAGATCTAATGAAAAGGAAGGCATTGCAGCAGCTCTCTCTTTCTCAATTCATTTGAGAAGTTATTTTTATCGCCCCCCTGTACAGCCGGACAAATATATTATTTTTTATCTTTCGTACCCAATCTTCTTAATTAAGTCCAGGGGATAAAAAGAATCGTGTGAGTAAACAGCAGGGAAATAAAATTGGTAAGTCAATCGAATCTTCACTTTCAATAACACTGTGTCTAAATTAATGATCCCCAAAGTGATCGATTTGATAGAGTTTAGGGGTCAATTCGGGAATAGAGGTTTATTGGAAATCGATGGGAAATAACGAGACGTTTATTGTAGGGTTAATATGAGATTCGATCAAGTTGAAATTAAATTCATTCTTCAAATCCTTCTATTAGCTCACACTCTCCCTATATATATCTTGTTCAAATTTCCAATCGCTTATAAAATACTTTTTATTCATCCACTCAAGTTCAAATACATTTTTTTTAACTTGTTGTGGATGACGCTTGATGTTAATACAGTTTTTTCAAACATTAATTCAGTAATTAAATTTAATTAATTAATTTTAGTTTTTTTTAGATTTAAGTTGCATATATCTACCAATAGATGGCGTCAGATAAACTTAAAAAATGAATGATTTTTAAAGGTCTTTTTATTATTTATAAAGAACTTTCTGCAATAGAGTGAAAAAAAAAGTAGGAATTGACTTTAAATTTTTTTTTTTTTTTTTTATTACATTTTTTTATACAAGTTGTAAAATGTTTAATCTGTATTTGCAATTAAAATAAATCTAAAATCTTACACAAAAGTATGTTATATTTAAACATCAGTCGGAAAAACATTAAATGATTCTTTTTAATCTCTTAGGTTCAAATCCTGGCTGTGGCAGGGATATTTGTAAATGGTTCGGAATCCACATTAAACTGTAGATCCCGGTCTAATTAGCCTAAGGTGGGCACAAAATGACCGTACAGCTACAAACCAAATCAACCCCAATCATCTTACTCTCTTCTCTTGAGGAACCGCAAAGTAATTCTGTAAGCACAAGTTTAATTTGAAATAGATAATCTGTTGGAGCAAGGTCGAGAGAATTGGAGTGAAACATTGTTTCCCAAATTCTTCTAGGAGACTTTCAGTCCCTAGTGGATTAGGGCATTTGCACCCCGCAAGACGCCAATCTTTTTCTTTTGATCAACGAAGGTCGTTTGTTCGAAAATAGAAAATGCTTTAAAGAGTCTTTCCTGATGACAGTAAATTTCAGCGGTTGTCATTCGATTGTCTCCTAACAGTTCATAATGAACACTTCCTTTCACATCCCGCCCTACGCTCATAAGTGTCTTCTTTGGATTCAAAATTATGTCATTGTCTTTTGAGCTCAACATTATTATAGAGTATCCACTCATTATTTATTAGATCGTAAGAAGTTGAATCTGTGTTACATCTTCTTCCAAAAAATAAATAGAAAACGGATTTACTATTTTCTATAGAATATTTATCACTTCTATCAAATACTTTAAGTTTAAAAAAGGAATATTTGTCATGTTAATTATTAAGTTTATAATCAAATTTGTCATGTTAAAATGACCCATACTATATTACGGGTGCAATAGACACTGTAACAATAAAATAAACAAAATAAAAACATAAGCTTCTTTCTTGCTTGTTCTGTTACAATTATAGAATAGTAAAGCAAAGGCGACTTGATGAAAAGCAGAAAGAATATTTAAAGATATCGACGGTCGAGGTATTATGCCAACCACTTTTCTTAACTGTTATTCGCTTATTAAACTAATAAGCAAGCCACACTTGTAGTTAAGTGGTAGCGAATACTAGCTCTCAAGAAAACGTTGGTTTCATTTTGCTGTTAACGTGCACTACAATTACTGCTGAGCAAGAAGAATCAGCAATTTAATATACCTGATGCTGATTAAAACAAAGATTAGATATTTTGGGGAAGTCCCCAGAAGTTTAGAAACCTTGAAAGTAGAACCTTGAAACCTAGTTTCTAGAAAGGCTTACTCCATCTTCCTTCTCCTTTCTATATTGTTATAGGCCTCCATGAAATTTCACGAATCAGCTACAATTGCTGCCAAGCGTAGTTTTGTACAAAATAAAGTCTGCGCGTCCAAATTTGAGTCCTATATTACACACTTATATTTATTAAAATATTCTACTCTAATTGTCCCATAATAATATTAGCAAGACTAATGCAACTGTAAGTCATGTTATAGCACAAACATTGCGAAGCCTTCAATCAAGATCAGTCAGAAGGACACACCATTCAATTTTTAAGTTAACCTAATTGTTGAGAATTATATAACTATTTTTTCCTAATTATATCCGGTGATAGAAATCAATTGTTTTACATCAGTTAAATATCAATCCGATGGAAAAGTAAGATGAAAAAATAAGAGAGTTTTCAAACAAAAATTTAATTACGATTGTCCAGTTCTTGATTCACCATAAAAAAAACCCCGAAAAGTTGCAAAAAGGAGCAGTGATGTTAGCTGCAAAACAATTTAGTTGCAACATAATAGACTTACCAAGAATTTGAAAAAGCGCTTCAGAAAATAATTGTCAAGGTGAATCTTATTCTGATATTGATTCTTTAACAAGTAATATAAAAACAAATTTTTAAAGTCGTATTTACGTGCTTGTAAAGAAAGCTGTGTGTTCTTAAACCTGTATCTCAACCCAACCACACCCATATCCAACTGCAGAAATAAATTACGAATACTACAATATGGAACAAGTAATATAAAAAAAAATTTTTTTAAGTCAATTCGTACTTTTATTTTCACTATATTGCAGAAAGTCCTTTATAAATAATTTTCATTCATTTTTTTAAGTTTATCTGGCGCCATCTATTGGTTAGATATATGCAACTTAAATCTAAAACAAAAAAACTAAAGTTAATTAATTAATTAAATTTAATTACTGAATTAATATTTGAAAAAACTGTATTAACTTCAAGTGTCATCCATTAAAAGTTCAAAAAGAATGTGTTTGAACATGAGTGGATGAATAAAGAGTATTTTATGAACGATTGAAAATTTGTACAAGATATATATAGGGAGAGTGTGAGCTAATAGAAGGAAAATAAAATTCCTTCTGTAGCAGGATTCCTTCTGCTAAAAGGAACATCTTTTAGCAGAAGTGAGACAACCGTAAAACCAGCAGCTGATGCCAATGAAGTTCTTTAAATTTTTATTTTGCCGAATTTTGAAAAAAATGATAATCCATCATACAGAAAAGAATAGAAAAGATCGCATAGAATTTTGTCTGTCAGAAATACTTCCTGACGGAAAGTTTATGAAACGAAAATTATCTGAACTCCCAAAATAAAAATGAATGGTAATATTATAATTTATTGTTTAATTTAATCTCTAGTTTTTTTGATAATAAATATTTGTTTCTGCATTTATTTTATTTTGCTACTATGATTAGCGGACCAATAGAGTAATATTTATTAACTGTAGTACCGTGTAGCTTAATATTTAGAAACATTTCAGTTACAAAATTATTTTTGATGGACGACTTTTTTTAAAGAAATATATGTATCGCATTTTGAAACGATACGCTGTACTATTTATACAAAATTTTTAGTATACGGTGAGATATGTTATTTTTTTTCCATTTTTATTATGCTCCAGTTTTTGTTATCAGGTGTTTGTATTCGAAATGTTCATTTCATTTTATCCATTTTGGTTGTTTTATAAGCTCAAATTAGAGTTTCATAGAAAGATTTACATTTTAATTTTGATATTAAAAGTTAGACAAATTGCAAATGCCTTAATTTTTATTTTTAATTAATTAAATAAATGGTTTGTAAAATCAATTTATTACTTGTAATAGGATCAAAGTAATAAGGTGAGAAGAAAACTAATGTTAGAATTATTTAGTACCTTTACTGATAAACAAATAATTTATTAAATTTATTTTTATATATCAATTTAAATACCTGGAAATTAATTTTTTTAAATGAAATAAAATATCTATAGTAAGCATTTAATCTCTAAACCAAATATAAAACATAAGATCTCTGTATTTATTGATCTGTATTTATTTATTTATTCTTTTTTTTCAAATTCTTTAAATTCACGAATCTTTTTACTGTAAAAATGAAAATTAAATCTTGCAGTAAAATTTTAATTTACTATATTTACTTAATGTCAAAAAAAAATTTAATCAGCAAATAATAATTAAATAACTTTAAATTAATTAATTTTGTTCCATATATTATATGTTTTATTACAATTCTTTATCTTCTACAGATATTATTTATTATCCTAATTTATTTCATTATTATTTGTTGATTAAATTCATTTTGCCATTAAATGAACAAAGTAAATAAAATTTTACTGCAAATTTTTTCTTAATAAAAACAGATCACTGCTTAGAAATTCAATAAAGATACTTCGTTGATATTTTCAGTGCAATTTGCTATTACATAAAAGAAAAAGGTAACGCTGTAAAAAGAGGTTGAAGGTATTGTTACGGTCCTTTATGTAATTGAATGAAACAGAATCTCCTACCGATCTTCTTTGAGAAGGAATGAAGACCGTATCTTCTTCTCTCACGTGGCAGTTTAGATAGGTCACGTGAGGGTTTAATCTTCCCTACCACGTGACATAAATGATCAAGCGGAAGTACCGATCAAGAAAATAGAGACTTTCGTTTTTTTCTATAAGGGAAAGGTTTCTATTGCCCATTTAATATCCGTTTTAATCATAAAACTAATTCGGTTTACAGTTAATTTCAAAATTTTTTTATTTTATTTAAAGGAGTATTAATTATTGATCTTCATAAAAATATCTTATGCCCATGAGAGAGCAATTTTATATATTTCAACGATGGAATAGATTTTATATATTTTTTAACAATTTAAATACTAGTAATTATTTAATAGTATAGTATTATTAATAGTTATTTAATTATTATAGTAGTTATTTATTGTATTATTTGATAATATAGTATTATTAATAGTTATTTAATTATTATAGTAGTTATTTAGTGTATTATTTAATAGTATTTATCAATAGTTATTTAATAATTTTATATTTTATTTTAGAAAATGTTTATAAATTAATATAAAAGATTAATAGACAAATGGAGCAAATTCAGATTTTTAAGAGATTCTAAAACAGATGTTTACAAAGATCTCATTTGATTTTTTAAATATTTAAAATATTTTTTTTCAAATAAATATTTTTAGAATATATATATATATATTTATTTATTAACATAAAAGATTAATAGAAAAATGGAGCAAATTCAGATTTTTAAGAGATTTAAAAACGGATGTTTACAAACAATATTATTTTTCATTTTTAAAATATTTAAAATATTTTTATTAAATAAATATTTAAAAAAAATTATTTATTTATTTATTAATATAAAAGATTAGAATAGAAATGGATTAAATTCAATTTTTTGATAAATTCAAACACAGATGTTTACAAACATTTTTATATAACTTTTAATTATTTAAAATATTTGTTCAAATATTTATTTATAATTATAAAAGATTAGAAGAGAAATGGAGCAAATTCAGATTTTTAAGAAATTTAAAAACAGACGTTTACAAACATTTTTTTTCCATTTTTTAATTATTTAAAATATTTTTTCAAATAAATATTTAAGAAATATTTATTAATCTAAAAGATTAGAAGAGAAACGGAGCAAATTCAGATTTTTAAGAAATTGAAAAACATACATTTACAAACATTTTTTTTTTCATTTTTTAAATATTTAAAATATTTTTAGATAAATACTTAAAAAAGTATTTATTTATTTATTAATATAAAAGTTTAGAGGAGCAATGGAGCAAATTCAGATTTTTAAGAAATTCAAAATCGGATGATTGCAAATATCTTTTTTTCATTTTTTTAAATATTCAAAATATTTTTTTTCAAATAAATATTTTTAAAATATTTATTTTTTTTTATTAATATAAAAAAGTAGAAGAGAAATGGAGCAAATTCAAATTTCTAAGAAATTGAAAAACAGACATTTACAAACATTTTTTTTTTTCATTTTTTAATTATTTAAAATATTTTTTTCAAATAAATATTTTAAAAATATATATTTATTAATATAAAAGATTAGAAGATAAATGAAGCAAATTCAGATTTTTAAGAAATTAAAAAAACAGACATTTATAATAATTTTTTTTTATATTTTAATTATTTAAAATATTTTTTTTAAATAAAGTATTTTTAAAATATTCTTTTTATTTCTTAATTATTTAGAAATTTTTTTCCAACATGATAGAATTTCATTTAAGTTTCCATACATTTAATTTCCCACCATGCTGAATTTTAAAGAACAATGTCTGAGAAGTACAGCAACTACTACCCATGGTATCTCTGAATAACCGTTGATTCCGGGATACCATGGGTAATCTTGATTCCGTTGCATTTCTCTCATTCTAGTGACAAATAAACTGATATAAAAAATGATTGACATTTGAAAAAACAAATAATTTTTTTTTCCTTTTTACTTTGAAAAAATTTTGATGCATTCAAATCGGCTTGAAATTTATTTTGATTTAAAAATATTTTAATATATAAATCTTTTTTCTTTGAAAAAAAATTAATGCATTCAAGTTGGCTTGACAAAATTTATTATGATTTAAAAATATTTTACTTTTTTTATATAAAGTCCTTGTCATAAATATAAATTATATTGCAATATAAAGAATAATTATTAGAAGAATATATAAAACATTGTTACAAATTCATGAATAATAAATAAAATGTCACGCAAGAATTTAAAGCAGGAGTTTTGTAAAAATAACGTAATTAATCTCAAGGAACTTAAATAAAAAGCGTTTGTGAAAATGTTAACATCATTTTGCTTTTTTTTTATTTTCTTAAAAAAATAATAAATAAATGCATTTTAAAATTTACAATAAAAACGATATATAAAAAAAACCTAAAATGGGATTATTAGTATAAAAATATTTTAAAACAATATTAAAATAAAAATGCAGACGCACAAAGTATTTTGCCCTTTTATTTTAAGCAAATTTTTTTTCCGTTTCCTGACATTTCTAGTTTTCTACTAAAACTAGAATAATTAGTTTTGATGGCTTTCTGAGATTTTCTTTCTACTCTTGTAAGCATATTAAAAGAATTTCTGTATTTTCTCAGGCACAATAACAAAAAAATTATCATCCTGTTTATATATTATGAAATTTTTAGCGTCTACTAACAATCATAAGAATGCAAAATATTAAATGTCATATAAGAATATAGTAAAAAAAACTATTGAATAATTTGACAATAAATAAGTGTACGTATTTGAAGTTTATATATATTTTTATAAAGTACTAATATATAGTTTTCAATAGTAAGAAATTGTTTTGAAGTAAAGAATAAGTAAGAATAAGGATAAGTTTGAAATGCATAGAAAAAAAATTAGGAGTTATCGATAAAAATGCGACCTGTGTTCCATTTTTTTAATATTCAAAATGGTTGCCAGATGACTAATTTCATTAAATTTATTGCCATGATTGCCAAATTTGTCGCCAAAATTTTACAAATAGTGATTTATTGGCTTAAAAAAAGGAAATAAATTAATAAGTTAATTGATATAAGTGATCATTAAAACAGTTGCCAGATCACTAATTTCATTTTAATTTATTGCCAGGACTCCAAAATGTGTCGCTAAATTTTTACAAACAGAGATATAGTGGTTTAAAAAAAGCTAGAAAATCAGCAAAGTTAATAAGGTTATTGAAATGATAAGTGATTATTAAAACAGTCGCCAGATCGCTAATTTAATTTAATTTATTGCTAAGATTCCTAAATTTGACGCCGAATTTTTACAAACTGTGATGTAGTGGTTTAAAAAAACAAATAAGTTAATCAGGTAATTGATATAATAAGTGATTATTAAAATGGTTGCCAGATTGCTGATATTTAATTTATAACCACGATTCCCAAATTTATCGCAAATTTTCACCAACAGTGATATAGTGGTTTAAAAGAAAGCAAGAAAAGTTAATAAGGTAATTGAAATGATAAGTGATTATTAAAACACTTATAATTAGCAAGATCACTAAATTCATTGTAATTTATTGGCAAAACTCCAACATTTATCGCAAAATTTTCACAAATAGTGGTTTAAAAAAAGCAAGCAAAGTAACAAAGTTAATAAGGTAATTGAATCTATAAGTGATTATTAAAAATGTAAATTAATTAAAAATTAGGCAAATTACTCGCAAGAGATTTCACAGTTAGGCTTATAAAAATAATTTCAAAGTTTTATAAATAATAATACGAATAGTTATTTTAATATTATGAATAATCAGAATAATTGGAACAAAATGAATTTTTACTTATTGGATAGATAAATTATCTTAACGTATTTCAACAGTTAATTTTCTTCCCATTTTCTTTTGGATGTAAATCCCCAATCTTTACCGCCTCTCCAAAGAGAAAATATGAACACTACGTCAGGTGATACATTCTCATAAATGTGAAGATTTATGCCTATGGACATCATTGTCTGTGGTATTGGAAACGACGATATATTTCATAATTTACCTTATGTAGGAGACGTATCATCTGTGGATAGCATGTTCTCAATGTGTCAAAAGATCCTGACCATTTCTCAGAAGAGATGATCTTTAAAATATTTATGGTAAGGTTTGATATTAGACCTAAAGGTACTATAGATAGTAAAGAAAAAAAGAAGTCAGCAACAAAATAAAAATACTTTTTGAGATTGAATAGCATAAAATGAAGAAATTTAAAATGGTGTAATAATGAAACTTAAAAAAGCGTTGGGCGTAGGGCTGACAACCCTACCCCATCAAAAGAAAAGCATCTCCTATCTCAAAATCTGCTAGTAGCAGATAAATCTTCTTCATTGGTGCAACCATGGGGCAGTTGCACCAATGAGAAATACGATTTATTTTATTTACTTATTCTACATTATTAATATAAATTAATAAAATTGATTATATTCTGTATTAAATAAATTTTATGGCCTGGTGTATCGTGTCCTTGGATTCAGAATTACGGAATCTCAATTCGACCTGGGGAGCAATAAAAAATTCATAGATTGGAAAGTCCTCCCAATGGGCTCGAGAGGAGGAGAAAAGAGTAGGAATACCTCCATGTATCTAAATGTAATTCTACATATGTTGCCAAACATAAAATATCGAGTAAACTCTTTGGCTCCGACTCCTGGCTCAGTGGCTACGTGGTGAGCATTAGGGCTCAGTTACATTCCGCTGGCGGCTTTGTTGTAGATACTGTTTAAAAAAATGGGGAGGCTCGATGGCCTTTTAGTCGGACTACCTGGTGGGAGTTTTCCGGGTTCCCCATACTCAAAATTGAGGGACAGTTCTTCCTCAGAGTCCTTTTGGAAGGCACACCCTCCCTTTTCGGCGACTCAGAGCCAAGTCAGACTTCTACCTGCGGGTGATCACCATCAACAGAAGCTACCCCTTTCCCTCCGTCCATGAGTAGGTTACTCATGGGATATACCTCCATCACTGTAGGATACTGAGGATTAGACACAACAACAAATCTTTGTCTTAAAATAATATAATATAAATTTCCTTTTCTCTCTGAATTAAAAATTAATTTTCGCAGCCTGTTAGTAGGTCATAGTAATCTATTAGTAACTCATCGTTATATCTGTTAGTAACTCATAGCGTTACTAACAGATGTTGATAACTTGTAATTGTGTTTAGGCGGGATATATTTCCTTTTTTGATGAATTCAGGAGTGGCAGATGACGCCACCTCCCGTACCCACGTTGAGGTCCGTCGTGGGTGCACTCCAAAAAAAAAACCGGTCAGTTTGGTGGGGGTGAAGGAAGACCCCTTTGAGTTTTGCTGGAAGAAAGTGAGACCCCGTTGGAAGAGAAGGAAAGAGAGAACTGTCTAGAACAGGGCGTGGGCCTGGTCACTAAATTTTTGCTGCGAGACAGACTACATGGATAATCTGTATTAATCGGCATTTTTGCTGCGAGCACCCTTTTATATAGGTTTTGAGGCTACTGGTAATATACCTTGCCTACACACAGATAGGAATATTTCTCTTAAGGTATGGGAAAAAATATGATTATTTCTCTATAATTATTTTTTTATTAATTCTGTTTTGTGTGCCAATTTAAAATTCTGTTAAAATCCTAAATTTAAGTGTAATAATTGTATATTAGTATTCATTAAAACTAAAATTAATTAGTTTCTTTGTTTTAGTATTAATTTTCGTATTTATTTTAATTGTCTTTTATTAATATTTTAAATTATTTGGCCGTCCTGCGAGTATACGCAGACTAACGGCATCATTTCTATGTCGGTTCTAACAACAGATATAAAAATGAGCACGGTTATATTAGGCATAATACATTATTAGGTTCATAAACTTTGTTTCATATTTAATAAACTCGAAAAGAAAACGTCAAACCGCACTTTTCAAAAACAGTAAAGGAATCAGAAAGAAAATTGAATTCTTTATTAACCGGACACGATGAAAATCTCTGAAAAGACGGCCCACCCAATCGATCATAGATGAAACTTTCCTGAAACTGTGTTTTATTCCTCCGGCCCTGTTCTAGGAAGCGCATAAAAATAGATTGAAGTTGATTTGTATCTCTGATAAATAACCTCAGCCGGAGACCGAAGTAAATTTCGTCAATGAATTGGCCGCCAAGTCGACTTGGATCGTAGCCTCTTATATACATATGGCTGTGATTTCGCCCGGCGAAAGCTCGAGCAATAAAAGCTTCAAGCAATTTAGAAAACAGCTTCCTGTTTCGTCGTCTTCAGCCTTGTGTGAAAGTGGATACTTTAATGCCAAATTTTTGGCTGGAGTCCTTTGTTCTATGATTGGCGAGTGAGTCTTAATGGTGAGTTCGCGAACTTTGGCGTTTAGAGCAGTATTTTTTTATTATTATTATCTTTGATGTTTTTTGATGGTAATAGTCTGAGGTTGTGGCTCATCTTTTCATTCACATTTCGCGAAAAAGTTCTTGAAAGATGATAGGATGTCCGCCTTGTTGCTCATTGTTAACATGTATAGTTTGAGTGAAGAGGACTAAAGTCCGAATCTGGGTTGATGGCGTCCGTTGCTGTCACTGCATTCAAAAACATGGAGACTTGGGGGAGATTGTGAAAACGTGAATCTCATCAACAGCTAACTTATCTGGTATGAGTTTTCCTGCTTTTTTACCATTCAACACAAATGCAGCACAGTTTCCAACAAAAGGCAATGCTCCGTAAATAGTGCCCAATATGACCAATGCCTCGAAAAAATAGTGCGTTGGTGTGTTGTTTGTGGCATACATAAGTGGAATATGAAGATCGACCATTAAAAAAAAATAGTATGAAATCTTTATTGTAGTTGTAAAATATTCAAATTAACGTTAAAGTAAGTTATTAATACTGTTTTTGTTTTCAAATACTAGATATTTTTACCTAAAATACTTGGCTACAAGAACAACAATGTAGCGGTAGATCTTGGATGTACCATAGGAGGCATATTACACTACGTAGTCTCTATAGTAGTTTAGTAGATCACCTGCGTACTGCACTATATAGGAGGCCTACTACACTACATGCAGACCACATTTTACCGTTACAATTTTAAACGATTAACCCGAACAACAGTATGCGTGAAATTTCCATCCACCTTACAACTGAAGGACATTCCAGCTTATAGATTTATCGGGACCATCCGTGGCTTTCAGTTCGGCTTTTGATTCGCCACTGTTACTGGATTCATTCATTAGCGACAACAAAACACATCTGTAGCAGATTCTCAGTAAGCAATTATTTATTACATGGAGTGATTCCCTACAAAAAAAAAAAAAAAAAAAAAAAAAGGATTGTGTGTTCCTAATTTTAGGGGATAATTGTGTACACGAGAAAAAAAAATCTTTTTTGAATTATTTCTAAGAGTAATTTGTTTACATTTACTACGTCACGTTTATTACGTCACATTTCACGCAAAGTGATCTAATAAAGAAATCGCCTTAAACAATCCGAACGAAAACAAAGCTCATGTCAGCCTACTAATTTAAGTGGCTCAAGTTAATTGTAAGGAAATTTTTCCCCGTAATTTCTTCCTCAAAAGGCCTCAGCCTTTAGTGTTTTATCGGGAATGGATAATTATAAATACGACAAAAATTTTCCCTAAAAGAATACATTTAAAGGATTTCTGTTGAGTTGTGTTTATTACTGCTAATCTAAAAAAGTTTTTTTACGATCGATTTTCCATGGATAAAACTTTTTTTCAATTCCTTCTATTAGCTCACACTCTCCCTATATATATATATTTATATATCTTGTTCATATTTTCAATCGTTCATAAAATACATTTTATTCATCCACTCAAGTTCAAATACATTTTTTTTAACTTGTAGTGGATGACATTGGATGTTAATACAGTTTTTCAAATATTAATCCAGTAAATAAATTTAATTAATTAATTGTTGTTTTTTTTAGATTCAAGTTGAATATATTTACCAATAGATGGCGACATATAAAGTTAAAAAAAATTAATGAAAATTATTTATAAAGGACTTTCTGCCATAGAGTGAAAAAAAAAAAAGGAATTGTTTTTAAATTTTTTTTTTTTTTATATCAGCTGTTTAGAGGTAGAAATGGGTTTTGAATGATGGAAATTAGCAGACGTTATCAAGAGATCTGTGTGACCATTAAGAGTGATTGATTAAAGAATTTGCAATCATTGAATTTATCGATAAGAAAAACAATTCAATTTAAATCTTGTTTTCAACTTGATTAACTGAATTATTTAGACGAGAAATTGTTTGCACTGCATATTATTAATTACTGAAAAGATAATTCTCATAATAAATATTTACATAGGAAAAAATTAAAATTTCTATTAATATAAGATACTGGTTAATTGATTTAATTCATTAGAATTCTCAGAAATTAATTGCAATTAAAATATTTAAAAATAATTATCGTCATAAGTTAAATATAAGTAATAAATTTATAGTATAAAGATTACTTTTCAAATAAAAAGAAAAAAAAATTCTGTTTAAAAATTTATCTTTCGTTTGTCTTAAAATATAAACATCTTATTAATGTTTTTATCTTATACAATTAAAAAAAAATCAATAAATTATTCAGACTGAAAAAATCTATATATTTATAAAAATATTTTAATTATTAATCTGTGAAATTGATATTTATCATCAATCAGTTATTAAAAGTACTACTCATTGCTCAGTGGCAAAGCGCGCCGCTGGTAGATACTTGTAGATACTGTTTCAAAAAACAAAGAGGCTCGATGGCGTTTGGGATGTTCAGCATCTTGCATCGTTAGTCAGATGGAAATTATCCTGGTGGAAATTTTGCGGGTTTTCTCATATACGTTCCGCAAATGCGATACGATAGTTCCTCCTAAAAGTTCTCCCGGAAGGCACTGCCCTTCTTCTTCAGCATCATGGAGCCAAATCAGACTTCTACCTACAGGTACTCTATCACACCAGAGCTGCCCTCACCCCTCTTAACCTAATTCCATGAGATCACAATGGTTCTTGGTCTATATGTTGCTGGCTACCAAGTGGGATAAAAAAATGATTGCAATTATTAATCTATGGCTTATATGAAGCTTATATTTATGATCATATTGAAAAATTTAAATTTATTAAAAATAATAAATTTCTTTATAAAAAGTAAACTAAAGACGTACCGAAACTTTCTTTCAAGTGTCCATGTCATCTATTTATAAATTAAACAAATAAAATGCTAATATTTGTAATTACTTAACATCCTTTTCTAACTACTAATGGTGAATTAATAATAAAATATGTTATCCTTTCTTTAATCAAATAATATGTTAATATATTTGCTTCCTGAATAATTAAAATTGTCAGTTGCATAATTTTCTGATCGTGTTACTGAACCCTATTAAAAGTGATCATCGTACTGCAATGGCTCCAACAAACAAATAAAAAAGCTTATATTAAAATAATTTTTCCCGTTGAGTCTAAGGTTACAGATGCTTCATTGACATTCAAAAGTGCAGTTGAATGACATTGGCGCAATTTCCTGATTCCGAAACGGCGTTCAGCCGTCAAGTTAAGGCATTACAAAAACATCCTTGAAATTATTTTAAGGAACAATAATTCACACTTCAGACTTTAAACGACGCCTTCGTCCTTGGGTCAAACAGTTTTTCTTACTCCGACGAGATTCGAAAATAACTGCGTAAAGTATTGTTCATGAGGAAGAAAGGAAATCTCGCGACTGATTTTACTATCTGAAGAAGGAAAAAAAGAAATTGTGGCTGAAAAACGGTTTCGTAGTAAATACATCCTGTTGTTCGCCAAATTGACACAATATGGGAGGAAAATGAAATTAAAGTGACTTGCATCTCACCATGAATTATTTATTGTGTACGAATATGAAAAAAAAATTATATATTCTCTCCTTTTTGTTGTGACTCATCCTCAGTGCTCTGCAGTGCTGGACGGACATCCCATGATCAGTCTACTCATGGATGGAAGAAAGGGGGCAGTTACTGTTGTGATGGAGCACCCGTAGGTAGAAGTCTGACTTGGCTGAGGAAAGATTGCAGTGTCTTCCAGGAGGACTTCTAGGGGGAACTACTCCACATTTTCGTATCGTATGGGAGAAAACACGGAAAACTCACACAGGCAGTCTAACTAAGGGGGTAACACACCATCGACTCTTCTCGTTTTTGAAACAGTGTCTAATACAATGCCGTTACCGGATTTAACCTCAGAGCTACCACTGCGTCACGAGTCGGGTGGAAATACTTTTTAAATGATGTGTTGATATTCTAAGGGTTAGCCAGGTTCTGTTGTGATGGAGTAGATAGAAGTCTGAATCGGTTCCGAGTCGCTGAATAAGGATGGCAGTGGCTTCCGGGAATACTATCGGGGGAACTGCCTACATTTGCGTTCGTATGGGAGAAGACCCGAGAGACTTTTACCAGGTAGTCCGGCTCACGAGGCAAGTTACTGAACATCCCAAACGCCATCGAGTCTCCTTGTTGTTTTGAAACAGTATCTACAACAAAGCCACTAACGGATTGAACTTCAACCGTAATGCTCAGCAGCGGCGAACGTTCCACTGAGCTTCGAGTAGAGCTCTCTTCTCTTTTAAAAGTATTTAGTATGATTCGAGGGGCCTTAATGGCCGAGTGCCCAGCACTCTGGCTCTCGGTACCACAGGTTTCGGGTTCTAGTCCGGCGGTGCCATGGATGTTTGTAGTGGTTCGGAATCCACTTTAAACTGTAGGTCCCGGTCTAATAGGATCGTAGAGCGTTGCGGGGGCATTGTTACTCCGCGTCCGTGGCTTATCTTCAAGTTACACGCGCCCCCTGGGTAATGCAAAGTGAGTACGTCTGTGCAGCACTTGCCTTAAGGCATCCAAGACCAAGCTGTCTAAGTGTTTGCCAGCTGCATTAGAACAAAAAAAAAAGTATGATTCGTTTGTAAGAAGCCGCAAGTTAAACTCACTCGTTAATAAGACAATTTTCCTTAAAATAACGTTAGACAGCGTTAATCACGCAGAAACACGACAAGTGATTTATTCGCAACGTCATGAACTGGCGCTCTGGAGGTTCGCGGGAGGATGTTCGCACATCGAGAGTCAGGCTTTGGAGATCAGGCGAGAGTTTATAACTTCTCTCCAATGCAACACGTAAATAAGTGCCGGCTTTTTTTTTTTTTTTTTTTTAAGAATTCATAAAAATCTGAATTTTACACCGTGATGACAGATATTCAGCTGATGTAAGATTATCCAGTACGCACAAGAATTGCTGCATTGTTCCCATATTTTGCCAATATAATTTGGAACAAATAACCCAACGAATGGCATCTGAAGAAAAGTTACACTCTCTATCTGAAACCCAAAAGGAGAACATTCGTGCTTCTGGATTTTTAGTGTTCCATTACCGGCATATAGATTGGTGTTTAATTTAAGTCCAAATTAATTAAAAAATTTCAAGTAAACAAAATTTATTCTGCATGATTATGTTTCAGAGCAAAAAATTACCTTTTTAATCCTTTGCAAACCAACGCCGAATCTGATTCGACATCATCTTCCTTTGCAGCAAATCCAATGGCGAGTATGGTTCGAAGCGGTTTTTAAATTTAAATATGCACTGTTTACTGATTTTAAGATTCTTTTTTATTAGTAATTGGGGCCTGATGACCGAGTGACTGGCATTTGATGCCACTGGTTTCCAGTTCTAGTCTCGGTGGTGCCATGGATGTTTGTAGTGGTTCTAAATCCATTTTGAACAGTAGGTCCCTCTCTAATATGACAGTAGGACAATCTTACTCAGTAAAAACAGAAGGAAATATTTCTTGTTTCGAAATCTGCCAATAGACAGACGGCCATTGTCCAATATGAACAGTAGTGCCGGGGAGTTAGCTAGATTTGTTAAAAAATTTCTGTGCTATTGTATTGATTATTATTATTATTGGATTCAGAACTATACAATTATTCAGATCCAAAACAATTGAATATCATTCCATTGATTTAGAGGCAGAACTTTCGAGATCATATTAAGATACATCACTTCGTTAACCATTTATAATATATTTGGATTCCTTTTGAAAAAAATGTCTGATGTTCTTGGGCCAATGAAGAAGAAGAATAGGAATAATTGTTGTATTTCATTTTATAGTTTGTTGAACAATGCACCTCCCGTTGACGGAAGACCTTTTAGAGTCACTTTAGTTGCTTTTTCAATATATTTTCAGATCTCTTAAAAAATATTGCTTGCACACCATTTTTTTATGTAAAAAAGATTTCCTTTACAATATTTTATAATGATTTCGTTGTTTCGTTATTAACAAGAAATATGATTTATTTCCAAAATTATGTTTTCAAATCTTTAATAATTCGAATTAGGTTTCATAATGACTTTTTCGTTTGCATATTTTTTGTTTCTAATTTAAAGGAACAAAAAGTACCTTTACTTTGCACTCCTTAAAATAAATTCATATTACAAATAATTGATTTATTTTTTTAATTTTTGATGTTTATTTTCTACTTATATTCATTGTGAAATTTACACTGTCATAAATTGTTAGGAAAAATAATCATATTTTAAACTACACTAAAATTATCCTAGAATATAATCAATCTATATTTATATCTATCAGTATATATATATAGCAATCATAATATATTTTGTTGTATATATCAATATTTATATACATAATATATTATGTTGTACCGTATATATATATATATATATATATATATATATATATATATATGCAACAAAATACACCTAATTTATTTGCTAAATTTCCTTCTTCATTACAAAAATGAGCCCCAAAATAATATTTTCCCCCGAAATAAACCGCAGCTTCCAAACCATCTTTTTTAGCCGAATAATTAGTTTTGAATTACCTGGAGACTAATTATCCTCTCAAGAAATATACGACGGACTTAGAGAGTCGAGCGAGGTACAATATACGATGGTATACGGATGGAGATTAAATTGCAATTAGAGAGCTAAGGAAACAGTAAACAAACCATTTTCCTGAGAAAATATAATACTGCCGGTATTTTATTAAATTGCCAAACACTACCTGATTTATTATTCTCATCAGAGTGATTTATTTTTGTTACATGTCACCAAAAAGTTATTAGATTTTCCGACTTTCCTAATAATTGATGAATCTAACAAATGAGAAAAAGAAATTCCATTTTTTTTCTTAATATAAAAATTCTTTCCTATTGTTTCCCAGGTTTCTTTATTAATTATTAGCAATCAATAATTAATAAAGAAACCTGTATTTTCGGAACTAAGGTTCGCTACATTTGATAAAAATAATAATAATAATCAAAGTTATTAATATGTGCATTTTAGAATAAGGGTCATTTGATTGTTGAAATCAAATTATTAAGAGTTCCATATACATTACTGACTAACTCCCCAGTACTGCAGCCTAGGATAGACCAAGGCCGTCTGCTTACTGGCAAATTTCGAGACAAGAGATGGTCTCTTTTTATGGGGTAGGGTTGTCAGTCCTACGTTCAACGCTCTAGGGATATTTAACCTGCGCAATAGAAGTAATTGTTGCATTGCATTTTATTGTTTATTTCACAGTGCTTCTCCTGTGGGGGTCAGTTTGGTTTCTTTTTCAATATATTTGCAGATCTCTTAAAAGAATATTGCATACACACCATTTTTTTGCTCTAAAAAAGATTCCCTTCACAATATTTTATGAGGATTTAGTTGTTTGTTAACATGAAATTTCCTTTATTTCACAGATAATGCTTTCAAATCTTTAATAATTAGAATTACATTTCGTATAGATGATTTTAGTAGGTTTTTTCCTAACTAAATGGAGAAAGAGTATCTTTACTTTGCAATTCTGAAAATTATTCCGTAATACAAATAATTGATTTATTTATTAATTTCTGATTTTGCTTAATTTTTCTATTTAAATTCATTGTAAAATCTACATTGTAATAAATTGTTAAGAAAAATAACCATTTTTCAAAAGACACTAAAATTACCCTAGAAATAATACTATATATATTATAATATATATATATATATATATATATATATATTTGTATATAATACATGTAATATATATATACAGAGAAAGAGATAGAGAGATATTTACAACAAAATTATCCTAATTTATTTGGGAACTTTCCTGCTTCACTACAAAATGAACCCCAAAATAATGTTTTCTCCTGAAATAAACCGCAGCTTCCAAACAATCTTTTTTAGCCGAATAATTAGTTTTGAGTTACCTGGAGACTAATTATCCTCTCAAGAAATATACGACGGATATAAAGAGTCGAGCGAGGTACAATATACGATGGTATACGGATGGAGATTAAATTGCTATTAGAGAGCTAAGGAAAAGGAAAAAAAAATCTTTCCTGAGAAAATATAATATTGCCGGTATTTTATTAAATTGCCAAATACTGCCTGATATATTATTATCATAATGATTTATTTTTGTTATATGTCACCAAAAAGTTATTAGATTTTCCGAGTTTGCTAATAATTGATGAATCAATCAAATGAGAAAAAAATCCTATTATTTTTTTCATGATATAAAAGAGTTTCTTAAATTTATTCATTAACAATCAATAATTAATAAAGAAACCTGCATTTTCTGAATTAAGATTCGTCACATTTGAGATTAGCTTTTTGATAAAAAGGGTCTTATTCTGCAATCGAAGTTATTAATATGCACATTCTAGAACAAGGCTCATTTGACTGTAGAAATAAAATTATTGAGTGTTCCCTCTACAATATGCACTCTTTAAACCAACACATTCGTGGCAAAGATTAGCCGAATTAGTGATTTTGCCGTATTTATCAAGCTTCAATATAGTTTTAATAAGGATGTATTGTAAATAATTTATATCAATCATATTCTTACTCTTCTTTACTTGTGCTACAGCAAGGCTGTCTGCCTATTGGCAGATTTCGAGGCAGGAGATGTTTTTTCTTTTTACGGGGTAGGACTGATAGTCCGTAACAACCCAATGCAGCCCAAAGCTCTTTATTCATATTAGACCGGGACCTATGATTTAAAATGGATTCCGAACCACTAAAAATATCCAGGGCGCAGCCGGGACTCGAGCACGAAACCTGTGGCACCGACTGCTACTCATCATTCATATTAACAGCAATAAAAACTTAGATGATAATAACAAACAGATATTTAAATTAAGTAAATTCTGAATTTATGTAGACAATATAAATATCCGACAAAGTATTTTGTTATTCTAGCAACTACAAAGTCAATATTTATACTTTGGGCATTAATTAATCTAATTACGTAATTAAATGTTATGTATTGATTAAAAAAAAGAAAGAATCAATATACAATGATAGTTAAAAAAGTATGTTGTGGCAAATTACCGTATGGAAACCAAATGCACATCAGTGCTGTTGTTCAAAATAAGTATCTGATATACAGTTACTTCCGAGATTAAGATCTCTTCATCAAAAACTCGTTACGAATTAAACACAAACTGATAGGTTTTACACTACATAAAGGAGAAAGGAAAACTGATAGTTACGATAAACACTGAAGTAAAATTTGAGCTGGATTATGGCACTACTTGGCAGTCAAGATCAACTAATGCCCAAAACATCATGAAAAAATCTGAAAGCGAACGATTCCATCTGTACTTGATTGTAGAAAATGCCGAAGAATCAAATGCCAGATTAAGGAGCGTTCACTATATGTACATAGCTGGAACTTTTTTTTTAATGAGGACATCGTTGTTTTTCAGCAGTTTTCCTAAAGCACGATTGATTTGTAATTACTATTAAACTTAATTGTCATGACAATTGTGTATACGATAGCTAGTAGTCAAAAGAATGTACATACTAGTACTGTAACTAGTACATAGTATGTGACCAAGGCCTGATGTAATTTATATATATTCTAAATAAAAAGTATTATTAAATTAAAAAAATTAAGAAAAAGGGGTTATTTGATATCTCTGAATTACGATAATGATAGAACATTATTTTGTCATTATTCAAATTAATGATGAGAACACGGCAATTATTTAAAGATAAAAGAATGTATATATTTTTAAAAGGAAAAAAAAATCTTCGCAAGATAATAAAATAATAGCAATTCAACAATATTGAAATTGGGAACTTTACTTAATTTACGATTACAATAACGATGATAGATTGCTAAATCATTATTTAATTGAGTAATTGACATAACTATATTATTTTAACATTTATAACCTTGTTAGCGATTTAAGGAAATATTCGTACACTTTTCGTGAAATTCGAATTAAAGACTACTGATACTTTACATCTTGGATCAAAAATATTTTATGAATAAATATTTCAAACCTTTTTTGTTGTTCATGTGGATGTATAAATGCACGGATATCATGATATTTTTTGAAATAATTGTTTAAAATTTTTTTAATGAATTTGCCACAAATAAGGTTTCAAATTTTGTTTTCTGAATGTTTGAATTTATTTAATATGAGTTTGTTACAATACAAACTCATCAAATAATTATTATTTGTAACATAAAAACAGGTTGACAGGTTCTGTTGACAGTTATAAAATGTAAATTTTATAAAAGCTTATTTTATAAAAGCTTATTATTAATCTTATAAAAGCTACAACTTAGCAATATTGTATGAATATTTATCAAAAATAATAAATAACATAGAAATAAATAAAAACAATAAAAATAAAAATAGTAAATAAGAAAATATTATTTGTATTATAGATAATACTCAAATTTGTATTTTTATTTGTTAATAAAAAAGTATTTTTTGAAGTAAAATTTGACAACAGTTAAATTTATGTACATCATTCAGAGACTTAAATTTTGTATTTTCAACCTTTTATCCTATTATGTACATGTGAATCCTATTATGTACATGTCTTTATGTATATATATATATGGGGTTTGCTGGCCGAGTGCCTGGTACTCTGGTGCTATAAGTGTCAGGTTCGGTCTTGACAACGCCGTGAATGTTTGTAGTGGTTCGGAATCCTTTTTAAACCGTAAGTAACGGCCTAATGAGACTGTTGGGTGTAGGGCTGACAACCCTATCCCGTAAAAAGGAAACTTCTCCTAACTCGAAATCTGACAGTAGGCAGACGGACATTGGCCCACAAGGGAACATTGGCCCGAAACTGATGAGAATATATACTTCTGTATTTATTTTTCTTATATTTCTATTATGTGCTATTCTTTTTAATTTTCTACTATTTTCTACTATAATATCTCAAGGAAATGGGGATGATAAATCTGTAGCCCGAAATCAAAGAGGAGGATGAGAACATGTCAAAACTTTTCAGGGTGATGCACTTGGGTAACGCTGAATCTACTACATAACTGCCGCTCGAATGGAGAATGCCTTTGGCCAAAGTGGCGGTATTCGAAATGAGCAACAGTAGAATATTTTTTACCTCCAAAACTTTGCCAACTTTTGAATGTTTCTAATTCTAGTCTCAATTATTTAGTATAAAAAATCTGACAAACGTGGGAAAGATTTTAAAAGCGTCGCTAATGAACCATCTATTTAGCGAAGATTTATTTCTCATTTTATTTAATGCCTTCAATTTCACGAAGGAATTTTTCTGACGTATATTATTCTGATGCTTGGAATAATCGAGTGTTATTTCCAAAGAATCTCATCAAAGATTTCTCAAATGTCTCAAAAAGTTAGGCGAGTGCTCTAGAATTGCTGCCTAATCAAAATCCCCTTAACCGAAGATAATCAAATAACCTCGGTTTATTTATAACTCATTTAAAGATTCAGTGTCGCTTGTAGCGGCCGAACAATGGGATGGGCCGCCCAGACTAATGCCACCAGACGTCTAGTTGCAGGAAGGAGTTAAAATAAACTGATTTCTCTGCAATTAAAGTGCCCTTTGTAGGAAGCGGTGGCTTTAGTCGAGGTTGACAGTGAGGGAGACACAAGTGCTGAAGAATTTCCTGCTAAAAGTGCTTGTTGGGCAGAATGGCTTAGTAGATTGGATTTTCCTACATTTCTATTGTAGCGCTATTGTCAGACAGTTAGGAATGATAAAATGTTCGTAAAAATTACATTTAGATAAATGTGATGGTGACACATAAGGTGACAGGTGAGACATTTGGTTTTTGTTATTTTGAACACTTTGTTGTTATCTTTCGAATGCCTGGTCATTGATCTGAGGTCAGTGCTCCCTAAAAAAGGAAGATGCTGATCTAGGAGATTCAGTGTTAACCGGGATGCATCACGGCGGCCCATTACACAAAATTTGAATTACCTTATTGTCACATCAGACAGGTTTTCTGGGACATTCGTACCATCTTCTGGGTTAGTTCACACCTTTCACATGTCACATGAGATAAAAATATGATATATTTTGAGGGAGAAATAAAGCTGTTTCGAGTGTTATAGTTTCTAAGGTATATAAAATACAAGGATACGTACAAATCCTTTGCTTTATATATTGTGAGAGTTAGGCAACTAGGATGCATGGCAGTTTGCAATTAAACAGCAAACAATAAAAAAGAAATAATCCCTTGAGTTTGGACAATGGAATAAGATGTATAATAAGAAAACTAGAAGCAGGATAGTCTCAAATGCACATTGTTGGACACTGAAAGGGGAAATTTGGACTAAACACGAATTTAAGGAAACTGTTAAAAAGATGTGAAATCCATACAAAGAAATCTTGGACGAATGGACGAATTTTTATTATCTTCCATGGTTTTTGACATATAATAAAATTGATATTTGCCCATTACAGCAGGGCATTACAGGAGTTCAACAACAGTTAATGACAGACAGTGACATCTCGTACCATTAATCAACAGAGAAGAAGAGAAAAGAAAAAAAACAGCAGTAGTCCCTTCAATCAACAGAAATTACAGTCGGGAAAATGGGGACATAGAAATAAATCTACGGTGAAGGATAACAGCGTTGGATGCTTTTTCTTTTTGGTCGATCGTAGTAATTCTTAAGAAAATATGTGTTGGGAATATAATTACATATTACGACAACAGTTATTTTATTTAATTTATATATATGAAAAATCCCTCTATAATTTTATAAGTTATCAATATGAGTATCAAATGTTAACAAATTTAAATGTAATTTGCTATGAAAGTACATCTGTCTGAACAAAAATCCTGAAAATGACGTTTATCAATACCGGGCTCTTTTGTTTGACATCGTATTTATATAGCATATTCAAGTTGAATAAGATGTACTACGAAGTAACTGCTACAGTGGACTCGCCTTTTTGCCACCAGAATGTGAAAAAAGCTCATCCAAAAGAGACATTTTGGAGATTTCCTCTTTTTCATTAAGCTTATCCGAAGACTTTTCTAGTCTACAAATTTATCATGTCCATCCCTGGCACAGAAATAAAAAGCGCCGATTATAAATCACCTTTTGGATCTCGAACCAAGTATTCGGAAGCTTAACCCAATTATACCAGATCACCAAAGTGGTCTGGTGAAATTGGTATATCGCTGTATTAAAGTAATAACACTATAAAAGTACAAAGTACTCGACAAAGTAACTAACATCTCATTTACCTCGTTCGTTTATCTGGAGAGAATCACAGACCCATGCCCTTCCATCTCAGAAACAATAAAAACAAAAAAATTTAAAGTCAATTCCTACTTTTTTTTCACTCTATTGCAGAAAGTCCTTTATAAATGATTTTATTCATTTTTTTAAATTTATCTGGCGCCATCTATTGTTAGATATATGCAACTTAAAACTTAAAAAAAACTAAAATTAATTAATTAAATTTAATTAATTCATTCATATTTGAAAAAACTGTACTAACATCCAGTGCCATCCATTACAAGTTAAAAAAAATGTATTTGAACTTGAGTGGAGGAACAAAAAGTATTTTATGAACGATTGAAAATTTGAACAAGATATATATAGGGAGAGTGTGAGCTAATAGAAGGAATTGAAAAAAAGAAACAGCCATGGCAGCGCAAAGTTTGATAGTCTGGGCAGACACTATGTTGAATGGGCTTATAAAACTGCATGTTTTTTTCTCAGAAGTTCTGTGACTGGTGTGATGGAGGAGATCGATCTTGGATACTTGTGTTTGCCTTCTCAGAGATGCAGTTGGCTTTGTTTTCATTTTAATGAGACAAAGCTCTTCCACATACATCTCGTCTGGTCGTTAAATTTCTAGAAAGTTAGAATATTCGAAAGGTGTATTCAGCAGCCAGTCCTGAACCTTAAAGGACTTAAAGTCTTGGGCGATCTTGAATAGCAATTGCAACTCGTTCTCCAACTACGAGAATCATCCAATGCTTTGAAAACAAGTGTTGATGGAGGTGTAGATACAATTTCTCCGAAGTTTCATGAGCTACCTATTTCCAGCATGATCATGTTATGACTATTATTTTCACATATCATAAGGTCTGTTTTAAGTCTTAAGCCCGATTATGCATTATGCCATAACTATTGTGTCGTTGTTGATTTTTTTTACTGAGCAAAATTGTCTTCATATATGTAGGATTTGTTTGTCTGCTAATTAGAAGCGGTTATGTGTCGATGACAGAGACTTTTCACCATGTGGGGAGAAATGAACTCTGAACTTTGACCCTAGTAAAAGGGAACAGATCCCCGTAGATAAGAAGGGAGAGCAAGGTTGATTGTCAAAGAGATATCTGCGTGACACAACGAGAGAATGAGGATGGCGGAGGATATTTTTGCAACCCAGAATTATTCATCAATGTACATATAACTGTAGATGATAGTGTGCAATTAAAAATGGCCTGTAAAGAAACAACCTGTTTCTTCATTTATTTTAAAATTAACCCCTACATTGTCCTTATATATATAATTTCATTATAATCAGTTCTATAACTAATTGAAGATATATGAAAATTCTTTTAATTTTTAACACCAGCAGTATGTTGTTTAATACAAACGTAGTTCAATAAAAGATGTTATAAAATTGACTCATTTAAGTATTGGCCCCATTATAAATATTTAATCCGTTTAGTAAGTTCATAATCCAACACTCAGAAGGCCTTAAAAACCTTTGTTTCTGAGATCATATTTAAGACGTTTTAGAAACACACGAAATAAAATCAGTGTCTCCACGAAGTGAAACCTTGAGAAGAAATTAAGTGAAACATGGGTGTCCGAAACCCGAAGAGAATCGTAATCAAGTAAAGAATTAGTTTTAGTGGCCGTAAATGTAATCGCGAGAGGAGTCAATTCTCATAAAGTTAATGACGGACAGCGACATCTCGCATCATTAATCAACAGAGAAGAAGAGAAGGAAAAAAACAGCAGTAGTCTCTTCAATCAACAGAAATTACAGTCGGGAAAATGGAGACATAGAAATAAATCTACGGTGAAGGATATAACATTTGATGCTTTTTTCTTTGGGTCGATCGTAATAATTCTTTGGAAAATGTGTTTTGAGAAATGAGTTAAATATTACGACCACTGTTATTTTATTGGATTTATATATATGAAAAATCCCTCTATTATCTTCTAAATTATAAATATGAATATCAAATGTGAACAAATTTAATAGTGATTTGCTATTAAAATAGGGCTGTTTGGACAAAAATCCTGAAAACGACATTTATCAATACCAATACCGGGTGATTTTGTTTGACGTCGTATAGCCATATATATAGCAGACATATTAGATATAGATCATGTGATATGTGTATGTGTTCGTCTGATGTATCGTATGATATGTGTATGTGTTCAGATCTATATCTGAACACATACACACATATATATATAGTTCTACATATAGATATCTACATATATGGATATAAATATAGTTCTGCATATATAGATATAGATCTGCACACACACACAGATATATATATATAGATATAGTCCTACATATATAAATCTACATCTATAAATATATATCTGCACAACACATATAAATGTGCACACATCTGCTATATATACGGAATGTGACAGCATAGCTATTACATAGCCATATATGTAGCAGATGCAAGTTAACCAAGATGTACCACAAAGTATCTCCTACAATGAACTCGCATTTTTGCCAGCAGAATTTGAAACAAACTCTTTCAAAAGTAACATTTAAGATATTTCATCCTTCTCATTAAGTTTAACTGAAGGATTTTCCAGTCTACAAATTTATCATGTCCATCCCTGGCATGGAAATAGAAAGCGTCAGTTATAAATCATCTTATGGATCTGAAACCAAGTATTCGGGAGCTTAACACGGCTTAACTTGGCAACTACAGTGGTCTGGTGAAATCGATATATCGCAGTGTTTGATGCATACAGCCATATATATTTGTATATGGCAAATCCGAGTCATTGTTAGTATGAACTCTATGATGGGTTTGTTATACAATTTGAGAGTAGCGAATATCGTATTGTTAGTAGCTTTTGGAGTGCAAAATGATGATGTTTCTTACTCACTCCTTGATTATTCACATTTTGTGTTCTTATATATATTTATATAAGAACAAAATGTATACATATATATATATATATATATACATATATTATTGCCTTGATTATTAATATTTTGTATTTTTTATATATATATATTTTCGCGAATCCCTTTTGCATTCCAAAAACAGCTACTGACAAGTCATAAATTAAGAATATTGCCTTACAGGAGCTCTAAACCAGAAGCCTAACCGTTAACACAAGATCTTTATATGATTAGTCCCATTTGCTATAGAATCTCTTCTACTCTGAAAGCAGTGACTGCAGCGCTCGCTACCAGAAGAATCGAACCTGAGCCTCATGCATGCTAACAGCGCACTTTATTATAGAGCCACAAGTTAGCAGACGCATATTTGATAATTTTTCATTTATTATTCTATGTTGTTGTTCTGCTTTGTACGCACCAATAATTATGTTTAAATTCTACTGTCTGCCACGTACTTATAAAGTTAAGTTATTTAAATTACCACTTTGAATCAATTGTAAAAAAAAAATACATTTCAGAAGTTAATTTGTATCAAATTAGGTAAAAAAAAAGGGGGGCAGCTTGACTTTTATTATGCAAAACCTTCTTCAAAATTCACGCTGCGTCCCGTTCGTGTGTAGGGAAATTCAAAAGAGCATCTCTCTCCAGGAATTCTTTGCAAAAAACATCGTATTCAAATTCGGCGAAAATAAAAATTTAGGCGCAAATTTAATATTCGTCCTTTTTGAATTCTGGAAACGAAACCCTTTAAAAGAAGAAAAAAAAAAAAACCGTCCGTGTAGAGCTTCCAAAACAGAAACGTCCGTACGTGACTGGTGATTGGAATTACTCCAGGGAATTCGAATCACCCTGACTACATTCGGAAGTGAACTTCAAGTAGTATTTCTTATTTGCTTCTTTTTTACAGCTGGCTTTTTAATAGAATTTAAATGTGAATGAGAAAGTCATCAATAACTCTCTCTCCCCCTCCTAAAATAACGTATAATATTTAACACATGCTCCACTTTTGGTTCAGTAGTAGTACACCGTTTCTATTTCTCTGTTTAGCATACTTTCTACATCTTAATGGATTATCCCGAATATATTTGTATCTTATGTATTGTATGTAATTTTCGATACGTCCCGTGTTAACTTGTGGAAAATTAATCTTTAAATTTCTGAACTTTAATTATTTTGGTTTACCATGTATTGTTCTAATACGAGTTCCTTAAAAATATCACGATTTTGCTATTTCATGTTGTTTATGTCCCTCAGTACCTTTAATTCCATATATTCCTGTCCTTCAGTATCGTATCTTTTGTGTTTTCATATTGTTTATGTCCTTCAATACCTTTAATATTGTATATTTCTGTCCGTCAGTATCATATCTTTTGCGTTTTTTCATATTGTTTACGTCCTTCAATATCATATATTCCTTCCTTCAGTAAGGTATCTTTTGGCGGCGTTGCCATGGGTGTTTGTAGTGGTTCGGAATCCACTTTAAACCGTAGGTCCCGGTCCTATTAGGATCGTAGAGCGTTGCAGGGGCATTGTTATTCCGCGTCCGCGGCTTATCTTCAAGTTACACGCGCCCCCTGGGTAGTGCAAAGTGAGTAACGCATAAAATAGCATAAAAAGATCCCGGTCTATTTGCCAGCTGCATTAGAAAGAAAAAAAAATGTCCTTCAGTAACTTTAGTATCGTATATTTCTGTCGTTCGTATCTCTTGCGATTTCATGTTATGTCTTTCAGTAACTTCAGTATCATATATTCCTTCCTTCAGTATCGTATCTTTTGTGTTTTCATATTGTTTACATCCTTCAGTATCATATATTCCTTCTTTCAGTAATGTATTTTTGAGTTTTCATGTTGTTTATGTCCTTTAGTAACTTCAGTATCGTATATTTCTGTCATTCGTATCTCTTGCGATTTAATGTTATGTCTTTCAGTATCTTCAATATCATATATTCCTTCCTTCAGTATCGTATCTTTTGTGTTTTCATGAGTTTATGTCCTTCAGTATTGTATATCTCTGTCCGTCAGTATCGTATCTTTTGCGTTTTCAAATTGTTTACATTCTTCAGTATCATATATTCCTTCTTTCAGTAATGTATTTTCGCGTTTTCATGTTGTTTATGTCCTTTAGTAACTTCAGTGTCGTATACTACTGTTGTTCGTATCTTTTGCGATTTCATGTTATGTCCTTCAGTATCTTTAATATCATATATTCCTTCCTTCAGTATCGTATCTTTTGCGTTTTAATATTGTTTACATCCTTTAGTATCATATATTTCTTCTTTCAGTAAGGTATCTTTTGCGTTTTCATATTGTTTATATCCTTCAGTATCATATATTCCTTCTTTCAGTAATGCATTTTTGCGTTTTCATGTTGTTTATGTCCTTCAGTAACTTCAGTGTAGTGTATTCTTGTCGTTCGTATCTTTTGCGATTTGATGTTATGTCCTTCAGAATCTTCAATATCATATATTCCTTCCTTCAGTATCATATCTTTTGAGATTTCCTGTTTTATTGATAGGTGTGGATTTTTTGTTAAGATCTTAAAATATGATATAAAGGCATGGCCACATATGGGTGACTAATCCTCAGTGTCCTGCAGTGCGAGACGGACATCACATCAGTGATCTACTCATGGATGAAGGGAACGGTGGCAGCTTCCGTAGTGATGGAGCACCCGTAGGTAGAAGCCTGACTTGGCTCCGTGACGCTCTTATAGTCATATGAAACCGGGATATACGGTTTAAATTGGATTCCGAACCCCTAGAAACATCCGGGTCACCGCCGAGAATCGAACCCGAAACCAGGGGCACCGAGTGCCAGACACTCGGCCACTAGGCCCCCATTTTATGATTAGAAATATTAAAAACCCAGACCCCTATGGTATTGTTTTCAAAACATTTAATAACAGCTTACTGAATTTTTTAAAAATGTATAGCATTAGTGGAATTGTATAGTTTTTTTTAAACCTAAATGTCACTGAAGGTTCAATGTTGATGAAATTGGTTTATAGGAAGTTATTACATATCGTGTTCAAACTTTCTTCACCTAGAGCCATTTAAAAATGATACGCTGACAAGAACTAAGGGAATCAGGTTTGAAACCCGATTAATGAAGTCTAACCTAAAGCTGCCATGCTGGAGAAGGGCATGATAAATATGCATGCAAAAATGTCTTGGATTAAGAAGGAAGAAGGGAGCAAGATGATATATTCCTTATAGAACTACTTGGCGGCCAGATGTATAATTGGCTAGCACTCTGTCCTTTAATATCACAGGCTTTAGGTTTGAATCCTGGTGGTGGTGGTGGTGGATTCTTGTCAGTGGTTCGGAATACACGTTAAACTGTAGGTGGAGGGCTAATTAGCCTAAAGTATGCAAAAAATGACAGCACACTGTCAAACCAGACCAATCTAGAACTACTTTTCCAAATTGTGTTCACAAAATAAGAGATGTAGCAAGCACCCTGTGGATGGTTGGAATATCCCTTGGAATAGTTGAATTTGCTACATATCTATAGTTCTAATAGCAAATGATTTATATCAAAGTTACAAAGCATCAAAGTTAAAATCAACAAAGCTTCATGTGATTGTAATTATAACAAAATCCGTTACGAATTTGCTCAGCAAATGTTAATGTAGTTTATTTATTGAAGGCCATAGCGTCGTGGTAAATTGCTCTGGACTTTGTAACTAAAGGACCTTGGTTTGAGATCTGAATGTCGCACTGAAAGCTTCCATGTTTATATTGGTAGTGGTCATTGTAAAATCGCAGGCCGTAAAATACTTACATGAGGATGAAAAATGAGAAGAAAGAAGTTGAGAATCATTCAGATTCCCATAATGCATTGTTTCGTTACAAATTGCTGATAAGAAAGATATATGTAATGTAGCAGTGCTCTGTAGTTCACCCTGGGAAACACTCAATCTGCTGTATCTCTGACGACCTAGTAGCGAATGTCTTCAAGACAAAATGCACAGTATTTGAAAACAACAATATATTAAATCATTAATCTTCACTTCTTCAAATATGATTGCAAGAAGTGAAGTACAGAATGCAATATGTATATATGCAGGGTGATTACAATTAAAGTCCCACTTTCAAAATACTGTAAAAAAAGAACCACTCGTCAGAATAATTTCACATTTGAACTGCAGATACTTGAAGAAGGGGAAACGGTACGGCATCAAAAAAAAAAAAAAAAAATCCAAAGCGTATTAATAGATAATGCTGTAAACGGCATAAAGAACGAGAATTCGGCTGCCAGTGATATTTTGAATCGAAAGTACAACGTGTTAGGCATGAGTTGCACATTAGTAAATCAACTGCAGTGTGCAATGGGCTTGATTGTTTCGGCTTTTTGACGGAAAAAATGACTTCCAAGTCATTCAACAGTTGTGACGCTGTTAGTGGAAAGCGCATCCACCACGGCGAGGTCATACCAAATTAGATGGGAAAAATCGATCGAATATTTTGGGGACTTTTTTTGATGCCATGCCGTTTCCCCCTTCTTCAAGTATCCTTAGTTCAAATTTGAACTCATTGTGACGAGCGCTTCTTTTTTTTTTTTACAGTATTCTGAAAGTGGGACTTTTATTATAATCCCCCAGTACTTATATGCTGATTTCGTTAGATTATTATTCAGAAAATATAATGTCTCGTAAGAAGATTTTTTTATAATTATTTATATGTAGTGTTTCTAAAGGCAGTTCAAAGATAATTTTAAAAATTGAAGCATGCATCCAACGAGGATAAAATAACTACTTTTTTAATTGGTTGCCTATAACTCGGAAAAGTTTCGAACTTTGTAACATAAATAAATTTCAGTTTAAGAAACTAACTCACTTTAACAAAGTTTCTTAACCAGCCAAACTTTCAAAGAGGCTTTTGATTTTAAAAGTCATTTATATGTAAATGAATGTTTACGTTATGTAAAAGCAATTTATGTGCGACGAGAATGTTTCTACAAAATTTCATGTTTCTTGAAAATTTATTATCATTTTTTACCAGAAGTGTGAGATTTTTAATTTTTTTTTCTTGTATAATGGTGTAATATATATTTATTATTATTATTATTATTTTATGCAGTCAATTCAGGTCTTTCGAAACAACCACAAATAAAAGTTAATTAACTCAAGACAATATTTTTTGATTGCATATAATTTTTAATTAGCATCTATATTTTTATCTTTAATTCATACTAATTTATAGTTACATACATTAATTACCATCATTATATATTCATACTGGATTTCGTATTCCACAGCTATACCAAGAAAAGGTACTTGAGGAAGAAAAGACTTTTCCTTCTGGAAGAACTTTCAAACGTAATTTTTTATTTGCATGTTATAAAAGAGAAAACTCTGAAAACGCCTTATATGCAGCCTGATTATTTCAACTGCTTTCTTTTGTCTTTTCTTTTCTGAGAGCATGGATGGCAAGAACGAACATCAACAGCGGGGTTTAAACTTGAGCCCTTCTACACGATAGCTGAGTGCTTTACCGAGATGTGAACCATCTATAATTTAATTATGACTGATATTTTTTTATAATTATAGTACGATTTCAAAAACAAAAAAAAAAAAGTCACTGGTCTTAATAAAGTGTACTTTCAGTGAAATTTAAAACATTTGAAATTTTTTTGCGGGACCTGGAGCGATAGAACGTTTCTGACAATCGTAACGGAGTCTTAATTTTCTGCTTCTAAGCTGAATAATGATTCTAAACATTCATTTGACTTTTCGGTCAACATTCCAGTGGTAATGTGTGCAGCTAGCGTTCAACAGGACATAGATCCGAATTCATTTGTGGTGTCCGCTGCGGTCACTGCTTTTAAAACCTACAGATTCGATACCGATTGTAGCAGAAAATGTAGGAATTTCACACCGATAGTCAGACGACATAACGCAGTGATTCTCAAACTTTTTGAAATCGAGGAGTAATTGAAATCCTGCAAATATTTGAGGCCGACTTGTCCACCCTTCCCTGTAAAAAGAAATAAACTCCTATCCTATCTCGAAAACTGCCAGTAAGAAGACGGTCCTGTCCTACCATGGGAATGTTACGGCCATGAAGAAGAATATATATATATATATATATATTCCGTATCTATATATATACTTTGTTTTTTATTCTTCTAATATTTCTATGTATTAGTCTCCATTATTCTACTATTTAATACTAAAATATCTGCCTTAAATGAGGATGATAAATTTGTAGCCCGAAATGTCGTTCATTTGATTGGAGATGATGCGAACCTGTCAAATGTCCCCTGTGACCAAATTTACACAGAGGCAGAATGATATACTTGGATAACGCTGAATCTTCTGATATATATCTGCCACTCTAATGAACAATGCCCCTAAGCCAAAGTGCCGGTATTCGAAAAGAACAATAGTAGAATATTTTTTGCATCCAAACTTTGCCAATTTTAAATGTTTTTTTATTTACAGAACATCAAAAATTAAGTCCGAAAAATATTTTTTTGTCCTATTGATTTAGCATAAAATATCTTACAAGCTTAGGCAAGTATTTAAAAGTGTCACTAATTAACCATCTATTTAGCGAAGATTTATTATATATTCTATTTAATGCCTTCAATTTCCCGAAGGAATTTTTCTGACGTATATTATTCTGATGCTTGGAATAACCGAGTGCTATTCACCCGGAATCTCATCAAAGATTTCTCAAATGTCTCAAAAAGTTAGGCGAATGCTCGAGATTTGCTGCTTAATCAAAATCCCCTCAACCGAAGATAATCGAATAACCTCGGTTTATTTATAACTCATTTAAAGATTTAGCGTCACTTGTAGCGGGCGAACAGTGGGATGCGCGCCCAGACTAACGCCACCAGACGTCTAGTTGCAGGAAGGAGTTAAAATAAGCTGATTTCTCAATTAAAGCGCCCTTTGTAGTCGAGGTTGACAGTGATGGAGACACAAGTGCTGAAGAATTTCCTGCTAAAAGTGCTGGTTGGGCATTAGATTGGGTTTTCCTACATTCTATTACAGGGCTATTGTGAGAAAGTTAGGAATAATGAAATGTCCGTAAAAATTACATCTAGATAAATGTGATAGTGGCAAATTTGGTGACAGGTGAGACATTTGGTTTTTTGTTATTTTGAATACTTTGCTGTGGTTTTTCGAATGTTCTGGGTATTGACCTAAGGTCAGTCACTCTAAAAAAGGAAGATAAAGTTTTAGTTTCCAAGAAATACATTAGAGATGTCATCTGAGTGGTTCGTACCATCTTATGGGTTTGTACACACCTTCCACATGTTCATCGGATAAAAAATATGATATATTTTGAGAAGAAATTAAGTTGTGTCTAGTATTACAGCGTACGAAAACAAACAAACGTACGAATATCTTACTTTATGTAATGTGTGAGTTAATCAACTGAAATACATGATTGTTTAAATTTGTTGTTTTTGAATGCCAGGAAGCTTAACCTGAGTCCGTAGAAATTCACGAAGAAGTCAAGAAACGTCTGAGGGGAGCTCGAGCCTTCCTCACTTTTACTTGAACTCAATAGAAGAAGGATTCCAACCTATAGATTTACAGTGTTCATCTAAGGTAGAAGCACATGAGGTTTCGGTGTTGCACGGTTTTAAATGCAATCTCTTTGTTTAGAAAGCCTCTCTGATAACTTTATTTCTTTATTTTTATTTTAATCACCATTTAATCACATAGTTTGGCTATTTCTGTATGTGTATTTCACTGGAAAATTTTCAACATTGCGTTTATCTGTTTGGTGTTTTATTGAATGAACAATATGATGAACTTATTCATATTGATGAACATCAATGCAATCATAATGAATGAATGAAGAATATGTAGGTATAATGAATGAAAAATTATGCCATCCGGCAAAGGTTTTCCATCGCATCGTACTTTCTGTCGTAGTCGACATCGGCAAGTGCACTGCAAGATGTATGTGAGCTGGTTCAGCCTACAGTGCTGTTAGAGTCGGTGCGAAGTGGGCAGGTTGACGAATCAGCTACCCGATGCGGTTAAGGTGCTCTTGTAGGTAGTCGTGCCGCGTAGCCATTCTTAGGTGGCAACCGCGACTCTAGTTCTAGAGAGGTTCTGCAGTGTGTCGATTTTCTCCCACCATTTACCCTTGGCAACCTGCTTTCATGCATTATTGACGTAATTGGTCACAGTTCTGTTAACGGTGCTGCAGCTGGCGTTGTAGGTGAGAGGACAATCTGGCTGGTTCATATTGCATTCTTGCTTGGCTAGAGCAACTGCGCTTTTGTTTCACTACACATTACAGTGACCTGGCACCCATTGCAACGTGATCTCGCTTGTTTTGTTAAGCAGTTGTGGTAGGTTTTAGCATTCGGCCACCTCTAACCCTTCTTGGAAGGGTGGATGCATAAACTCATGTCGTGACTATTTGTTTTCCATATTTTAAGATATGTTTTAAACCTTCTGGCTCTTAGGAATCTTTACAATTACGTATGTTCGCCATACCTGTTGTATCATTGTTGATTTTTTTTACTATACAAAATTGTCTTCACACATAATTTCATTAAAATCGAATCAGTTCTAGAAGTAATTGAATAAATATGAAAATTCTTTTAATTTTTAACACCGTCAATACATTGTTTAATACAAACGCAGTCCAATAATAAATGTTAAAAATTGACCCATTTAAGCAGTATCTCGTTGTAAATACTGAATCAGTTTAGTAAATTCAAAATCCTGCTCTTAAAAAATCTTTGTTTTTAAGATTAGATTTAAGACGCTTTAAAAACACATGAAATGGAATCAGTGTCTCCACTAAGAGAAACCTTGAGGAGAAATTAAATGAAACATGGGTGCCCAATACTCGGAGGAAATCGCAATCAAGTAAAGAATTAGTTTCGGTGGCCGTAAATGTAATCGCGAGAGGAGTCAATTCTCATAAAGTTAATGACGGACAGCGACATCTCGCATCATTAATCAACAGAGAAGAAGAGAAGAGAAAAAACAGCAGTAGTCTCTTCAATCAACAGAAATTACAGTCGGGAAAATGGAGACATAGAAATAAATCTACAGTGAAGGGTATAACATATGATGCTTTTTCTTTGGGTCGATCGTACTAATTCTTTGGAAAATATGTTTGGAGAACATTTTTAACTATTACGACTAAAGTTATTTTAATTGATTTATATTTGAAAAATTCTCCTGTAATTTTATAAATCATAAATATCAATATCAAATGTGAATTAATTTAATGATTTGCTTTGAAAATATAACTACGTGCATCTAAATAAAATAAACTTCAAAACGACATTTATCAATACGGCATATTTTTGCTTGACGTCGTATAACACTACAAAGCCATATATATAGCAGATTTAATTTATCCAAGATGCACCACGAGATATCTGCTACAATGGATTCGACTTTTTGCCACCAGAAAAGAACCCATCCGAAAGTGACATTTAGGAGGTTTCATCCTTCTCATTAAGCTTAACTGAAAGATTTTCCAGTCTACAAATTTATCTTGCCCATCCCTGGCATAGAAATGGAAAGTGTCAGTTATAAATCACCTATTGCATCTCGAACCAAGTATTCAAAAGCTTACCACGGCTTTACTTGACAACTACAGTGGTCTATTGAAATAAACTGGTCTATCTGTGATATCGATATATCACAACGTTTGATGTATACAGGCGTATATATTTGTATATGGCAAATCCGAGTCTTTGTTATTATGAACTCTAAAATGGGTTTGTTATACAATTTTAGAGCAGCGAATGTCGTATTGTTAGTAACTTTTGGAGTGCAAAATGATGATGTTTCGAATTCACTCCTTGATTGTTCACATTTTGTATTCTTATATATATTTCTATAAAAACACATTATATATATATATATATATTATTGCCTTGATTAATAATATTTTGTATTTATATATATATATATATATATTCGTGTCTCACTTATGCATTCCAAGACTAGCTACTGACAAGTTATAAATTAAAAGTAAGAGTCTTTATATGGTTAGACCCATTTGCTATAAAATCTTTTCTAATCTGAAAGCAGTGACTGCAATACTTGCTACCAAGGGAATCGAACCTGAGCCCCATGCAGCCTAACTGTGCACTTTATCATTTAGACACGAGTTGGCTGATGCGTATTTTGGCAATATTTCATTTATCTCTGTGTTCGCAATATTTCTTTTGCTTTGTAAGCACCAATTATTGTGTTTAGGAGTTACTGTGTACCACGTATTCATAAAATTAAGTTAAAAGTTAATCAATTGTAAAAAAAATACATTTCAGAAGTTAAGTTGGATCAAATTAGGTAAAAAAAGGGGGTGTCTTGATTTTTATTATGCAGAGCCTTCTTCAAAATTTACGTTGCATCCCGTTCGTGTGTAGGGAAATTCAAAAGAGCATCTCTCTCCAGGAATTCTTTGAAAAAACATCGTATTCAAATTCGGCGAAAATAAAAATTTAGGCGCAAATTTAATATTCGCCCTTTTGAATTCTTGAAACGAGAACACTTTAAAAGAAAAAAAACCCGTCCGTGTAAAGCTTTCAAAACAGAAACGTCCGTACGTGACTGGTGATTGGAATTACTCCAGGGAATTCGAATCACCCTGACTACATTCGGAAGTGAACTTCAAGTAGTATTTCTTGTTTGTTTCTTTCTACAGCTGCCTTTAAATAGAATTTAAATGTGAATGAGAGAGTCATCAATAACTCCCCTCCCCTAAGAATAACGTATATTTAAAACACACAATGTTGGCTCAGTAGTTGTACATCGGTTTATATTTCTCTGTTAGCATACTTTCTAACACCTTAATGGATTATCTCGAATATATTCGTATATTATTCTTGTAATTTTCGATACATCCCGTGTTAACTCGTGCAAAATTAATCTTTAAATCTGGGCTTAAATTATTTTGGTTTACCATGTTTTATTTTAACACGAGTTCCTTAAAAATATCACACTTTTGCTATTTAATGTTGTTTATGTGCTTCAGTGTCGAATATTGCTGTTCTTTTGTAAGGAACTCAGTTTAGAGGAAGTTATTATAGATTGTGTCCAAACTATCTACACATAGAGCAATAAACTCACAAAACCCCGACTCGTGGCTCAGTCGTAACGTGAGCTGGTAATGTGCATCAGTGTTGAGGTTCAATCCGCTGGCATCATTATTGAGACACTGTTTCAAAAATGAGGAGATTCCATAGCATTTGTGATATTCATCATCTTACCTAGTGAGTCGGATTCCCTGGTGGGTTATTTCCGCGTTTTCTCCCAAACGATATGCAAATGCGGTGCCCATGCAAATCCATGAGTAGAACACTCATGGGACGTCCGTCTCTCACTGCAGAACACTGAGGATGAGTCACAACAAAAAGAAGCGAATATTTAATCTTTTTTGATATTTGTACTTGATAAATAATTTATATGGAGATGCAATAAATTTTAATTTTCTTTTCCTCCTATTTTGTGGCAATTTGTCGAACAACAGGACGCATTTACTACGAAACCATTTTTCTGCCGCAATTTCATTTATGTCTATATTGTAGGTAGTAACTATAAAATCGCAGATCGTGAAGTTCATCCATTAGAATCTTAAATGAATAAAAAGAAGTTGTGAATCAATCAGATTCCCATAATGCGTTATTTTCGTTACAACTTGCTGATACGAAAGATAGATTTAGTGTAGCAGTGCTCTGTAATTCACCCTGGGAAACGCTCAATCTGCTATAACTCTGACGACCTAGTGGCGAATATCTTCAGGTCAAAATACACAGCATTGAAAACAACAATATATTTGATCGCTATTCTTCACTTCTCGCAATCATATTCCAAGAAATGAATCGATATATCTTAATCATGCAATACGATTGCAAAAGTGAATCGATATACATCTTAATCATGCAATGTGATTGCAAAAAGTGCAGTGTAGATTGCAATATATATAAATGCTGATTTCGTTAGATTATTATTCAGAAAATATAATGTCTCGTAAGAAGATTTTTTTATAATTATTTATATGTAGTGTTTCTAAAGGCAGTTCAAAGATAATTTTAAAAATTGAAGCATGCATCCAACGAGGATAAAACAACTACTTTTTTAATTGGTTGTCTATAACTTGGAAAAGTTTCGAACTTTGCAACAAAAATAAATTTCAGTTTAAGAAACTAACTCACTTTAACAAAGTTTCTTAACCAGCAAAACTTTCAAAGAGGTTTTTGATTTTAAAAGTCATTTATATGTAAATGAATGTTTGCATTATGTAGAAGCAATTTATACGCGACGAGAATGTTTCTATAAAATTCCATGTTTCTTGAAAATTTATTATCCTTTTTTACCAGAAGTATGAGATTTTTAATTTTTTTTTCTTGTGAAATGGTGTAATACATTTATTATTGTTATTTTTTTATGAAGTCGATTTGGGTCTTTCGAAACAACCACAAATAAAAGTTAATTAACTCAAGACAATATTTTTTTGATTGCATATATTTTTTAATTAATATCTATATTTTTTGTGTAATTTATACTAATTTATAGTTACACACATTAATTACATTCATTTTATATTAATACCGGATTTCGTATTCGACAGCTATACCAAGAAAAGGTACATGAGAATGAAAGTATATTGCCTTCTAGAAGAACATTCAAAGGTAATTATTTATTTGCATGTCATAAGGGAGAACACCCTGAAAACTCCCTATATGCATCCTGATTATCTCAACAGCCATCGAGTCTTCATTTCTGAAAGCATGGAAGGCAAGAATGGATATCAATAGCGGGATTTAAACCTGAATCCTCCTACAGGATAGCTGAGTGCATTACTGATATAAGGGGCCCTCTATAGTTTAACTAAGAATGGATCTTAATATATTTTTTTTAATTATATTACGATTGAAATTAAATGACAGCAAATGGTAATACTTTTCTCTATTGACGCAAGAGCCCCATGGTGGGCCAAGTCCGTCTGTCTAGTGGCAGATTTCGAGACAGGATATGTTTTCTTTTTGCAGGGTAGGTTGTTAGCCTTACTCCCAACTCTCTACTGTCATATTAGGCCGAGATCTACAGTTTAAAGTAGATTCAAAACTAATACAAACATCCATGGCACAGACGGAACTGGAACTCGAAATCTGTGGCACCTAGCGCCAGAACGCTATTCACTGGTAACATTATTGTATCGTTAAATCGGACTTTGGTATATTTTATGGGTCTCTTTTTTAAGAAACATTCTAAACTTATATAAAGCTTATAGCAATTTTTTTGAATCTCGGCAATATAATGAGGATCTATTGCATATATTTAAGCTATTCATTCATGAATACAAATTTTAATTTATCGTCAATTTATCAGAATTTTTTAGATTTTATGTATGGAAAATATTTTAAAATTTTTGCATATTTGCATAGGATAAAAAAACACATAAATAGCCCTCCGACGGGCAATGAAAATTTCTAAGGAAGACTCATTCACTTCCTCATTCACTCACTCATTCATTACATTTTTCCACTTACAATATGCTCAACATTTGCATATTGTAAGTGGAGAAAACCAGTAAAACTTTCACCAGAAAATCTAACTGTAATACACATTGTTGTAATCATCATCCATTCTCTTTGTTTCTGAAAGAAGTGACTGCAACGGATGCCACCAGTGGATTCAAACCTCAAAATTTTTCAAACTTAGATTCAAACCTTATTAACAGCGCATGTTGATAATAGACCACTTTTTTGTTATTAAAATAACATATTTTTCTGCATTAGGATTTTTCTAATTTAAAATGACTTAAAAATTAAGTAGAATTATCCTCCATTATGGCATATATTCTTATTAAAAAAGAAAGGTGTCTATCACTTGTTACGTTTCGATACTATAAAAATAATTCATCTTTAAGATTTGCAGAAAATATAACAGGCATATATAACAAGAATTACAACAGGCACTAAATTATCGTTGTAATAATTTAGTTATAATTTCTGCAATATGTTAAAGATGAATTATTTTTATTATATCAAGATGTAATAAGTGACAGACTCCTTTCCTTTTCTAATTAGAATCTATGAACGTTGTCATAATTGAGGATAATTCTAATTAAATTGTAAGTAATTTTAAAATAGATAAAATTCCTAACGCTGAGAAATATGTTATTTTAATAACAAAAAAGCGATCTATTATCAACGTGCGCTAAGTTTGAAAGGTTTTAAGGTTTAAATCCACTGGTGGCATCCGTTGCAGTCACTTCTTTCACAAACAAGGAGAATCGTGTAATTTATCGTGTGATTACATACTTATTCTCTTTAAAAAAAAACCTGGACAACAATTAACGCATGTTTGTGATGATAGGTCCCTGTTGTAATAATTTAGTCATAATTTTTGCAATATCTTAAAGATGAATTATTTTTATAGTATCAAAATGCAATAAGTGATTTCTTTCAATTTCTTTCTTTTTTCGAGTAGGAATCTACGAATGTTGCTATAATTAAGGATAATTCTACTTAATATGTAAGTAATTTTAAATTAGATAAAATTCCTAACGCTGAGAAATATGTTATTTTAATAACAAAAAAGTGGTCTATTATCAACATGTGCTAAGTTTGAAAGGTTTTAAGGTTTGAATCCACTGGTGGCATCCGTTGCAGTCACTTTTTTTAGAAACTTGGAGAATCGATGGCACATGTTGGCACTGTGTTATCGTGTGATTGCATACTTATTCTCTTTAAAAAAGAAACTGGGCGACTATTAACGCATTACCTAATAATTGCTTTAGGGCTATACATATGGAAACTACGTCATATTATGAAAACGTATATTAAAAATATCAATTATTTATATGTTAACAAAAAGGTTTCATATATTACTATTATAAATTATCATTATTAGTTTACGTATATTATAATTACCATTAAACAACACCATTTATTATTAATAAGATTAATTTATTATAAATTATTAAATAAAATAGATATAACTTAAAAAATTCTAAAGAAAAGCAATCTATCGCCAAATTAATACTATTTGGCTAAATAGATTTACAAATTAGTACCAAATTGGCGTTGAAAAAAAAAGCAGCACCAGGAAGAAATAGTATGCTTTCATCATCATACCAACAACCCATTTTCTCTCGAATGAATTCCTTCCCAATTTGGATCCCATTTTAAAGCAAATCTCTGGAAACTATTACCGAGTGATTTCCGGAGCAAATTTTCATTTCGATTTAATAATGCGTCTTCATAATTATTTATCGGGATTTATGCCGTGGACAACTCAACGCAGCAAACAAGGAGTCCAATTATTCTGAATGATGAAGAACGTTGCTCGAGCAGCAAAGTCGTTATTATGAACGTTAACTGGGAAAAAAGGAAAGTTTTACAATTACTGCGAGTGAAATATGTTGCCACTGTGTTATTCGTGCGATTGCATACTTATTCTACTTTTAAAAAAACCTGGGCGACTATTAACGCATGTTTGCGACGATAAGTCCCTGTTGTAATAATTTAATTATAATTTCTGCAATAGCTTAAAGATGAATTATTTTTATAGTATCAAAGCGTATTAAGTGAAAGATTCCTTTCTTTTATCAAATAAGAATTTTTGCCATAATTGAGGATAATTATTCATAAATTGTTAGTAATTTTAAATTAAATAAAATTCTAATGCTGAAAAATATGTTAATATAATAGCAAAAAAGTAGTTTATTATCAAAGTGCGTTGATACTAAGGTTTGAATCTAAGTTTGAAAGGTTTAAGATTTGAATCCATTTGTCCATCAGAAACGTGGAGAATCGATTTCCAATGTTGGTACTGTGTTAACTTGTGATTACATATATTAACAAGAAATTTACGTTTATTACCATTATCATTAAAAAATAACATTTATTATTAATACCATTAATTATTTAATAATTAAATAAACAGATTTAACTTTAAAATTATGCAAAAAGCAATCTATTGCCAAATTAACACAATTTTTCTAAATAGTTTTACAAATTAGTACAAAATTGGCATTTAACTAAAAACACCCAGCAGCAATTGGAAATAGTATCCTTTCATCGTCCTACTAGCAGCCCATTTTCCCTCGAATGAATTCCTTCCCGATTTGGATCCCATTTGAAAGCAAATCCCTGGAAACTATTACCGAGCGATTTTCGGAGCAAATTTTCATTTCGATTTAATAATGCGTCTTCATAATTATTTATCGGGATTTATGCCGTGGACAACTGAACGCAGCAAACAAGGAGTCCAATTTAGCGTCATATCAGAGTTCATTTAAGTCGCAAATCGCGTCACCCAGAAACACATAACGAAGCGCCCAATTATTCTGAATGATGGAGACCGTTGTTAGAACAGCATTAGGGCAAAGCCGTTGTTATGAACGCTAAGTGGCAAAAAGAAAGTTTTACAATTACTGCCAGTGAAAAATGTTGCTGCTGTGTTATCGTGTGACTGCATACTTGTTCTCTTTTAACTACTATTAACGCATGTTTGCCACGATAAATCCCTGTTGTAATAATTTAGTTATATTTTTTTAATAGATTTAACATGAATTATTTTTATAGTATCAAAACGTAATAAGCGAAAGAATCCTTTATTTTTAAGAACAGATAGATATGAATGTTGCCATAATTGAGGATAATTCTACTTAAATTGTAAGTAATTTTAAATTAGATAAAATCCTAATGCTGAGAAATATGTTAATTTAATAACAAAAAAATGGTCTATTATCAACGGGTGCTAAATTTGAAAGGTTTGAAGGTTTGAATCCGCTGGCGGCATTTGTTGCAGACACTTCTTTCAGAAACGTGGAGAATCGATGGCGAATCTTGGTACTTTGTTATCATGTGATTACATAGTTATTCTCTTATAAGAAACCTAGGCAACTATTAAAGCGTGTTTGTGACGATAGGTCCCCGTTATAATAATTTAGTTATAATTTCTGCAATAGCTTAAATATGTATAATTTTTATATCAAACATAATGTGATTGCAACGGATGCCACCAGTGGATTCAAACCTTAAAATCTCTCAAACTTAGATTGTAACTTTATTATCACCGCACGTTGATAATAGACTACTTTTTTGTTAATAAATTAATATATTAGGTTTAGAATTTTATCTATTTTATTCTTACAATTTAAGTAGAATTATCCTCAATTAGGAGAACATTCATAGATTAATGTTAAAAAAAAAAGAAAATGTTTTGATACTATAAATATAATTCATCTTTAATATATTGCAGAAATTATATATAAATTATTGTAACGGGGACTTATCGTTGCAAACATGCGTTAATAGTCGCCCAGTTTTTTTTTCAAAGAGAACAAGTATGCAATCACACGATAACACAGTATCAACATATTTCCCTCGCAGTAATTGCAAAACTTTCTTTTTGCCAGTTAACGTTCATAACAACGGCTTTGCTGCTCCAACGTTCTCCATCATTTAGAATAATTGGGCGCTTCGTTACGTGTTTCTGGGTGACGCGATTTGCGACTTAAATTAATGCACCTAACTCTTATATGACGATAAATTGGACTCCTTGTTTGCAGCGTTGAGTTGTTCACGGCGTAAGTCCCGATAAATAATTATGGAGACGCATTATTAAATCGAAATGAAAATTTGCTCCGGAAATCACTCGGTAATAGTTTCCAGCGATTTGCTTTAAAATGGGATCAAATTGGGAAGGAATTCATTCGGGAGAAAATGGGTTGTTGGTATGACGATGAAAGGATACTATTTCTTACTGTTGCTGTTTTTTTTAAAGCCAATTTAGTACTAATTTGTAAAACTATCTAGCCAAATAGTGTTAACTTGGCGATACATTGCTTTTCTCAGAATTTTACAGTTACATCTGTTTTATTTAATTATTAATTGATTAATATTATTATTAATAATAATTGGTATTGTTTAATAATGTTAATATACGCTAATTTAATGTTAAAATGTAAATAGTTGATAATTTTAATTAAGTACGTTTTTATAATATGACGTAGTGGCCATATGTATCACCCTAAAGCAATTATTCCTCATCAGTGGGCAAAAGACCGTCTGCGTGCTGGCAGATTTCTGGACAGGATATGTTTTATTTTTACGGTGTAGGGTTGTCAGCACTATGCCCAACGGTCTGCCGCCCATATCATACCGGGACTTACGTTTTAAATTGGATTCCAACCCACTACAAACATCAATGCCACCGCCAGGATTCGAACTTGAAGCCTGTGATATCAAATGCCATATGCAATCACACGATTACACAGTACCAATATTTGCTATGGATTCTCCACGTTTCTGAAAGAAGTGACTGCCACGGATGCCACAAATGAATTCAAATCTTAAACAATTTAAACTTAGATTCAAACCTTAATATCGACGCACTTTTATAATAAACTACTTTTTTGTTATTATATTAACATATTTTTCAGCATTAGGATTTTATCTAATTTAAAATTACTAACGATTTAAGAAGAATTATCCTCAATTACGCATAGATTTTTGTTAAAAACAAGTAATATAAAAAAAAAAATTTAAAGTCAATTCCTACTTTTTTTCACTACATTGCAGAAAGTCCTTTATAAATAATTTTCAATAAAAATTTAAATAATTTCCTTTTTTAAGTTACAAAAAATCCTCTCTGTCTCTCTCTCGCACACTTTCTCTCTCTCACATGCACATTTTCCATCTCTCTCACTCATTTATTCACATGTTTCATTTTCCGTTTTGTCCCCTCCTTCACTCAGACTAGAACCCAAAATGAAAAAAGAATCTGAAAAAGAAATTTTTTTCCAGCGATCTGCACGCTTCGCCACTGACGGTATTGATTCCTGAATTTATATCCTGCTAAATATCTTATACAGGAGAAATTTTTTTCTTCCATATAAAACTGAAATTAATTAATTAAATATAATTACTGAATTAATATTTGAAAAAACTGTATTAACATCCAGTGTCTTACATTACATGTTTCAAAAAATGTATTTGAACTTGAGTGGATGAATAATAAGTATTTTATTAACGATTGCAAATTTGAACCAGATATATATATATATATAGGGAGAGTGTGAACTAATAGTTGGAATTGAAAAGAAAAAGTCTTTCACTTATTACGTTTTGATACTCTAAAAATACTTCTTTGTTAATATATTGATGAAATTATAATTAAATTATTACAACAGGGAATATACCGTCGCAAACATGCGTTAATAATCGCCCAGTTTTTTTCTAAAGAGAATAAGTATGCAATCACACGATAACACAGTGGCACCATATTTCACTCGCAGTAATTGCCAAACTTTCCTTTTTGCCAGTTAGCGTTCATAATAACGGTTTTGCTCCGATGCAGCTCAAACAACGTTCTCCGTCATTTAGAATAATTGGGCGCTTCGTTACGCGTTTCTGGGTGACGCGATTTGCGACTTAAATGAACGCGGCTGACTCTAATATGACGCTAAATTGGACTCCTTGTTTGCTGCGTTGAGTTGTCCACTGCATAAGTCCCGATTAATAATTATGAAGGCGCATTATTGAATCGAAATGAAAATTTGTCCCGGAAATCACGCGGTAATAGTGTCCAGGGATTTTCTTTAAAATGGGATTCCAAATTGGGAAGGAATTTATTCGGGATAACATGGGTTGCTAGTATGACGATGAAAGGATACCATTTCTTAATGCTGCAGGTTTTTTTTCAATGCCAATTTCGTACTAATTTGTAAAACTATTTAGCCAAATAGTGTTAATTTGGCGATAGATTGATTTTCTCATATTTTTAAAATTTAAATCTGTTTTATTTATTAGGTTATCATTATCTACTGTAATCAAATAATAAATGGTGTTGTTTAATGTCAATGGCAATAAGCGTAAAATTCTTGTTAATAAATAAATAATTGATGTTTTAAATTGATAAATAGTTTTCATTTTTAATGTTGCTTTATTTTTTTTTTTTTTTGTTCTAATGCAGCTGGCCAAATACTTAGATTATTGTCTTAGATGCCTTAAGACAAGTGCTGTACCGACATTACTCACTTATCACTATCCAGGAGGTGCTTGTAGCTTGAAGATAAGCTACAGACGTGCAGTAACAATACATCAGCAACGCTCTACGATCCTGTTAGACCGGATTCTATGGTTAAAGTGGATTCCGAACCACTACAAACATCCATGCTACCACCATGATTCGAACCTGAAGCCTGTGATACCAAAAGCCAAAGCGCCACCCACTTGGTTACAAGCTGAATTTTTTTTAAAATAATACGCATCTAAAAACACGATAGCACCGTGCCAACATTCACCATCGATTCTCTACTTTTCTGAAAGAAGTGACTGCAACGGACGCCACCAGCGGATTCAAATTTTAAAGCATTTCCAACTTAGATTCAAACCTTATCATCTGCGCACATTGATAATAGTCCACTTTTTTGTTTTATAAGATTTACTAACACTTTAAGAATAATTATTTTTAATTATGGCATAGATTCTTATTAGAAAGAAAGGAATCTTTCACTTATTACGTTTTGATACTATAAAAATAATTCATCGTTAATATACTGCAGAAATTATAACTGAATTATTACAACAGGGACTTATCGTCACAAGCATGCGTTAATAGACGCCCAGTTTTTTTTTTCAAAGAGAATAAGTATGCAATCTCACGATAACACAATATTAATCTCCACCTTTCTGAAGAAAGTGACTGCAACTGATGCCACAAGGGGATTCTAAACCCTAAAACCTTATGTTAAAACCTTATTATTTGCAGCGCTGATAAAAGAACACTTTTTTCAATTCCTTTTATTAGTTCACAATCTCCCTATATATATCTTGTTCAAATTTTGAATCTTTAATAAAATATTTTTTATTCCTCCACTCAAGTTCAAATACATTTTTTTGTACTTGTAATGGAGGACACTTGATCTTAATACAGTTTTTTCAAATATTAATTGATTAATTAAATTTACTTAATTAATTAAAAAAATTTTAGATTGAAGTTGCATTTTTCTACCAATAGATGGCGCCAGATGTAAGAGGAAAATTTCAACTTTATTTATAAAGGACTTTCTTAAATATAGTCAAAAAAAAAGTAGGAATTGACTTTAAATTTTTTTTATATTACTTGTTTGTTATTAAATTAACATATTTCTCAGCATTAGAATTTTATCAAATTTAAAATTACTTACAATTCAAGTAGAATTATTCTCAATTACGACAGCATTCAACATTCATAGATTCCTATTCGAAAAAAGTAAAGTCTTTCCACTTATTACGTTTCGATACTATAAAAATATTCCTCTTTAATATATTGCAGAAATTATAACTAAATTATTACAACGGGGACTTATCGTGGCAAACATGCGTTAATAGTCGCCCAGTTTTTTTTTTTTTTTCAAAGAGAATAGGTATGCAATCCCACGATAAACACAGTGGCAACATATTTCACTCGCGGTAGTTGCAAAACTTTCTTTTTGCCAGTTAGCGTTCATAATAACGGCTTTGCTCCGATGCTGCCCAAGCAACGCTCTCCATCATTTAGAGTAATTGGGCGCTTCGTTACGCGTTTCTGGGTGACGCGATTTGCGACTTAAATGAACGTAACTGACTCCAATACAACAGTAAATTGGACTCCTTGTTTGCTGCCTTGAGTTGTCCCCGGCATAAGTCTCGATAAATAATTATGGAGACGCGTTATTAAATCGAAATGAAAATTCGTCCCGGAAATCACTCGGTTCCAGGGATTTGCTTTAAAATGGGATCCAAATTGGGAAGGAATTCATGAAATGATACTACTAGTATGACAATGAAATGATACTATTTCTAACTGTTGCTGTTTTTTTTTCAACGCTAATTTGGTACTAATTTGTAAAACTATGTAGCCAAATAGTGTTAATTTGGCGATACATTGCTTTTTGCTAGATTGCTTTCGTGGACTTACAGTCAGAGAGATATTGGGAAGAAAGATCGGTCATTAGGCAATGACTCTGGTCTCCTTTTTGTTCTTAGTTCTTGATAGTTCTATGGTTCTTGGTGTCATTGTTCTATACAACTTTTTGCCCAGTCATTGAAAATAAAAAAAAATTTATCATAATTTTTATGATTGTTTGATTTCTTTGATTTATTGTGTAAATTCCTTCTTTTTTAAAAGTATAACTGAATATTATTCAATATGAAAAAATAAAAATAAAATTTGGTAATGAGGATCGTGTTGATGAAGTTCCTAAAAACCTTAAAACATAGACAAAAGCATAGCGAGGATATAATCTCTATCTACTAGCCCTTCGCGTAAAGAATAGGTATTGAAATGATAATAAATAATAGGAAAATGAATTACGGTAAAAATATGCTATGCATGAGCAAAACTGATTTTGATGAAATGAACCTACTTTACACTTTTCTACCCTTCTGTTGCCCCGTATATCTCCATTTACTCTTCTTTTCTATCCTTCTACCATTCCCATCTCCCTGTATTTACTCTTCTTTTCTACCTTTCTACCATTCCCTTCTACCTGCATGCATTTACTCTACTATACACTTCTACCATTCACGTTAGACAGTAGGTCCCGGTTTAATTAGCCTAAAGTGTGAAAAAAATGACCTTAGAGCGACAAATCAAACCAAACCAATCTACCTGCCTTTAATATTATTTTCTACCATTCTATTATTCCCTTCTACCTGCATTTTCTCTTCTTTCTATCTTCCTTTTTGTGAGACTTTTTTCGAGCATTATGTGATTATATATAGTAGATCCATCATTGTTCGAGATAACACAAAACCTGCTGCACTGCGCATAGATTTTGACAGCAGAATTTGAACGATCTTACCCAAAGGCTTTCATTCCATCTATTTTTAACACGATATATGTTCCATTTAAAGAATATCTTATTTATTACTATCTAGTACGTGTATAATATAAATTTATTTCATTGATCCTGAAAATTAAATCAGTTTAGTTTTTAATAATTTAAATTTATTCTATCTAGACTGAATTGTATAAAGAAATTCCAAAAAAAAAGTAAATTCAAAAGGTCTGGAAATTCCTTTGTATTTTTACAGAATTTATTTCAAAAGCACTTCAAGTTTTATTCTTTATCAAACAACTTCTTTTGTGAAAACCGTTTCACAAGACCGTTTCGCTTTGTATATGCTATATGCGATACTTTTCTATGCCCCAGATTTTGGCTTTTCCAATCTCAAAACGATTTTCAAGGAAAGGTATAAAATATTTTGGCAGCTCTAATATATTCAAGATTTCAGTATGTGAGAAATATTAAATTTGTATAAAATCGATTGAAAATTATGGTTAATTAATAATGAAATATGTGTGCATATATATAATTTTGTCTCTAAAAATTTAATAATGTTCTTCTGTTAAATCCAATATTTACAGTCAAGTGGTAAAAATGTTGACTTTATGTACCTGAAATAAAGGAAATAGATAATCTTGTATGTAAAAGATCATTTTGGGCTAGTGAGGAAACTATTTTGAGTTTATATATTTGATCCACATATTAACAAAACTTGTTGACCATTCCACAGAAAACGGTCTGTAGAAAATAGATGATCTTCGTGTGAAAGAGATAATCTTATATGTGAAAGATCATTTTGGGCTAGTGAGGAATTCATTATGTCCATCCTTAAACTTGTAATTATGACCATCCTCAAACTTGTCATTATGCCCATTTTCAAACAATATACAGTTGTCCAGATACTTTTTTCTTACTGTATGACACGTATGAACTCACTTGAACTTGCAAGACTATTTGTAATACTTCTTGTGCCGCATGAATTTATTGTACGCCCTCATATCCTCTATGACATCTTGCTATTTAATATTTTCATATGAATCATCTTTCATTGTATTGATAGCAGCAAATCCTTTTCAACAATTTCATTCTTTCATAGCAAAAAAAAAAAAAAAAAATTACAACATTGCTTAAGTTTTGCACTCCTGTATATTAAACCCATTCATGATTTATATATTCATTATTGAGAATTATTAATTCTGTAAGGCACACATTTTTTTTAAATTCTAAAAATGCAGTTTTGCAAAACACAGATAAAATTTGCAATTTTTTGAATTTTAAAAATACAGATTTACTAGAATTTTTAAACCCCATTTATATTAATTTTGAAAAAATTCGAACACATTTAATTAAATAAATATTTTTTTTTAGAAAACATCAATACGAATTAGAAGAAATAAATTTAATTAAATATATATGAGTATTTTACATTCGCAATAATCAACGGAAAACACATAATGTAATATTAATAAACAACCTAAGTATATATTTAAATGCCAAACCGGAAGTATATTTGATGTTTTAGCATTAAGTATTCAGACAATTTTCTTCTATTTATATCTACCGTCTGGTTTTAAATTAAATACGTTCTTAGTACAGGTAATTCCTCTATTTATTATTATGTCTTAAAAGACAAATTCACATAACATATGTAACGTAAATAAACCTTTTGGGATAAAATCATAGCTAGTTTTCTCGTTTAAATCTAAATTTTCCGTATAATTCCTTAGTTTGTTATTAAATAACATATTGGCAAGCAAATATATTCAATTCTTTGCATAATTTACTATTTCATTGAAATATGTTGAAAGTTTAGTGATTTTGAACGTATTTTGTATATTAGGGGAAACTTTTGCAATATTTTGTTTAAAAATTTAATTAAGGATGGTTATTGTTAACTGTAGTTGGAATTATGAATATTCGTTGTTATCTACGTGAACGTTTTCGAAATAAGCAAGTAATATAAAAAAAATTTTAAAGTCAATTCCTACTTTTTTTCCTCTATATTGCAGAAAGTCCTTTATAAATAATTTTCATTCATTTCTTTTTAAATTTGAAAAAATTCTCTCACATACACACTTTCCATGTCTCTGACTAATTTATTCACATGTTTCACTTTTCATTTTGTTTCCTCCTTGACTCAGACTAGAACCCGGAATGAACAAAGAAATTTTTTTCCAGCGATCTACACGCTTCGCCACTGACGATATTTATTCCTAAATTTATATCCTGGTAAATATCCTTATATCTTTTTTTATAATTTTTTTTCTCCCATATAAAACTAAAATGAATTAATTAAATTTAATGATTGAATTAATATTTGAAAAAACTGTATTAACATCCAGTGTCCTCCACTACAAGTTAAAAAAAATGTATTTGGACTTGAGTGGATGAATAAAAAGTGTTTTATTAACGATTGAAAATTTGAATAAGATATATAAATATACATAGGGAGAGTGTGAACTAATAGTAGGAATTGAAAAAAAGGAAAAGTTTTCATTTCAAGTTGAAATTTTCCTCTTACATCCTCCTCCTCCCTAAATTTTCCTCCTCCCTCCTTATTCCCTACTAAGAAGGAATTCATGCTCCTCCCTAACCTAAATAAACTATTTTAAATTTTGTTGTAACATTCAATCTTTTTTTTTTTTTTTCATGGCATGGGCACACAACAAAAACACAAATTTTTTTCACAATTATTATTTATTTCAGTTGCTCAATTAAAAAAAATAGTATTAAGTTTTAAAATTAATGATTAAACTAAGAAATTGGAAGTAAGGGGTAACAAAAATTAAAAAAAGTTAAACAAACAAAAATTATTATCACTTCAACACAGAAAAAAAACGAGAATAATTATTGTTAAAAATAATGTTTAAATTAGCAGTTATTAATACATTGGTTTCCAATAATTATAGAAAAATAATAAAAAAATGTGTTTACACAACGAAAATTTAATAAATTTTTATAAGCATCATGCAGCATGCTTAAAAATAAACATATATATTACAAAACTATAAGCAAGTTAATGATCCTGAAATCGTTTTAAGGTTGTAACCAAAAATAGGCTTTTATACCGCCTGAATTTTCTGTAAGTTAAATCACTATTGTGAAATTTTGAAGTAAAATATACATGCTCTAGAATAGATCGATATCATTTATCCTTAGAAAATGACAATGAGCTATTTAGAAATAAAAGTGAGCCAGGATAAATCCTATGTAGGCAGATAGTTGAATCTGAGTTCTTCCGTAATTCACAGACAATGGAATACATTTAACAGAACAGTATCAGCTTCTTAAAAGTGTTGTTTCTTATCCGATTGGTCGACAGCAACATCTAGGCCACGTCCGTGAAAAATCATGATAGTTAAAGGGTAAAAAATGCAGCTTCTTTTTGTCCTTGACCTTGGGGCACAAAGACATAGGGCCCTCAAAGGAAGAAGTCTGAATTTAACCCACCCGGTTATACTCTGGGTACAAATTTTAGACGCATTTTAAAACATGTATGAGTTATAATGACGCTATTCTAATACGGACCACACGGGGAGCTTCTACAAAGTGCAGACGAGAATGATCTAGACCAGGGATGGGCAAACTACGGCCCGCGGGCCAACTCCGGCCAGCCGGAAGTTTCTATCCGTCCCGCGGATAGAATTTTAATTTGCCCGGTCCGAAGCAAATTAAAAGAAATATATATTTATGTATTATATATCCATCTCCTTTTCTACTTTGATAAAATATGATTATTTTTCAAGATTTCAGTGCCATTAAAACAGAATTGGATATTTTTGCGATGCCTTTCAACACAAATTGTGAAGCAGTGAGGTCAGAGTTGCAGGTTCAATTAATTGAGTTGCAATCGAACTGTCATCTCAAGCACTCGCTTCTAAATATGCCAAAGTCAGATTTTTACAAATCATTATCGAAAGTAAGTTTCCCAAATTTAATATCTCACACCCAGAAAATCAGTGCTATGTTTGCTTCATCTTATGTATGTGAACAGGGCCTGAATGGCCGAGTGGCTAGCGCTCTGGCGCACGGTACCGCAGGTTTCAGGTTCGAGTCCCGGCAGTGCCATGGTTGTTTGTAGTCGTTCGGAATCCACTTTAAAAAGTAGGTCCCGGTCTAATAGGATCGTAGAGTGTTGCGGGAGCATTGTTACTCCGCGTCCGTGGCTTATATTCACGTTACACGCGCCCCCTGGGTAATGCAAAGGGAGTACGTCTGTGCAGCGCTGGCCTTAAGGCATCCGAGACCAAAGTGTCTAAGTATTTGCCAGCTGCATTAGAAAGAAAAAAAATATATGTGAACAAGTATTTTCAACTATGAACCTTAGAAAGAATTATTTCAGAAGTAGATTGACAGATGAGCATTTAGCCTCGTTCCTTAGAAACAGTCCATCTCACTTCGAATCTCAATAAGAGGAACTTTTAAAAATGAAATCGAAATTTCATTCATCTCATTAACATATTTAAATTGTAATACTTGTATATCGTTTTTAAAATTTTAGAAAAATTTATCTTGGACCCCCAAAAATGTTTGTTTAATTTTTGGCCCTCGACCGAAAAATTTTACCCATCCCTGATCTAGACCTACTAGTACAGGAGATAGCCAGAAATAGCTAACTACACGGAGGCATAAAAAATATCTTTGGACAAAGCTATAAGATCTCTAGTAGAATTTACTGGAAAGCTGGTTTTCTAAATCAACTATGCACAGAAAGCTTTGTGGTATCCAACTTGAAAAGCCTCCCATCAGACCAGTCATCACAATAGAACCGCTCCTCCTCCCCCACTCTAAGAGAGGAGAGCTGAGTCCAGCAGCCTACGACTTTTAACGATCCAAGCCTTCGGGGGTGGCATCCAGGTACCAATCATCTTCAGCTGCCAAGACCGGCTCTAACCCGAAGTTAGTACAACAGTCACCCCATGCGAACTAAAGAATCCATATTTTAATACTTCTGACAGAAGTATGTCATATTTATCAATTTCCGTATTAAATTGCAAAATAACCATTATGTTCAAAATATGAACATTTTGCAATCTAGTATAATTAAAATAAAATATACAGCTATATAAATTTATAAAAAGATATATTTAGAAAATCAAATGTCACCTAAAGACATTTCCATTAACATTTATTATAAATTTATTATCCTTCTTGTTAAATACAGGATCTTTAATATTTAATGATTCGAAAATTCTACATTAGTTTCTGAAATCATTACACTTCTTACTATTATATTAGGCATGTTTCGGAATCTCATCTTCTATACCCTATTAACAAACACTTGGCTTCCCAAAGGAACTGTGTAGGTGTGAGGAGTGCAGAATACTGGATGTCTCTCACACCACACCATTGACGTGAATGGTATAATTTGGCAGGCATGTGTCAATTACTGCAAGTCAATGTTTGGGGCTCCTTATTTTGTTTGTAAAAGGGTGAGCAGGGGAGAATACAGAATTGATGGTAGTTAAGAACTCGCAATTGTCTCAGTCATTAAAGTCCATCAAAGCGACAGATGTCATGTTTTCAGAGTATGATATTATGTCAAATATCTCTTTCAATGACCACACTGGATTGTTTATCATCCCATCAGACACCATTATTGATTAATTACATAGAGATGGCCTGCTTGATCCAATTGTTCATAATTACACTAGTGGAATGGAAGTATTATTTCATGCCTCAAGACGAAAATTTATCTCACGGAATTCGGTTGATGGAAAATTATCTGCGTGTTGGTTGGTCAGTTCTGTTCTCAGGACTTTAAACCGATTGAGCATGTTTGAGATGTTCCAGAGAGATGCATTGCGGCACTTAACCCAACGACTAAAACTTTTCAGGGGCTTTGAACTGACTAGAGAAACCTATGGACTTTATTTGTCAATTCAATTAATCACCATCATTATTGTGAGTATAGGACATAGCTTAAGAGTCGATATAACTGGATTGATTTTGCTCCATAGTGTAGCTGATCACATGTTGAATTCAAATATTATGATTTTTAGTAAGACTCATTTTCTGTATTTATAGATAAAATATCTTTCTTTCGAGGCATGAGTGGCTAGCGCTCTGGTGCACGGTACCACAGGTTTCGGGTTCGAGTCCTGACGGTGCCATGTGTGTTTGTAGTGGTTTGGAATCTACTTTAAACTGTAGGTCCCAGTCTGTTAAGTCCTCGTGCGCAGAAGATGACCATAGAGCGACAAACCAAACCTTCCTTTCGTGCCTAATTTATGAAGAAATCTTTGAATAATATTTTTATTATATTTCATTGAATTCCAATGCATAGAAATTTCACAAGATATATATTACTTGTCTACTTAATTTAAAAGTCTAGGGTTTTTTTAAGCACTTTTATTTAAAAGTACTGAATAATTTAAGGATGAAGTGCTTTTGTCGCTCGAGTTCAGTCGGCGGGTTAAGTGCAGCAATACATCTCTTTAGAGCATCTCAAACATGCTCGATCGGTTTAAAGTCCACACAACAGGCTGACCAGCCTACACGTACAATAGTCTCTTCACAAAGGTAATTTTCCACCAACTGAGTTCCTTCAGATCAATCTTCGTCTTGAGGAATGAAACATTCCGCCTGCATAATAACGAACAATTGGATCAAAGATGCCATCTCTATATAACTAAACAGTAACGGTATCTTCTTAGATTTAATTTTTAGATTTAGACTTTTCCCTTCAGCTCGATGATGTTCAACTAAATTCTCGCTCTTCTTTATGAACAGAAATGCTATTATTGTTAGCAGAAGAATTTAATTGGTTTAATATATTGATGTCGGGGCCTGAATGGTCGAGTGGCTAGCGCTCTGGCGCTCGGTACCACAGGTTTCGGATTCGAGTCCCGGAGGTGCCATGGATGTGTGTAGTGGTTCGGAATCCCCTTTAAACCGTAGGTCCCGGTCTAATAGGATCGTAGAACGTTGCGGGGGCATTGTTACTCCGCGTCCGTGGCTTATCTTCAAGTTACAGCGCCCCCTGGGTAATGCAAAGTGAGTAACATCTGTGCAGCGCTTGCCTTAAGGCAACCAAGACGTCCATTCTAAGTGTTTGCCAGCTGCATTGGACAAAAAAAAAGAGAAATATATCTATATATATTGATGCCGATAGCATGTTTTTACCATACGTTCAAGAGCATGAATTTTTACTTTCATTTTAACATCGTCGATTACTAACTGGAGTAATGTTTTTACATATGCTCCTTAATTTAATGTCATTAAGCTATAATTTATGTTAGTTACATGCATCATACAAACTCTTTTTAATTATTATTACATATCTTCCAGTGGAGACGATACTCCAACGGACATTATTTTTAATCACATATTAAATCATCTTCATGAATTATATCAGGAACATATATAACATTAAATTGACTGGTAGAATTAACATCGTGAATTAATGGACAGTTTTTCGAAATATGAAATTCAAACTAATTACAACTGAAATATTTTATTCCTTTGTGTTTATGAGGACATTTTCCTGAAAGAGCACCCATTTCGCCACATAAAAAACAATGTGTACCACTTCTAGATTGGGATACTTAGGCTTAGTATTATTATTGTTTCCTGTTCTTTTATAATAGCTTCATACATATTTAATTTTTCTTTAACTTTCATTCACATTTTACATCGATACAAAGTTTTATTGAAAGCCAAATCTTGATTTCCTTTTATAACGTACTTTATTCAAAGCTTTATCTACGTCATAAAGGTTTTATCATTACGTATATTAATCTAATGATTAGTTTCCTCTCATTTTTCTCTTTGATAATACTTTATATAATTGAGCAGAATTTCTGCTTACGTCGTATTCTGATAGCAATAATTTTTTTTTTGCCGAGACATTATTTTTGATTCAGACTGAATAAAAAGCTTAGATTTACCATCTATGGAACATTTGAAACAGACCAATATATGCAAATCACTTAATTGAAATACTTCTGCCATTTCTTCAAAATTCACTATTCATTCTTCTACATATGGTTATATATGTTTTATATTTAAAATTTTACTTTATATTTTAATTTATATTTTCTTTTACTTTATATTTACATATTTTTTTTCTATTTTCTATTTCTATTTTAAATCAGAACTCATTAGTTTAAATGCTTGGCTGATTATTCATTTATTGAAAATACAGTTTAGTATTGAATTTCATGAGTATTTTCATTATAAAATATTCGTCACAATAAAATTGAAATTAATACTTTTTATAAATGTAGAGCATTATCAGGATTAGTTTTTAAAAAATGCTAATACGTAATTTAAAAAAAATATTAATGCGTAATTTAAAAAAAAAATTTATTTTGATATTTAATAATTCAAACAATTTTCATATTCTCTTTTTTTCAAATAAATTAAATACTACTGATGATTATTAATTCTTTGAAAATAAAAAAACATTTCAATATGATTTTCATAAATATATCAAACTAAAAATGTTTTTGGTTTTAATATTATTTATATATATATAGTTTTTAATTTTGAATTATAAAAAATATTTAAACAAATTACAATTTAAATAAAACAAATTCCTAATTCATGTCCCAACATGCCTAGCTAATATGAAAGAAGACTCAGGTTGGATTCAGGTAGCTGCATCCATACCAATAACTGCTATCAGAAAGCAAGAATTCAATGGCGATTATGACAATGTTTGTATAGCGTGTCGCTGAGGAAAGCGTCGATAGTCATTCTGTATGGTGGATGTTTTCTCTCTTACAGCATACATATACAAGCAGTTATCCCTAAAGGTCTTCTCAGAAAAGTCTTCTCTTTCGTTAGATTGTTCGTGCCATGCATCAAAAAACACTTATATTACCAGAAACTACAGTTATAATAATAATTAAGCAAATTATTTGCAATCTGGGAAGAAAGTTGCTGTTGAAGTATAATTTCTGCATGCGTGCAATTGCATATTCCTAAGTTTTACAATTTCTTAAGAGGTGACTAGGTTTTCTTCCATGTCTCTACCGTAATCTCAGACGCACTCAATCTCAATTGCCCAAACGACTGCCATCACAATTTTTCCTGCTGAAACGGCAGTAATTAAATACCTACACCCTACACTCCTTCCTTCTCGACAGGCCCAGAAAGAACACTTAATTGCGCCTCTTCGTCCGGAAGCGGAAGTCGAAGAAACAGAAAACTCATTAAAGTGAAATCCCTACCTCGTGTTCCTTTGCATGGGAACCGGCTACGACAGTTGGACAGCGTTTTCTTGCGACGGTTACGACAGTTGGAGACGCAGTTTCGGAAACTTCATGCATGTTGTCTCGGGTTTTGAGGCAATTAAAATCATTTCCCCTCGATTTCCGCTCCCACAAATTGGACCCGATGTCTTTCGAAGGGCGGGGGGGGATGTTTGCAATTAGGCCTCAATTGGAGTTGTTGGGAGAAATGCCGGAGTTATGTTTCGCTCAAATATCCCATTCTCCTCTCGTCCGGGTTCTTCAAGGTGGAAGCAATTTAGTTTCGAAATTGGACATAATACTCTGTTGAACGCAGAATACATGAAAGAGTCAAATGGATGATAACGTAAATGAAGAAGTTAATGTATGCTTAAGAAATGTAAGCAGATATTCGTTTCCACTAAAATCTATTAAATATAAGAAATTCACAAATAGAATTGAATAGTGCGTTGGGTTTCTGAATTATAGTTTAGCTTTAGTTTACGGCTCTACGGTCTTTCCTTCCTTACATAAGGCTTTTTTCTCTCTATTTTTTCCCACACATTAGGCTAATTATCTGGACCTATTGTTTGAGATTGTTCCGAATCATAAACAAACATCCATCCAAAACACCGCCAAGATTCAAACCTGAAGCTAGTTGTATCACAGACGAAGTGCGATAAGTGATAACCAGTCGGCTATGATGCCACTCTGAGTTCGAAAGTCTGAGTCTATGTTGTGAGCACATACATTAAATTCGTAGATCGTATTGTGTTTCCGTCGGGTTCAGGAAGGTGGAAGGAAATCTACATGTCCGTTCTTCAGGGTGTTCATCTAAAATTATGAAGGTTCACATCATAAGCCAGTGTGCAAGAGGACAGAAGTTAAAATGGCAGCCATCACACTTTGGCGGTTTATACAACTTACATGTTAAATAAACCCAATTCTTAATTCATGTCTCAACATGCGATAATAGCGTGCGAGAAGACTCGGAATCAACTTAATTAAGTGCATCCGTACCAGTCATTGTTTTCGGAAGCAAGATGGGGATTATGACAATGTTTTTAATATGTCGCTGCAAAGTACATCGATAATTATTCAGCTTGCTGGATGTTTTCTCTCATACGACACGAAATATGGGCAGTTATCCCTAAAGGTATTCCTAGAACGCATTCCCATCCCATCTTTACTTTTCGTTGGATTGTTAATAGCATGCATCAATAAAACACATGCATTACCAATATTCTGCAACAATAAAAAAAAAATAATAATTCAGCGATTTATTTGCAATCTGGAAAGAAAGTTGCACTGGTGCATAATTTCTGCATGCGAAACAATTGCTATTCTTAAGTGCTACAATTTCTTAAGAGGTGACTCAGTTTTCTTCCATGTCACCGCCGCAATCTCAGACGCACTCAATCTCAATTGCCCAAACAACTGCCATCACAATTTTTCCTGCTGAAACGGCAGTCATTAAAGACTTACACCCTACACCCCTTCCTGCTCGACACGCCCAGAAAGAACATTTAATTGCAACAATCTTCGTCCGGAAACTGAAGTCGAAGACACAGAAAACTCATTAAAGTGAAATCCCATAGTGATAATCCCATAAAGTGAAATCCCATAATAAATCCCATAAAGTGAAATCCCACTCATTAAAGTGAAATTCCTTTGCATGAGAACCGGCTCCGGTTACGACAGTTGGAGAGGCAGTTTCGGAAACTCCATACATGGTGTCTCGGCTTTTGGTACAATTAAAATCATTTCCCCGCGATTTCCGCTCCCGCGGAAATGTTTCGCAATTAGGCCTCAATTGGAGTTGTTGGGAGAAATGCCGGAGTTGTGTTTCGCTCAAATATCCCATTCTCTCTCTCGTCCAGATTTTTCAAAGTGAAAGCAATTTTGTTTCGAAATTGGGCATGATACTGTGTTGACGCAGAATACCTATACGAGTCAAATGAATGGTATAGTTAAAGGAAGATGTTAATATATGCTTAAGAAATATAAGCAGATATTCGTTTCCACATAAAATCTATTAAATATAAGAAATTCGCAAATAGAAGTGAATAGCGCGTTGGGTTTCAAAATTAAAGTTTTGCTTTGGTGTGTTGCTCTACCGTCTATTTTTCCACACTTAAAACTTTTATCTCTCTTTTTTTCCCACACTTTAGGGTAATTAGATCGGGACCTACTGTTTCAGTGTATTCTGAATCCATGCCACAGCCAAAACTGAAACCAGAAGCCTGTGATATCAAATGCGAAGTGTGGTAAGTGCTAACCAACTGATCATGCTACTCTGAATTAGAGGAGCCCGAAATCTGAGTCTATGCTGCGAACACATACTATAAATCCGTAGATCGTGTTGCCGTCGGGCTCAGGAAGGTTTAAGAAAAATCTACACGTTCGTTCTTGAGGTTGTTCATCTAAAATTCTGATGGTTCAAGTCATAAGTCAGTGTGCAAAAGGGTAGAAGTTAAAATGGCTGCCATCGCACTTTGGCGGTTTATACAAATTACATGTTAAATAAAACCAATTCCTAATTCATGTCCAACATGCGACGCATGAATGCAAGAAGACTCGCGTTCGACTAAATTAGGTGCATGCGTACCGGTAATTGTTTTCAGAACCGAGACTGCGATTATGACAATGTTTGTATTATTTTGCAATGCAATGCATCGATTGTTATTCTGCTTGCTGGACGTTTTCTCTCATACGCACGAAATATGGGCAGTTATCCCTAAAGGTCTTCTCAGAACTCAATACCCTCATTTTCCCTTTCGTTCGATTGTTCCTGGTATGCATAAATAAAATTCGTATATCATCAATGTTCTACAGTAATAATAATAATAATAATAATAAAATTTAACGAATTATTTGCAATTTGAAGAGAGAGTTGATGTTGGTGTATAATTTCTACATGCGTAGAATTGATACTCTTAAGTGGTGCACTTTTCTTTTTCTAAATCTATTAAATATAAGAAATTTTGCAAATGGAACAGAATAGTTCATTTGGTTTGTTAATTAGACGTTTGGGGTTACGTTCCAGAGTTATTTTTGGCTAATTTGACTGGGATCTATTGTTTAACCAGGAGTCCAAATCCCTAATTACTCGAACTCTAGACCTGGGGCACAAAGCACTAATCACCCAGCCGTCAAGCTTGTTTTCATATTTAACGATTCAAACAATTTTCATAAATCGCTTTTATAGCAGCAAATTAAATACCACTGATGATTATTAATTTTTTGATAATAAAAAACATTTAAATATGATTTTCAAAAATACAATAATTAAAAATTTTTTCTGCTTTGATTTTATTATCTAGCTCTATTCAGTTAACTGCATCCATACCAATCACTACTTTCAGAAAGCAAAAACTTGATGACGATTATGACAATGTAATGTGTCGTAGCACATCTTGAAAATAGTTATTCTTTCTCCTGGATGTTTTCTCGCATACGACACGCAAATACGGGACAAATTATCCCTAAATGTCATCTCAGAACGCAATGCCCTACCTTTTTTGCCTTTTGTTCGATTGTTCGTGGCATGCATCAATAAAATACGTATATCCCCAATGTTCCACACTAATAATTAAGTGAATTATTTGCAATTTGGAAAGAAAGTTGCTGTTGGTGCATAATTTCTATATGCGAAACAATTGCTATTCTTAAGTGCTACAATTTCTTAAGAGGTGATTAAGTTTTCTTCCATGTCTCCGCCGTCAATCTCAATTTCACCAAACGACTGCCATCTCAATTTTTCCCGCTGAAACGGCTGTAATTAAAGACCCACACCCTACACCCCTTCCTTCTCAACAAACCCAAACAGAACACTTAATTGCGTCTCTTTGTCCGGAAGCGGAAGTCGAAGACACAGAAAACTCATTAAAGTGAAATCCCTACCTCGTGTTCCTTTGCAAGAAAACCGGCTCCAGTTGCTACAGCAGTTGGAGGCGCAATTTCGGAAACTCCATGCATGTTGTCTCGGGTTTTGGTACAATTAAAATAATTTTCCCACGATTTCCGCTCCCGCAAATTGGACCCGATGTCTTGCGAAGGGGGGGGATGTTTCGCAATTAGGCTTCAATTGGAGTTGTTGGGAGAAATGCCGGAGTTATGTTTCGCTTGAATATCCCATTCTCCTCTCGTCCGGGTTCCTCAAGGTGAAAGAAATTTTGTTTCAAAATTGGACTTGATATTGTGTTGATGTAGAATACCTGAACCTGAACAAGTCAAATGGCTAGTCACGTTAAATTAAGAAGTTAATGTATGCGTAAGAAATGTAAGCAGATATTCGTTTCCACTTAAATCTATTAAATATAAAAAATTCCCAAATAGGAATGAATATCGTGTTGGGTTTCTGAATTAGAGGTTTGCTTTAGTTTGTTGCTCTACGGTCTATTTTTACACACTTAAAGCTTTTTTTCTCTATTTTTTCCCACACTTTGGGGTATTTAGATAGGTAACTACTGTTTCCGGGAATTCCGAACCCCAAACAAAAATCCATGCCGATGCATAGATTCAAACCCGAAGCGTGCAATATCGCAGGCGTAGTGTGTTAAGTACTAACCAATTGGCCATCATGCCGCTTTGAATTAGAGGCGTTCGAAAGTCTAATTCTAAGTTGTTAGCACACGCAATAAATCAGTAGATGATATAGTCTTTCCGTCGGGATCAGGAAGATGGAAGAGAAATCGTGATGTCCAACTCGTAAGCCGTGTGCAAGAGCGCAGAAGTTATAATTAAACAATTAACAATTAAGTTATTAACAATTTCTACATGCACACAATTGCTATTCTTAAGTAGTATAATTTATTAAGAGGTGACTCTTTCTTGAATGCTCTTTCTTTGTTTTGCATGTATCCGCCGTAATCACAGGCGCACTCAATCTCAAGTGCACAAACGACTGCAATCACAATTTTTCCTGCTGAAACGGTAGTAATTAAAGACCTACACCCCTTACTTCTCAACACGCCCAGAAGGAACACTTTGTTGCAGAATCTTTGTGCGGAAGCGGAAGTCGAAGACACAGAGAACTCATTAAAGTGAAATCCCTACCTCGTGTTCCATTGCATGAGAATCGGAAACGGTTACGACAGTTGGAGACGCAGTTTCGGAAACTCCATGCATGTTGTCTCGGGTTTTGGTACAATTAAAATCATTTCCCTCTTTGGATGTGAAGCTGCGGCTCTTTAGTTCCCTACTCAATTTTATTTAAAAAAAAAAAAAAAAAAAAAAACATTTAAGAATCGTTCTGAATCGATTAACGGGGATTAGGCACCGATTCTATCTCTCAGCCACTTGTATTAGCTTTTCACCGCACCCCTCCCCCGTGACACGCGTCGTCACTGTCGTCAGTCCATCGGAAGCTCTCGAATGACGCCGTCGTCGGATGTTTCTATGTAGGTTTTAATTCGCTTTCGATGCAAGACAATTTGGCGTCTTCATCAGTGCTTTGGCGTGACGTATAATTTGTTGTTTCAAGTAAAAGAGTTAGAAGCGAATTATCTTCTCAAAGTTATGTATGTACGTATATATATATAATAATAATAATAAAAAACCTAAGTAAAGGTAGGTAAAGTAAACCATTCACAGATGGTGAGTATGTCAAAGATTGCTTCATACGTGCATCTGAAGAACTGTTTCGTGATTTCAAAAACAAACCAGGAATCTTGAAAAAAATCAAACATTTGCCACTATCCGTTAAAACAGTACAAGATAGAATAGCTAAAATGTCTTCAAATGTAACATATTTGCAGGTGGAAGACATTCAACTTTCTTCTGCCTTATCATTTGCTATAGATGAGTCTTGCGACATAAAAGACAAGGCACAAGTTGCCCTTTTTGTCAGGTATATGTCTTCCCAAGGTCCAAAAGAAGAACTTCTAGGATTGCTACCGCTCTCGGGACAAACTAGAGGAGAAGATATAGCGAATGCCGTGCAAAAATGCCTTGAAGACAATAAGATCGATTTAAATAAAATCGTTTCAATAGCAACTGATGGAGCCGGAAGTATGACAGGAAAAAATAAAGGGGCAACAACAATTTTTCAGAGCAAAATAAACCACGAAATTCTTATATGCACTTATGTTTCACTGCATAACATTCTTCCGTTCACTGCATAACGTTCTTCTCTCCAAGAAGCGCTTTGTGCCCAAACATTTCCGGCCGAAATAGTTGATGTCATCAATTTTGTAGTCAAGATTGTTAACAGCATCTTGTCAAAAGCACTCTACCATCGTCAGCTTAAAGACTTCTTAAACGAAATGGAGACTTAGTATACCGACCTCCTTCTTCACAATAAAGTGCGATGGCTTCCAAAGGTAAGGTATTGAAACGTTTTGCTTTGTGCTTGAATGAAATAAATACATTCCTAAATGAAAAACGTATTAATTACCCTGAATTAGAGAACGACAAATGGTTGCAAAAATTTTACTTTATGGTGGATATCACAGCGAAATTAAATGAACTGAATCTAAAACTGCAAGGAAAGGGAAACTCAGCCTATGTTTTGGTAGAAGAATTGGTTTGTTTTGAAGAAAAATTAATTCTTTTTTTGCAGAAGATATTCAGAGCGGTAAATCGCTTCATTTTCAATTTCTAAAACAATGTCGCAATAAAACTAGTGCAACTGTTGACACGAGGTACTTCAGCACAGTTATAAAAAAAATTAAAGATGAATTTGCTGACAGATTTGAGCAATTCAAAACCAACAAAACCACCCTAGCATTCATAGTAAATCCTCTCAACACAAATAGTAACGAAATCCACATTGAGCCATTTGGAATTTATACTGGATCTCTAGAAATGCAATTGATCGATTTAAAAAGTAAAGCTTTGTGAAGTGGAAAATTTACAGAGTTGAAAAGCAAGTTGGAAGAGTTGGAGGTCCAGAAATGTATGTACGTAACGCAACAAAAGTGGACCGAAATGCCGCAAGTTGAGGCACTTATATTCGACGCATGGAATAGTCTTCCAGATTGCTACAGTGAGGTGAAGAAGTTGGCATTTGGAGTGCTGACTATCTTTGGATCGACATATTCGTGCGAGCAAGCGTTCTCTTGCATGAATATAATTAAAAGTAAAGTAAGAAGCCAACTAACAAATGAAAATTTAGAGTCGTGTTTGAAACTTAAAGCAACAAGTTATGAGCCAAATTTATCCAAACTTTCTAAAACCATGCAAAGCCAATGCTCCCATTGAATTTGTTTGCTCAATTGTTTGTTATTGAAGTACAAGTCAGTGTTGTAAGTAAATGTTTAATTGTTTTAATTTTTTACTTAAATAATAAGTAATTATCTAATAATGAATAAATAGAATGATATAATGAATAAATAGATATTTTTTCTTATGAGTAAATAGATTAGTTTTTTTTTTTTTTTATCAAAAACTTTATTTATGCGAGTACTAACAGGTGGGCTAGTATTATTAAATCGGGGCTACTAGTATTAAATCCATATAATTTTTAGTTAGCCCTAACCTTCAAAAGACACGTGTATAAATTTGACAGCTGTTGCAATATTAGTATGGGAGTTATAGCACTTTTAGTGAATCAACTTTTGTTAGTTTGAAAAAATGGATAAAAAGGAATTTCGTGTGTTAATAAAGCATTGCTTTTTGGCAAAAAAAAATACTATTGAAGCCAAGGCTGGACTTGATAAACATTATTCGGACTTTGCACCAGGAAAATCAACCGTAGAGAAGTGGTTTGCTAAATTTACACGAGGCGAAATGAGCATCGAGGACGATGCACGCAGTGGACGCCCCAAAGAGGCTGTTACCGACAAAAACATCAAAAAAGTCCACAAAACAATTTCTGATAACTGTAAAGTGAAGTTGACTGAAATAGCTGAGACCCTAAAGATATCGAAGGAACGTGTTGGACATATCGTGAATGAATATGTGGATATGCGAAAGCTCTGTTCAAAGTGGGTGCCGCGTGAGCTCACAATCGACCCAAAACAACAACCAATTGATGATTCTAAGCAGTGTCTGGAGCTGTTCAATCGTAATAAACACGAATTTTTGCGTCGATATGGAACAATGGATGAAACATGGCTCCATCATTTCACACCGGAGTCCAAGCGACAGTCAGCCGAGTGGACTGCACGTGATGAACACTAAAAATGCTACAACTTCACTAAAAATGCTATAACTTCGCTAAAAATGCTATAACTCACATACTAATAGTGCAACAGCTGTCAAATTTATACACGTGTCTTTTGAAGGTTAGGGCTAACTAAAAATCATATGGATTTAATACTAGTAGCGCCATCTATGTGTAAGCCTACAAACTTTTCAACCCACCTATTATTTATTGTTGGCAAGAAAAATTGTTGTGGCTCTTTAAAAACTGAAATTTTCTAAATTGCCATTTTTGGCTCTTCCGACTCAAAAGGTTGCCGACCCCTGTGCCAGATGGATGTTTTCTGTCATACAACACGCAAATACGGGGTAGTAACCCCATAGATCCTCTCAGAAAGCAATGCCTTCCTTTTGCCTTTTGTTGGATTGTTCGTAGAAATATAATAATAAATATAATACGTATATCAAAGATGTTCCACGGTATTAATAATAGAAATTAAAAGAAATTATTTGCAATTTGGAAAGAAAGTTGCTGAGCCGCAATCTCAGACGCACTAAATCTCAATTGCCCAAACGGCCGCTATCGCACTTTTTCAAGCTGAAACAGCAGTAATTAAAGACCTATACCTTACATCCCTTCCTTCTCAACACGCTCAGAAAGAACATTTAATTGCGTCCCTTTGTCCGGAAGCAAGAGTCGAAGACACAGAAAACTCATTAAAGTGAAATCCCTACCTCGTGTTCCTTTGCAGGAAAACCGGCTCCAGTTGCTACAGCAGTTGGAGCCGCAGTTTCGGAAACTCCATGCATGTTGTCTCGGGTTCTGTTACAATTAAAATAATTTCCCCGTTCCGCTCCCGTAAATTGGACCCGATGTCTTGCGAAGGGGAGGGGGGGGGGGGTGTTTCGCAATTAGGCTTCAATTGGAGGCGTTGGTAGAAATGCCGGAGTTGTGTTTCGGTTAAATATCCCATTCTCCTCTCTCTCGTATAGGTTCTTCAAGGTGAAAGCAATTCTGTTTCGAAATTTGACATGATACTGTGATGACGCAAAATACCTGAGCGAGTCAAATGTTGGTCACTTTAAAGGAAGAGAGTTAATGTATGCTTCAGAAATGTGAGCAGATATTCCTTTCCACTTAAATCTATTAAATGTAAGAAATTCGCAAATAGAATTGAATAGCGCATAGGGTATCTGAATTAAAGATTTGGTTTTTTGCTCTACAGTTATTTTAGGTTAATTAGACCGGAACCTATCGTTTAACATGGATTCCGAATCCCTAACAAACCTTCATGCCAAAGCCAGGACTCGAACTCTAAACCTGTGACACAAAGCACTAGGCACCTACCTAGCCATCAAGCATGTTTTTATATTTAACGATTGAAACAATTTTCGCATTCTATTTTATTGCAAAAAATTAAATACCACTGATGATTATTAATTTTTTAATGATAAAAGAGCATTTCAATATGATTTTCCTAAATATATCAATTAAATATGTTTTCTGCTTTGATTTTATTATCAGGCTCGATTCAGTTAATTGCATCCATCCCATTCACTACTTTCAGAAAGCTAAAACTTGATGGCGATTATGACAATGTAATGCGTCGTAGTACAACGTGCCAACAGTCATTCTAACTCATGGTTGTTTTCTCTCATACAGTACTGAAATATAGGGCAGTTATTCCTAAACGTCCTCTCAGAACACAATGCCCACCCTTTTTTGCTTTTGGGGGATTGTTCCTGCCATGCATCAATAAAACGCGTATATCACCAATGTTCCACAATAATAATAATTAAGCGAATTATTTGCAATTTGGAAAGAAAGTTACTGCTGCTATACAATTTCTACATGCCTACAATTGCTACTCTTAATAAGTGCAAAAATTTCTTAAGAGGTGACTAAGTTTTTTCCATGCCTCCGTCGTCTTTCTTCCATCTCAGACGCAGTAAACTTCAATTGCACGAACGACTGCCATTACAATTTTTCCTGTCGAAACGACAGTCATTAGAGACCTACACCCTACATTCCTTCCTTCCAACACGCCCCGAAAGAACACTTAATTGCAACAATCTTTGTCCGGAAGAGGAAGTCGGAGACACAGAAAACTCATTAAAGTGAAAAGCCTATCTCGTGCTCCTCTGCATGAGAACCGGCTCCAGTTACGACAGTTGGAGACGCAGTTTCGGAAACTCCGTGCATGTTGTCTCGGGTTTTGGTACGATTCAAATCATTTCCCCAAGATTTCCACTCCCGCAAATTGGACCCGATGTCTTGCGAAGGTGGGGGGGGGGGGGGTCGCAATTAGGCCACAAATGGATTTCTTGGGAGAAATGCCGGAGTTATGTTTCGCTTCGATATCCCATTCTCGTCTCTCGTCCAGGTTCTTCAAGGTGGAAGCAGTTTTGTTTCCAAATTGGACATGATACTGTGTGTGCGCAGAATACCTGAACGAGTTAAAGTGGATGGTCACGTTAAAGGAAGAAGTTAATGTATGCTATCCACTAAAAATGTATTAAATATAAGAAATTCGCAAATAGAAGGGAATAGTGCGTAGGGTTTCTGAATTAAAGTTTTGCTTTGGTTTGTTGCTGTACGGTCTATTTTTCAATTAAGTCTTTTTTCTCTCTAATCTTTTCCACAATTAAATCTTTTTTCTCTCTATTCTTTTCCACACTTTAGGCAATTTTGATGCGGACTTAATGTTTCAGTGGATTTCGAATCACTAACAAACACCCATGCCGCCGCCAAGATTCAAACCTGAAGCTTGTGGTATCACAGACGAAGTGTGCTAATTGCTAAACGAATTGACCCTCTTGCCGCTCTGAATTAGAGGAGCTCCAAAGTCTGAGTCTATGCTGTGAACACATACAATAAATCTTTGCTACATTTTCTAGATCATATAGTGTTTCCGTGAGACTCAGGAAGGTGGAAGAGAAATCTACATGTCCGTTCTTCAGAATGTTCATCTAAAATTGCGATAGGACAACTCATAAGCCAGCGTGCAAGAGGGCAGGAGTTATAATGACTGCCATCAATCTTCGGCAGCTTATATAAATTACATATTAAATAAAAAAACTTCCTAATTCATGTCCCAGCATGCTCAACTAGAGTGCAGGAAGACTCGGGTTCTACTCAATTAGATGCATTCGTAACAGTCATTGTTTTCAGAAGCAACATGGCGATTACGAGAATGTTTGCAATATGTCGTAGTTTAATGAGTCGACAGTTATTGTGCTTGCTGGATTGCTACATTTTCTCTAATAAGAAACGAAATATGGGTCAGTTATCCATAAAGGTCCTCTCCGAACGCAATCCCCACTCTTTCTTTGCTTTTCGTTGGATTGTTAATAGCGTGAATCAATAAAACACGTATATCACGAACGTTCCACAATAATAATAATAATAATAATTAAGCGAATTCTTTGCAATCTGGAAAGAAAATTCCTGTTGGTGTATAATTTCGACGTACTCACAATTGCTGTTCTTAAGTGGTACAATTTCATAAGAGGTGCTTAAGAAGTTTTCTTCCATGTCTCCGCCATAATCTCAGACGCACTCAATCTCAATTGCACAAACGTCTACTATCACAATTTTTCCTGCTGAAACGGTAGTAATTAAAGACCTACACCCTACACCCCTTCCTTCCAACACGCCCAGAAAGAACACTTAATTGCGTCTCTCTGTCCGGAAGCGGAAGTCGAAGACACAGAAAACTCATTAAAGTGAAATCCCTATCTCGTGTTTCTTCGCATGAGAACCGGCTCCTGTTACGACGGTTCGAGACGCAGTTTCGGAAACTCCATGCATGTTGTCTCGGGTTTTGGTACAATTAAAATCATTTCCCCGCGATTTCCGCTCCCGCAAATTGGACCCGATGTCTTGCGAAGAAGGGGTGGGGGGAATGTTTCGCAATTAGGCTTCAATTGGAGTTGTTGGGAGAAATGCCGGAGTTGTGTTTCGCTTGAATATCCCATTCTCCCTTCGACCGTGTTCTTCAAGGTGAAAGCAACTTTCTTTACAAAACTGAGCGAGTCAAATGGGTGGTCAAATTAAAGGAAGAAGTTAATGTCTGCTTAAGAAATGTAAGCAGATATTCGTTTCCACTTAAATATATTAAATGTAAGAAATTCGCATATAGAAGGGAATAGCACGTCTGGTTTCTGAATTAGAGGTCTGGATTTTCGCTCTATAGTTATTTTTTGGCTAATTTGACCGGTGATCTATTGTTTAACATGGATTCCGAATCACTAACAAACATCCATGCCTAAGCCAGGACTTGAACTCTAAACCTGTGGCACAAAGCACTAGGCACCCAGCCATCAAGCATGTTTTCATATTTAACGATTCAAACGATTTTCATTTTCGGTTTTATAGCAACAAATTAAATACCACTGATGATTATTGATTTTTTTGATGATAAAAACCCCCAATTAAATATGATTTTCAGAAATATATCAATTAAAAATTCTTTTCTGCCTTGATTTTATTATTGAGCTCGATTCAGTTAAATGCATCCATTCCATTCACTACTTTCAGAAAGCAAACACTTGATGGCGATTATGACAATGTAATGTGTCATATTACAACGTAACGACAGATATTCTGCCTGATGGAAGTTTTCTCTCATACGACACACAAATATAGGGCGGTTGTCCCTAAAGGTCCTCTCAGAACGCAATGCTCTTCTTTTACCTTTAGTTGGATTGTTCGTGCCGTGCATCAATAAAATACAAATATCGCCAATGTTCTACAACAATAACAATAATGATAATTAAGCGAATTATTTTCAATTTGCTTGGCCCTTATTTTCGGATAACGTCACAGACCCCTAACCAGGACAACATCATGCTCACGCATAGTAATAATTAAGCGAATTATTTGCAATTTGGAAAGAAAGTTGCTGTTAGTGTATAATTTCTACATGCTTATAATTGCTATACTTATGTGGTACAATTTCTTAAGAGGTGGCTAAGTTTTTTTCCACGTCTCCGCCGTAATCTCAGACGCCCTAAATCTCAATTGCGCAAATGGCTGCCATCGCAATTTTTCCTGCTCAAACGACAGCAATTAAAGACCTACACCCTACACCACTTCCTTCTAAACACGCCCTGAAAGAAACAGTTAATTGCGTCTCTCTGTTCGGAAGACACGGAAAACTCATTAAAGTGAAATCCCTACCTCGTGTTCCTCTGCATGAGAATCGGCTCCGATTACGATAGTTGGAGGCGCAGTTTCGGAAACTCCATGCATGTTGTCTCGGGTTTTGGTACAATTGAAATCATTTCCCCACGATTTCCGCTCCCGCAAATTGGACCCCATGTCTTGCGAAGGGAGGGGGGGATGTTTCGCAATTAGGCCTCAATTGGAGTAGTTGGGAGAAATGCCGGAGTTGTGTTTCGCTCAAATATTCCCATTCTTCTCTCTCTCGTCCAGGCTCTTCAAGGTGAAAGCAATTTTGTTTCGAAATTGGGCATGATACTGTGTTGACGCACAATACCAGTACGAGTCAAATGGAAGGATACGTAAAGGAAGAAGTTAATGTATGCTTAAGAAATGTGAACAGATATTCGTTTCCACTTAAATCTATTAAATATAAATATTCGCATATAGAAGTCTGTTTTCTGAATTGGAGATTTGCTTTGGTTTTTTGCTTTACTGTCATTTTTTCTTCACTTTAGGCTAATTAAACCAGAACCAGCCGTTTGATTTGGATTTCGAACTACTAGCAAACATTTATGCAACCGTCAGGATTTAAATCTGAAGTTTGTGATTACCAATCCACAAATAGAAGAGAATAATGCTTTAGGATTTTGAATTAGAGGTTTTGGTTTGGTTTTTCGTTCCTTTTGAGCATACTTTGGACTAATTAGACTGGGATCTACAGTTTAATGTAGATTTTGACCCACTAACAAACATTCATGTCTCCGCCAGGATTTGAACCTGCTAAATTAGAGGTGCTAAAAAGTGTGAGTTTATGTTGTGAACATGTACAATAAATCCGTAGATCATATAATGTTTCCGTTGGTTAGGGAGGAAGTCAGAGGAAGAGTCAGGAATTTACATTTCAATTTCTCATGATATTCATCAGAAATTGTGATGGTCGAACACATAAGCAAGTGTAAACGAGGGCCGAGGTTCAAATGGCTGTCGTCACAATTCAGCGGTATCCGCTTTCAAAGATGAGCAGACTTTATAGTGATTGTGATAAGGTGTGTAAGTATCAAGTACCTTACCTTGACCGATTCTTTGCCAAAATGATAATGTGTATCGTGGAGTTATCGTGAAGTGCATCTGCGAATCTGTCGGAGGTGTCTGTTGCAGTCTCTGTTTTGAAAAAAGTAGAAACTTTATAGCCGCCGTGATAACATGTGTCTAAGTGGCATGTACCTTACCTTGACTGATTTATTACTAAATGGTAATATGTGCAGATATCATCCAGGAGAGCACATGTGCGAATCTGTATTTTCTGTGTATTGCAGTTACTGTCTTGAGAAACGAAAAGATCAGAATGCATCTCGCATAGATAGTCAGACTTCCTATATCGTAGACTGCAAAAATTGTATCTCCTATGTGGCACCTGAATATGGTGTATTTACTAATGTCCCAACTATGGTGTACTTCTAAATGTCCTCCCAGAAGTCAATGTCCTTTCTTTCCAATTGCTGATGGGCTATTCGTGACATATATAAGTGGTACACGAGGCACATCGATGCCTCCCCCCCCCCCGAAAAAAAATAGATGCAAATACGAAGTAGTAAACTTTAATGTACATCTGGAGTTCCTGCCTAATATATGTAGGTTTACTGACGAAACAGTAATTTAACCAAATTAAGTTTAAGCGGCTGGAATTCAAACTATCAACCACATCTATGAAAAATTCTGTAAGATAAATGTAGAAAATAGTCCAGCATTTTCTTATTTAAAATTGAAATAAATTTCTTATCAATTGAAACAGAATGCGTTTGCATCTTACAACAATAGTCAGACTGCCTGGAGTGAGGTTTCCGGTGTTGTTTCCTATATGATAAGAAATGGATGATATTTCCTATATGATAGGAAATAACCCGGAAAAACAAATATGGTGTATTTACCCCCAAAAGTCTTCCCAGAAGGCAACATTAAAAGTAGCAGATAGACTCGTATTTTGATAATTAAAATTTATTTCTCCCTAGCATTTTAAGAACAGCCTCTAATAGGTGGAAATAATTGAAATTGGTTTCTACTGGAGGTGCCGGTTGTAGTCACTGCTTTCAGAAACAAGGAAACTTGATGGCAATCCAGACAACGGTTCGTTTAAAAGGGTTTCACATCAATAATCAGGTTACAGGAGGGTATTTCCGGCTATTCTCTCAAGTGACAGTTACCATTAAAGTATTCAAGGAAGGTAATATTCTCACGTTATAATCCGTTTGGTAACCTGTTTGTGACATAAGCATGTTGGATACGAGGCTCATCAATTAATAATTAATAATTAATTAATCCTGTTCTGCAATTAATAATGAATCAATGAATAACCCATGGATTTAGTACACATCCATCCCATACTGCAGTGAGATTCGCTGCTATGCTGCTTATTAAAACCAAACAGAATCTCCCTAATTCCTTATACTTTATTCATCAGATATCATCCACACTAAGATTTGGTGAGAGAGCAGAGCCGAAGAAAGCGGGAAGATGTCTAATGGACATCGCCTTCCATTTGCTCCGTACAGCCGTCTGATCAATTATTTAACCCCTCCGCTCTGATGACTTCTTCTGCAGAAATATCGCCTTATCGGGCCGCATTACATACGTGATTCTTTTCATCGGACGAAAGGAAAGCCGAGAATGTGTGTGTGAGGGATCGATGTTTATTTTTCCCTTCTAATGCGGCATGAGGAAAGTGAGATTCTCTCAGAAAATGGCACATAGAATTATTAACTAGAAATTGAGATCTAATGCAGTTCGTTTAGAAATAAGATACTTTTTTCAATTCCTACTATTAGTTCACACTCTCCCTATATATATGTCTTGTTCAATCGTTCATAAAACACTTTTCATTCATCCACTCAAGTTCAAATACATTTTTTTTGAACTTGTAGTGGAGGACACTGGATGTTAATACAGTTTTTTCAAATATAATTCAGTAATTAAATTTAATTCATGAATTTTAGTTTTTCTTAGATTTACTTTGCATATATCTAACAGTAGATGGCACAGATAAATTTAAAAAAATGAAAGAAAATTATTTATAAAGGACTTTTCTGCAATAGAGTGAAAAAAAAGTTGGAATCGACTTTAACATTTTTTTTTTTATATTACTTGTTTTTAATAACATTCATTTGGTAATGCATTAATAAAATAATCTAACTGCATTTTAACATTTTCTCTTGAAGACGGCAAACATTCTGTGAACTTATTCTGTAAGCTCGTGAAAAGATGGTCATTTGTTGGAGCATGGTCGAGAGAATAGGGTGAGTGAAAGTATCATTTACGCTAAATGTAGCAAATAGACTTAATGTAGCAAATAGACTTAAGAACAGCCACTAATAGGTTGTAATAGTTTAAATTGGTTTCTACTGGAGGGGTCTGTTGTATTCGCTACTTTCAGAAACAAGGAAACTCGATGGAGATTATGACAACGGTTTGTTTAAAAGGGGCTCAGTTCAAGGGCCAGGCTGCCAATGGGTATTTTCTGGCTTATTTATCTTATTACAGGAATGTAAGGTATACAGGTGTTCTCTTGTATTACAGGTTTTCCCTATTATTATTTCTCTCTTATTACCGTCTTGTAGTATTCGAGGTTTAATGTATTCTAGGAAGGCAATGTTCTCTCTTGATAATCCATCAGTGAGCTCTTCGTGACATAAACATGTTAGACAAGAGATACACCAATTAATATTAATCAATTAATATTTAATAATTAATTAATCTTGTTATTTAATTAAAAATCAATCAATAAATAACCCATGAATTTGTTTCATATCCATTCCATTACTGCAGCGAGATTCGCCCCTATGCTGCTTGTTAAAATCAAACAGAATCTCCCTAATTCCTTATACTTTATTCAGCAGATATCTTACACACTAAGATTTGGAGAGAGCAGAGCCGAAGAAAGCAGCAAGATATATAATGGACACCGCCTTCAATTTGCTCCGTACACTCGTCTGATCAATTATTTAACCCCTCCGCTCGGCCGAATTCTTCTGCAGAAATATCGCCTTATCGGGCCGCATTACATACGTGATCCTTTTCGTCGGATGAAAGGAAAGCCGAGAATGTGTTCCCTCACAGTGAGGGATCGGTGTTTATTTTGTCGCTCCTAATGCGAGGAAAGTGAGATTCTCTTGAAAAATGGTACATAGAACTTTTAACTAGAATTGGTGATCTAATGCAGTTCATTTAAAAATAAGGTACTTTTTATGTATTAGCTTACATAAGACAAATCTGTCAAATATCCCCGTGAAGTATGCAAAATGTCAAAATTAATATTTATTTAATCATTAAAATACCTCACAATTCTTTTCTATGACATCTTTACCTTTTCGTTGCTTTTTTTTCAATTCCTTCTATTAGTTCACTCTCCCTATATATATCTTGTTCAAATTTTCAATCGTTCTTAAAATACTTTTTATTCATCCACTCAAGCTCAAATACATTTTTTTGAACTTGTAGTGGATGGCACTGGATGTTAATACAGTTTTTCCAAATATTAATTCAGTAATTAAATTTAATTAATTAATTTCAGTTTTGTTTAGATTTAAGTTGCATATATCTACCAATAGATGGCGCCAGATAAACTTACAAATGAAGGAAAATTATTTATAAAAGACTTTCTGCATTATAGTGAAAAAAAAGTAGGAAAGAACTGTAATTTTTTTTTTTTTAATATTACTTGTTCCTTAAAATTTTAAGGAAAGTCCCTAATAGCTGGAAACAGACAAAATTGGTTACTACTGGAGGCGTCTGTTGTAGTCACTGCTTTCTGAAACAAGGAAACTCGAGGGCAATTACGACAACGGCTCGTTTAAAATCGGCTCAATTCAAGAGCCAGGTTGTCGATGGGTATTTTAGGGCTTATCTCTCTTATTACAGGAATTACAGCCTTGCAGTATTAAAGTATTCAAGGAAAACAATGTTCTCTCGTCATAATCCGTCTATGAGCTGTTTCTATCATAAGCATGTTGGATACGAGACCTACAAATTAATATTAATGAATTAATATTGAATAATTAATTAGTTCTGTTATTTAATTAAAAATTAATCAATAAGTAACCTATGAATTTATTTCACATTCATCCCTTACTGCAGCGAGATTCGCTCCTCTGCTGCTTATTAAAACCAAACAGAATCTCCATAACTCCTTGTACTTTATTCAGCAGATATATCTCCATACTAAGATTTGACTCGAAGAAAGCAGGAAGATATCTAATGGACATCGCCTTCAATTTGCTCCGCACAGTCGCCTGATCCATTATTTAACCCCTCCGCTCCACCGACTTCTTCTGCAGAAATATCGCCTTATTTATGAAAAATTGTACATAGAATTTTTAATTAGAAATTGAGATCTAATGCAGTTCATTTACAAATAAGATGCTTTTTATATTAGGTTACAAAAGATAAATCTGTAAATTTATACACTTAAAGCATGCAAAATACCAAATATATATTTATTTAATGATTTACATAGCTCACAATTATTTTCGATGACATCTTACTATTAGTTTTTCGTTGCCGTTTTTAAAATAAAATGTATTTGTTTTATTTTAATGAAAGAATCTTAACTATCATCGTAACATCTTGTCTTGAAGACGGCCATTATTCTGTGAACTGATTCTGTAAGCTCGTGAAAAGATAGTCATTTGTTGGAGCATGGTCGAGAGAAATTATTATTCCCAAGAAAAATTCTGTTAGTATATTCTCGGTCACTTTTTAATCACTTCTTTTCCGTTTACTAAAAAAAATATTTTTTCCTGCAAAAGAGACATAATTGCTAACGGCCATCTTCAGCATTTATTGCTGCCACCTAACAACTCATCATATCCCATCCTACACACAAAAAGGATTTTTTTAGAATGTACCACCCCTCGAAACTGTCGGATAGCTTTGATTGCTGTCATGGGTTTTTGAACATTGTTAAAAACAAGTAATATAAAAACAAATTTAAGTCAATTCCTACTTTTTTTTCACTATATTGCAGAAATATATATATATCGGATTTTTCTATATGGAATATTTTCCAAATTTTCTATATGGATTATCTGAACAGTGCATCAATCTACTCATTTCAACATTTGGTAATAAAAACCAGTCTGTTGTTGTTTCTGATTTCACTTGATCGAAAGTAGCATCTAGATCAATTTTATGAACCCGTATATTCTCAAATAATGAAAAACTGCTCCAGGATATCTGGTTAATTTGGCAGAGAATGTAAGTTAAGACATGGCAGGAGTGGCTTGAGTCAAGCTACATTTCGGTCAAAGAGGATAAACCTTAAGGCCCGGCACATGACTTTGATCCTGAAGATGACCAATGCGGAGTCTAGGAAGAGCAGTCTGTTCGGATCAAATTCTCTCCCTAATTAAAGTAGCACCAGAACGGTTATCTTACCACTCATGTACAGAGGCCTTTCTCCAAGTGGAGTTGATATCTAATGTGACCCTAGAGGAAAAGTCAGAGAAAAAGGGGCAGCCACCATCAGTAGGACTGTTAAGCCTGCTCACCTTGGCCAGCCCATCTGCAATAGAAAACCACATAAAACTCTTCGGTAAATTTAATCGTGGCCGTCGTTATCCCATTGGTAAATTTAAAGAAGGTCGTCCAAAATCCATTTTTGTGCTAGAAAATATCAATAATGTGTACGAACTGATCATGCAGGATCATATCATGTGACATATCATGAGATTGATGCGTGTTTTTGGCATAAGTATGAGAGGATACAAAAAATGTTACATGAACATTTAGACGAAAAAAATATTTATCCGCGTCGGATTCTGCACAAATGAACAATCACTCAAAAACAAGCTCCTGTCAATTGATCAGGGAAAACAATGCTTCAAAAATAAAATCATGGTGTGTCAAAAAATATTCATCTGTGCTGAATTTTGAATCTATGTATATGAGCCCGAAAATAAAAAGCACTAGACCGTATGGATCTTCCAAGGTAAACCTAATTCAACAACAGTTGTTCGCACGAAAACACTTCGAAGCAAATGGCCGCCAATTTTTTTGGGTTAAATGGACGTGTAACTACAGTGTCTCCAGAGAATCGTAGAACGACTAATTCTGAATGATACACACGCATTTGTTTGCCAAAAGTCTTTGTAGAAACATGAGAAAAACTACATGCAACACAAGATTATTCTTCATCATGACAAAGCGAGTTCTCCCACATCAGTCCAAACTCAATATTTGACCGGACAAAACATCGAATTGAAGGGCCACCCACTGCACAGTACAATGGTATATTTTTCAATTCCTTCTATTAGCTCACACTCTTCCTATATATATCTTGTTCAAATTTTCAATCGTCAATAAAATACTTTTTATTCCTCCACTCAAGTTCAAATGCATTTTTTTTAATTTGTCGTGGATGACACTTGATGTCAATATAGTTTGTTCAAATATTAATTCAGTATTTAAATTTAATTAATTAATTTAAGTTTTTTTTAGATTTAAGTTGAATATATCAACCAATAGATGGCGCCAGATCAACTTAAAAAATGAATGAAAATTATTTATAATAGACTTTCTGCAATAGAGTGAAAAAAAAGTAGGAATTGATTTTTTTATATTACTTGTTATTACTGTAAATTAAGAACAACCAACGTGTTAAGTGATTTTCGACCACAGAAGGAGCGGTCAATGCGTACAAAATGCATGTTTGAGCATACAACAATAGGAAAGAAAGTTGCTTCAAACATATACAAAACACATGCAAATCCATTGATCTTCATGGAAATCAATAAAACCATTTTTAATGAAGAAAATTTGTTTTTGTTTTATTATTCCAGATTATTAAATTGTAATTCCTGAAAACAATAACACACCTTATTAGCTACAATAAATTAATCATTATAATATATTAAATAAATTTTCTATTGTAATATTTTTAAAGCATTGTAAATTACATGATGATTGGTAATCGAATAACAAAGATTAAAATTTGTAAATGATTAAGAAAATAAATATCGATTTATAAATTATTTCTTAAGTAATATTAGCAACAAGTAATATTAACAATAGGAAATCCAGTCAGAAAATTTTCGTTATTTTTTCACCCTGTGAATCTTCATCAAATATTTTTAGAAATTTTTTTTGGAAATCTAATTTCCTGTCGTTTTCATATTTTTGATATTAAAAACAAAAATGAAGTGATAATTTCTTCATATTAATGGTTTTCATTAGTAATTAGTAATTGTTATTCCGGATAGCTAGCCGATAAAATCTAAATTGAAGCATTGTCATTAATATTTCATTGGTAAAGGAAAAAATAAAAATGCAGAAATGCAGTTCATTAAATAATGAAAATGCATGCAGGAAAAAGGAAAATGCAATTGCATTACAAAGTAACTGCAGTTATTTCTATCTATTGAACAATAAATAGGAAAACATTAATATTTATTTTTATAGATTACCACAAAATTCAAATTCTTTATCAATTCTTCCATGAAATTTAAGCTGAATATAAAATGAAGAAAAGTAAAAGACACATGATTAAAATAATGAATACCAAATTTTTATTTTAGAATTATTTATTCTTAATTTAGTATTCAAAATATTCATTAATTTAAAGGTCTTCACTTATGCACAGTGCAAAGTATCTGTTGAAAGATATAATTGGCAAAGCACTGCACAATTGAAAAACGGATATTAATCAAAATGCAGAACAAAGTGCTAATTAAAGCATTGAAAGAGATGTAAAACGAAATCATTTATTCTACTTCCTTGTAAAATGTAATTAAATGTTGTTTTGGGCTAATGCAAAACAAAGGAATCCAGATTGTTTCCAATAGTTGATTGAAAATTGTATTTTATTCAGATTCATGTTTTCATTTATTCACAAATTGCATAAAGAATTTTAATGGATAATGTTTCGAATGAAATTAAGATTGAAATTAATGACTTAAAATTGTTTTGTTGTTTCTTATCCCACTTGGTTGACAGCAACATCTAGACTAAGTCCAAGAACCTGTGTGTTCTCCGGAAGTGGTGGGGGGGGGCAGTATCTGTTGTGATGGAGCACCCGTAGGTAGAAATTTGACTTGGCTCCGTGTCGTTGAAGAAGGGCAGTGTCTCCCGAGAGTGGAGCAGTAAAGTCCGCTTGTGACGTCCATTGCAGTCACTGTTTTAAAAATCGAGAATACACAATGATATTTACGTGATGGTTGAAATTAAGTGTGTATTTATGCATCTTTGAATAAAAGCGTCTTGCTTGGATGCCCTATGGGAGTTTTCCAGGTTTTCTCCCCTATGACATGAAAATGTAGGGTAATTACACCTAAAAGTATATCCCGCAGTTACATGTTGTATAAGAGAAAAAGCTGAAACATCCACTAGGCAGCCTCACTGTGAGTGCAGGGCGTTTTTCAACAATCGCCATTAAATAAATTCTAAGAATGATAACGCACATGGACAGTGGATTTAAACCAACTGTGCACTTTACATAGGAACACAAGGACAAACATTTATATTTGCAAGAAATTTTTTGTATTTGCTATGACTTATTTGTGTCTTTGTGTCTAATCCTCAGTATCCTGCAGTGTGGGAAGGACATCCCTTGAGTAGTCCACTCATGAATGGAGGGAAAAGGGCAGCTTCTGTTGTGATGGAACATCCGTAGGTGTAAGAAATCTGACTTGGATCGTTGCTGAAAAAGGAGGACAGCACTAGGGAAAATTGCCCCGTATTTAAGGAAAATTCCCACCAGGTAGTCCGACTAACGAGGCAAAAGGCTGAAATTTACAAACGCTATCGTGTCTCCTCGTTTTTTGAAACAGTGTCTACATCAAAGCCCCCAAGCGGCGAACTTTGTCATTGAGCCAGTCACGCAAATATTTATTTAATATCAATAAAAAGTTGAGTTAGCAACAATTAATATTTTCATACGAATATTATATATAATATCAGTTAAAGTTAAAACCTCAAAATGGCGAGCACACAAAACACCATTGATTAAATTCGACTTCACATGAAAACTGCATGGAATTTGCAATGTAATTAAACTATCTTAAGTTAAGAAACCTCATCTACTTTTGCTTCAGTAAACTGAATTGGTAAGGTTTTAACACTCTAGTGATGCACCACAAAAAGAAAAAAAATTATAGGTAAAGGAAGAAAGGAATGTTTAGCGAATAAGATAAGGAGGAGAAAAAAAGTCCAAGCACATCGAGAAAGGGACTGATTTTATTCCGCGAAAGCTTATCTTTCCGAACCCCTTGGTCGTGAGAGGAAATATAAGAAGGAATTTCCATGTTATCTGGGTTTGGCTTTTCTTTTACCTCAACTAAGAGACCTCTCAATGCAAACACTGAAATCTGAGATTCGTTGAAAGTCAAAGAAGAAAAAAGATTTAGGTAGAAGTGCTAACAGAGACTTGTTTCAATGACTAAGCCACAGTTACAAATCTATTATTTTCACTTTGGTGTTTCTTTTCTAATACCTGATACTTTAAGATACATTTATTAGTTTATTAATAAGGCATGCAGTTGAATTAGCAGCATTACGAATTGTTATGCATTCTATAACAATTGGTGTTCATAAAAATTTCCAAATCACTCTTCATTCAACACCAGCAGCATAGATTATTTTTTTATTGTGTTGTTAAACATCGGTGGATCTTGTGTTCTATTCGCGTGCATCACAAACTATTTATCTATAGGTTATGAGTGGAGAGACATTGCTTTCCCTGAGGGCTTTTAGGGGTAGAAATCCATCATCTGTGTTCTTATGGGAGAAAATTTAGCAAACTCCCATCAGGCAGATTGATTATCGATGCAAGACGCTGTTACACATATCATACATATAACGCTGTTACACAATCGCCATCTAATCTCCTAGTTTCTGAATGCAGTGACTTCAATGGTGACGGGAGAGTTTTTCGAATGTGATATTTCTTACAAGTTAGATGTGTTACTTCTGAGTTTTCACAAGTCACCAGCAATGCTATATCAATGCACCCCCACTTTGCTACTACAGTTTGAAACAAATAGACATAAAGGTGACATATCCTCCCAGCCTAAACCCCTATAGAGATGCTCACTTTATGTGGGTTCAGCGGCACGCTATAATAACGTATTCACTCTCTCCTGGCGGGTACAGAAAACTACCTACCAATGACAATCAATTGTAAATGTGGGTGCGACATTGTTGTCGTACTCTACCTGGTAGCCGTGTCTGTGCCTTTCCTGTGTTGGTGAGTGCTGTCGTGATTATTGGTTTTCCGTATTTCCGTCTGCCTTCGGGAGGGTCGGGTGAAACTATTAGAATATCCTTCCAGCCTACATATTCCTGTAATAGACATGTTAACCTTATCAGCTTTGGGCTTTGTTTGTCTGGTTTGAAGTCCAGTCTCCCCAAAGGGTTAAATCTATTAGGCCACACCTTCTAGGCAATCTACATTCTGCCATAGTTTTGATCGAATTTCCTCGCTTTCAACGATGATTGATAGCGCATTGAGATTCAGAAAATGGAAAGTCTAGTAGTCTACGATGGAGATGGATATGATTAATTTATAGGGCAGAACGACCTCCCGTTTTGCTTGGGGAGATAAGGAAAAAGGTGCTAACCCACGAATACAATCTCTGGAGCTCAAGTTTGTGGTGCCAAAATGATGGTTCAGTGTAGAAAATTCCCTTGTGGTGTGCATCCTGGATATCCCAGAGGTCCGAGTTCAGATTCCTATAATCTGAAAACAACAAATAGAGGTCGAATGTTGCCAATTGGCTAACTTTTTATCCTTTTGACCACAGGATTCAGGTTGGAATCCTGGCATTGTCATGCGTGCTTGTTGGTGGTTCGGAATCTATGTTAAACTTTAGGTCCTGTTTAATTAGCCTAAAATGTGCAAAAATGACAGTACAGCGGCAAATTGAAACAAATTGACAACAAAATTGAAACAATTGCGTAAAATGACTTTACCGATAAAAAAATAAAATACTATACAAAATGCATGAAAGAAAATCATTTAAATAAATAAAAAGAAATATGTTTGTTCTAAAATTAAATAAAATATTTCTTAAAGATCATTAACAAATTTTATAGGCAGGCTTTATTTCTTTCAGAATAATCTTTTACTTAACTGACTAGTCTTGCAATCAATAAAAATATTTTAATAAGAAATTAAATTAATAATAAATAAAATGGAAATCTTGACATACATCTTCCACATTATTTAAATAAAATACTTTAGGATAATCAGTCATTTAATTCCATTAAAAAATCATTAGAATTGAAGCCTTTAGCGAATAAAAAAGAAATACTATCTTAAGATTTTACGAGAATAAATAAAAGCACCATTAAATTTATAAATACGGCCCATCTATAGCTTGTTACTCTCCATGTTTTTATCCATCTAAGAAAGGGAGCTCTCCACAATTCAGCTTTTATAACTAAGTGCTTCGATTTTTACTAATGCGTGCGTAGGTTGAATCCAGTGTTATACAAACATAATTATCAACATCGATTCGCTCTGTTACCATTCAAGTCAACCTAATTGATGGAGAATTTGAACGGATACCCGCATTGAATTAGATTCTTAAATGCTGATATTTAAGCGCAATCAGCGAATTCGGGTTCAAGTAAATTTAATAAGTGTGTTCAAAATCCGCTTTTAATGAAATGTATGGATCTTCGGGGAAGGTTAAGAATGTTTTTATGTGTGCACCATTCAAAAATGTTTTTGAAATGGATTCATTCAAATATCCTTATTTAAAAATGGTTATTTACTTATTTTAAATATTTATTGATCTTATATTTTTATTTTTATTTGTGAATGCAAATGCTTTCATGGTTATTATAAACAGAAAATACTATCTATCAAAACATAAATAATCCTTCTTTATATATGTAATTTGTGAAATGCTATTTTTAATGCTTTAAAAAGCACTTGAGGTTGTTTCTTGTAAAAGCACATTCTATCCTGATGGAATGAATAGGGTATATAAAGTAATAGGGACAATATATAATTAAAAAACACGTTTTTATTAATTAATATTGGTTACATTTCATAGAAGTAACTATAAATAGTTTCAAAAACTATTCAATCATGGAATTTCAAAATATTTATCATTTTATACTTCAAAACAAAAATTTAAAAAAAAATAAAAAGATGAAATTTGAAAGCATAAAAATATTCGTCTAGCGTTGGTGCCACAGGTTAAGGGCTCGAGTACCGGCGGTGCAATGGATGTTTGTAGTTGTTCGAAATTCACTTTAAGCCGGAGGTCCCAGTCTAATTATCTCAAAGTGTACCAAAAATGAAAGTAGAGTGATAAATCAAACAAAATGGAAATCTTCAAATGACTGCACTAATAACAAAATACGCGAAAACATACAAAATACGCGAAAGAAACTTGTTTACATATATAACAATAAATATATTAAACTTATTGTTGTTATTCTACGTAAAAATTTTATTAAGGATCAATAACAAACTGTATAGGTAAACTTTATTTCTTTCACAATAATCCTTTTATTAAATGAAAAAGTAAAGTTTGCAAAAACACGCATTAAATAACAATATTTTGATTAATAATTAATAATGGAAGTCTTGGCATATATCTTCCATGTTATTTAAAAAAAAGATAATTAAAGCGAATGATAAAATACTTTAAGATATTCAGTCATTTAATTCCATAAAAAAATCACGAGAGTTGAAGCCTTCAGCGAATAAAAAAGAAATACGGTTTTCAAGATTATACGAGAATAAATAAATAAATCCATAAATTTATAAATACGGCCCATCTATAGCTTGTTACTCTCCATGTTTTTAACCATCTAAGAAATGGAGCTCTCCCTCATTCAGCTTCTATAACTGAGTTCTTCGATTTTTACTAATGCGTTTTATACAAATATAATTATCAACATCGATTCACTCTAGCCCTATTCAAGTCAACCTAATTGATGGCGAATTTGAATGGATACCCGCATTGAATTGAATTCTTAAATGCTGATATTGAAGCGCAAATGGCGAATTCGGTTTAAAGTAAATTAAATAAGTTCGTTCAAAATCCGCTTTTAATGAAATAAATGGATCTTCTTCGGAAAAGGTTAAGAATGTTTATGTGTGCACCATTAAAAAATGTTTTTGAAATGGATCCATTCAGATATCCTTATTTAAAAATGGTTATTTACTAATTCGAAATATTTATTGGTCTCATATTGTTATATTTATTTGTGAATGCGAATGTGTTCTTCTGCATTATAAATAGAAACTGCAATCTATCAAAGCATAAATAATCCTATTTTATATTAATCCATGAAATGTTATTTTTAATGTTTCAAAAGGGAATCATTTCTTGCTTGTAAAAGAAAAGTTTATTCTGCACGAATATGTATACAGTGAGTTTATAATGTAATAGGGGCAATATATAATTTAAAATCATATTTTCAGTATTGTGTACATTTCATAGAAATAATTTATAAAAATTATTCAAACAGGAAATTTCAAAGTATTTATACAGTTTTATTTCAAAGCAAAAATTTAAAAAACAAAAATAGGAGGAAATTTGAAGGTATAAAAAATATTCGTCTGGCCCTCGGTGCCACAGGTTTCGGGTTCGAGTCCCGAAGGTGCCATGGATGTTTGTATTGTTTCGGAATCCACTTTAAACCGTTGGTCCCAGTCTAATTAGCTCAAAGTGTGCAGAAAATGAAAGTAGAGTGATAAAACAAACAAAATGGAAACAGTTGCCTACAATAACTTTACTGATAAAAAAAAACACCACACAAAATAAATACACGAACAGAATTATTTAAATAAATAACAAGAAATAAATTCACAATTTAAAATCAAGTAAAATTTTTATCAAAGTCCAATAACAAATTTTATAGATAGGTTTTATTTCTTTCAGGATAATCTTTTAATTAACTGAATAGTAATGGGATCAACAAAAATATTTTTAATAAAAATTATTATAAATATAATGGAAGGTAATATAATTTATTATAAATATAATGGAAGACTTGACATATATCTTTCACATTATTTAAAAAAAAGATAATTAAAGCGAATGATAAAATACTTTAAGACTATCATTTAATTCCATTAAAAATCATTAGCAAATAAAAAATAAATATGTTTTTAAGATTTTACGAGAATAAATAAAAGCATCCCTAAATTTATAAATACGGCCCATCTATAGCTTGTTACTATCCATGTTTTTATCCATCTAAGATAGGGAGCTCTCCCTAATTCAGCTTCTATAACCAAGTGCTTCGATTTTTACTAATGCGTGCGTAGGTTGAATCGAGTGTTATACAAATATAATTATCGACATCGATTCGCTCTAGTACCATTCAAGTCAACCTAATTTAAGGAGAATTTGAACGGATACCCGCATTGAATTCAATTCTTAAATGCTGATATTTAAGCGCAAACAGCGAATTCGGGTTCAAGTAAATTTAATAAAGTGTGTTCAAAATCCACTTTTAATGAAATGAATGGATCTTCGGGGAAGGTTAAGAATGTTTCTATGTGTGCACTATTCAAAAATGTTTTTGAAATGGATTCCTTCAAATATTCCTATTTAAAAATAGTTATTTACTTATTTTAAATATTTATTGTTCTTATATTTTTATTTTTATTTGTGAATGCAAATGCTTTCATGGTTATTATAAACAGAAAATAAAATCTATCAAAACATAAGTAATCCTTCTTTATATATGTAATTTGTGAAATGCTATTTTTAATGTTTTAAAAAGCACTTGAGGTTGTTTCTTGTAAAAGCACATTTTATCCTGATGGAATGAATATGGTGTATAAAGTAATAGGGACAATATATAATTAAAAAACACGTTTTTATTAATTAATATTGCTTATTTTATTATTTAATAATTTATTATTTAATATTTCATAGAAGTAACTATAAATATTTTCAAAAACTATTCAATCATGGAACTTCAAAATATTTATCATTTTATACTTCAAAACAAAAATTTAAAAAACAATAAAAAGATGAAATTTCAAAGCATAAAAATATTCGTCTAGCGTTGGTGCCACAGGTTAAGAGCTCGAGTCCCGGCGGTGCAATGGATGTTTGTAGTTGTTCGAAATTTACTTTAAGCCGGAGGTCCCAGTCTAATTATCTCAAAGTGTACCAAAAATGAAAGTAGAGTGATAAATCAAACAAAATGGAAATCTTCAAATGACTGCACTAATAACAAAATACGCGAAAACATACAAAATACGCGAAAAATATAAAAAATACGCGAAAGAAACTTGTTTACATATATAACAATAAATATATTAAACTTATTATTGTTATTCTAAGTACAAAATTTATTAAGGATCAATAACAAACTGTATAGGTAAACTTTATTTCTTTCACAATAATCCTTTTATTAAATGAAAAAGTAAAGTTTGCAGAAACACGCATTAAATAACAATATTTTGATTAGGAATTAATAATGGAAGTCTTGGCATATATCTTCCATATTATTTAAAAAAAAGATAAATAAAGCGAATGATAAAATACTTTAAGATATTCAGTCATTTAATTCCATAAAAAAATCACGAGAGTTGAAGCCTTCAGCGAATAAAAAAGAAATACGGTTTTCAAGATTTTACGAGAATAAATAAATAAATCCATAAATTTATAAATACGGCCCATCTATAGCTTGTTACTCTCCATGTTTTTAACCATCTAAGAAATGGAACTCTCCCTCATTCAGCTTCTATAACTAAGTGCTTCGATTTTTGCCAATGCGTGTTATACAAATATAATTATCAACATCGATTCGCTCTAGCCCCATTCAAGTCAACCTAATTGATGGCGAAATTGAACGGATACCCGCATGGAATTCAGTTATTAAATGCTGATATTTAGGAGCAAATGGCGAATTCGGGTTCAAGTAAATTTAATAAGTGTGTTTAAAATCCGCTTTTAATGAAATAAGTGGATTGTCGGGGAAGGTTAAGAATGTTTATGTGTGTACCATTAAAAAATGTTTTTGAAATGGATCCATTCAAATATCCTTATTTAAAAATAGTTATTTACTAATTCGAAATATTTATTGGTCTCATATTGTTATATTCATTTGTGAAGGCGAATGTGTTCTTCTGCATTATAAATAGAAACTGCAATCTATCAAAGCATGAATAATCCTATTTTATATTAATCCATGAATTGTTATTTTTAATGTTTCAAAAGGGAATCATTTCTTGGAGTGCTTCGATTTTTACTAATGCGTGCGTAGGTTGAATCGAGTGTTATACAAATATAATTATCAACATCGATTCGCTGTAGTGCCATTCAAGTCAACCTAATTGATGAAGAATTTGAACGGATACCCGCATTGAATTAGATTCTTAAATGTTGATATTTAAGCGCAAATAGCGAATTCGGATTGAAGTAAATTTAATAAGTGTGTTTAAAATCCGCTTTTAATGAAATAAATGGATCTTCGGGGGAAGGTTAAGAATGTTTATACGTGCACCATTACAAAATTTATTGAAATGGATTCATTCAAATATCCTTACTTAAAAATTGTTAGCTGCTTATTTGAAATATTTATTAGTCTTATATTCTTATATTTATTTGTGAATGCAAATTCTTTTTCTCAGCGTTATAAATATAAACTACAATCTATTAAAACATAAATAATTCTTTTTTGTATATGTAATATGTGAAATGTTATTTTTAATGCTTCAAAAGGGGTTCATTCTTCCTTGTAAAAGAAAACTTTAATCGGTAGGATTGAATACACAATGTGTAAAGTAATAGCGGTAATATAAAATTCAAAAACACGTTTTTATTTCTTAATATTGGGTACATTTCATAGAAATATTTATAACAATTTTCAAAAACTATTCAAACTTTAAATTTAAAAATATTGATACCTTTCTATTTCAAAAAATAAATAAATAAAAAATAAAAAGGAATGAAATTTGAAAGCATAAAAAATATTCGTCTAGCGCTCGGCGCCATGGGTTTCGGGTTCGATTCTCGGCGGTGTCATGGATGTTTGTACCAGTCGAATCATATTAGATCGTGGATCTCGGTCTAATAGTCGAGTGGCTAGGGCTCGGTGCTTCGGGTTCGAATGTCAGCGGTGTCATGGGTTTGTAATGATTCGGAATCCCCTTTAAGCCGTAGATCCCGGTTTAACATAACAGAAGAGCATTGAGCGTAGGGCCGACAACCCCACTCCCTAAAATAGATAACATCTCCTGTCTCGAAATCTGCCAGCAGGCTGGCGGCTTGCTCCACCATGGGGGTGTTGCGCCAATGAAAAAGAAGAAAATATTTTTTAAGGATCAATAACAAATTTTATAGGTAAACTTTATTTCTTTCACAATAAACCTTTAATTAATTGCATAGTTTGCAGGAAATAATAAAAATATGCATTCAATAAAAATATTTTGATTAGAAATGAATTTTATTATAAATAAAATGGAAGTCTTGACATATACCTTCCATATTATTTTAAAAAAACCCAGATAATTAAAGCAAATGATAAAATACATTAAGATAATCAGTCATTTAATTCCATTAAAAATCATTTGAGTTGAAGCCTTTAACGAGATATATTTTAAGATTTTACGAGAATAAATTAAATCATCCATAAATTTATAAATACGGCCCATCTAGCTTGTTACTGTCTATGTTTTTATCCATCTAAGAAAGAGAACTCTGCTCAATTCAGCTTCTATAACTAAGTGCTTCGATTTTTACTAAAGCGTGCGTAGGTTGAACCGAGTGTTATACAAATATAATCATCAACATCGATTCGCTCTAGTGCCATTCAAGTCAACCTAATTGATGTAGAATTTGAACGGATACCCGCATTGAATCAGATTCTTAAATGTTGGTATTTAAGCGCAAACAGCGAATTCGGGTTCAAGTATATTTAATAAGTGTGTTTAAAGTCAGCTTTTAATGAAATAAATGGATCTTCGTAGAAGGTTAAGAATGTTTATATGTGCACCATTAAAAATATTTTTGAAATGGATCCATTTAAATATACTTATTTAAAAATGGTTATTTACTTAGAGGAAATATTTATTGGTTTTATTTTTTATATTTATTTTTGAATTCGAATGCGTTCTTGGTTATTGTAAATAGAAACTACAATCTATCGAAACATAAATAATTCTTTTTTATGCATGTAATTTGTGAAATGTTATTTTTAATGCTTAAAAAAGGACTTGAGGTTCTTCCTTGTAAAAGAAAATTTTATTCTGCAGGAAGAAATATGCAGTGAACGTATAAAGTAATAGGGACAATATATAAATAAAATACACATTTTTATTACTTAATATTGTTTACATTTCATAGAAATAAGTATAAGAAGTTTGAAAAACTACTCAAACGTAAAATTTCAAAATTTTTATATATTTTGATTTCAAAACAAAAAAATGAAGAAAATCCAAAAGGAATGAAATTTTAAGGCATAAAAATATTCGCAAGCGCTTGGTGAAGCAGGATTCAGGTTCGAATCCCGGCGGTGCTATAAATGTTTTTGGAAGTTCGGAAATCAATTTAAACCGAAGGTCCCGGTCTAATAAGACTGTTGAGCGTTGGGAATAGGACTGACAACCTTACCCAGTAAAAAGAAAGCATCTTCTGTCTCGAAATCTGCCAGTAGGCAGACGGTCGTGGCCCACTATGGAGCTGTTGCACCAATGAAGAAGAAAAAAAAATTTGTCCATGCGAATAAATATAAATTTTTTGTCTATATTTATTATTGTTTTAAAAATGAAATCCAATAAACAGTTACAGATGCTGTTCAGTATACTGAAGTAAACCAATATACCATTATCCAGTATACAAATGCATATACTGAAATAAAAACTAACTTTGAAATTTGTGATTTTCAAGTGTAGCTCTTAAAAATTTAGAGAAAATGTTTAGTGACTTCCATTTCTGAAAGGAAATAAATTTAACAACTTCAAAAAGATAATAAAAGAATAAATAATTTTTTTTTAATAAGTAGATCTTGTTGTGTCATGCAGTCAATAATTAAGAGATTTACAGTATTTTAAACTTTGCTTAGCAATTTCTCTACCAATCTCGCACCATGGCTTCATTGTTAAAGAGCCAAACACGCGCCAATGCATGTTGTGACGTGATGTCACAGTTGCCAGTCATGAGTTCGCGCGCGAAGAGCTGCCCCTCAACGTTTGGTCTACGCTTCATTCGGCAATAGATTTTAGACGTGCCTGCTGGTACTGCCATACGGTAAAGGTTAGAAGCTAATTATAAAGGTAAGTGAATTCGAAATTATAGTTTTATCAGTTATTAAACAAAAAATATTGTAACACGAATTATAGAGATGATAGTAGGGCATGGCCTCCACGCTCCCAAAAGAAATTTAATCTAATAAGCCTCTAACAATTGATGAAATCGCAAATGTGTTACCTGAGACGAGTAACCAAGTGATATCAGTTAAAACAGCGATGTGTAGATTACCATTTGTAGGTTACCCAAACGTTTAAATAAAACGCTTAAAAATATTGTTGTAGTAATAATAGCATTGTAAGCAATTTATAATATATTTGTGTTAAATATTTGTTAACGATATAAAAAAATAATGCATTTTGTCACTTATGTTTTCAATGTTTCATCTTTTAACATCACGCGTCAATGCGTAATGTGGCAAGTAGGAAATAATTTTATTTGTAGCGCCTATCATCCACTGGCTCGTAGTCAAATAAGAAAAAGTCTAATTTTAGTGAGTAATCAGTATGATATATATAATAGTGTTTTATATTCAGTTTTCAGTCTTAGTTAGTAAAAGTAAGTCGTCTTCAAGAAAAAATACATTTCTAAGGCTCGAGCAATAGCTATCAACACATTCTTACGTGACCTGCAGCGAATCATCTGTTGAATCATTGTTCATTCAACTGAAAAAATAATCGAAAATGAGTGTTCCTAAAATTGTGATTCATCTTCAGAACATTGAAAAATCAATATATATATATGCATTAAGAAATGTATACAGTGAATCTTGTTTTCATGACCGAGTAGCTACAAGAAATTATTTCGTGACCAAAAAGTATTTTAAATTACACTTAATTTCAGCAGAAAAAAAATCTACGTACTGAACTGCATTATTCCTCTACATGAATTTTGGAAATCCGTCATCAATTTGAATTAAATATTCACCAATCTGAATTTTAGAAAAATAGTTGTATTCTTGATTCAGAGATAGTATAACATTTTTGGGATCTAATGGAACTAGAAAAGTTGGGGGAAAACCAAACAGAAAAAGGCACCCAGAGGTTGTATGAGTACCTCTGATGATCATTGCGGAATATTGATTCATAATATGCACATCGATATGTGAAAGAATGTTTTGCAACTTAATTCTGCAAAAATGGGATTCAGTAGGGATTACGTTTGTATATACTTTAATGACACTAAACATGCAGCGTAAATACTAGGCGTTTGGTTTTACTTGACATAAAATAGTTTCAATTTTCTTCACAGTAAAGTGATAAAAACTATATTGAGCATTTTGTGGGATCTCTTAAATAAGATTAAGACCCATTTCTAGAAATGATAATCTAAAAATTTCTCTGAATTATGAATGGAATTCAGTTATTTCATAACATGATTAAACCCATGCCACAAAGGCTGCAAGCCTATTTTAAAAGCCAAAAAGCATCAAATTAAGTATTAATTGTAAATCTTTAGTAACAAATTTCGTAAATTGTTTCGACATTACTGATAGTTTTTAGACTGTTAGGTAGATAGCTGATTTGATTTTTTTTTAAATTTTAAATATGTCAGCAATTTATCCGTAATATGTCACAATTCTCTTATAATTAAAATAAAATATAAAATACAAATAAATGTTTATATGCATATTACAGTTCGTTAAGTTCATGTTATTTAAAAATTTATTATTTGAAGAATTTTATTTATTTGAAGAATTGAAATATCTGGCATTTTTTAAATGCAAATAAAGATGAACTAATACTTTCTACAATCACTGTAAAGATTTATTTATATATTTATTCATTCATATTTATTTATTTATTCATTCATATTTATTAATTTATTCATTCATATTTAAGAAATATTTATTCCCATTTATTAATTTTTTTATGTTTGCTATTAAATGAATCAGAATGTTTCGTTTGACCTGAAAAATACAATTTGAAATATGTTTTACATTATATACAATTTTTTATATCGATGTAATACAATTATCTTAATAATATATTTAATAAGCCATGCATCTAATTATAGTTATTGACATACATTACCATCATGTGAAAACTTTTTGAAGTAATAGCGTATCATATCAAATTTATTTCCAAAATGATGCTCAAGGAATATGCAATCACTATTCACAAACACCATAATTTGCTTTGATAAATTTTATGAGAAAAAAAATTATTTATAAAAATTAAAGCCTGACGCATGACTCAGTTGTAACGAGGACAGCTAACATGCAGTTATCAGTGGCGTGATCAACCCGTTTTTGTGAGGGGAATAGTGATCGCATAAAAGAAATAGCGTACAAAATAATTTGAAACTTCATAAATAGCTCTAAAATGTATTGTTTGCAATACATTAAAAAAATGTATGCAGTAAATAGGGACCGCATAAAAAAAGTCTCATATAGAAAACAAGGAAATAAAAAAATCACGATGTAGCACTACCTCTCCCCTAATATGATTCGTTGTAATAGTAAGATATAATATGAGTGGGTCATCTGTTGGATTTTATTTTAAATTTGCATGTTATTTTGACAGCCATCTATTGATTTCTTTTTTAATTACATTTTTTAATAACTTTTTATTCATATTATGCATTTGATGGAATTTTTCCATGTATACCGCCCAAAAAAACACAAAAAAAGGACCGCATAAAAATAGGTTTAACTGTATAAAGCATCTTGTAGATAACCAGTCTGCCTAGTGCACTTTCTAGATTTTCTCCTTTCTGGCTGGCAAATGTGTGAGCACTTTCTGGATTTTCTCCCTTCTGATGGGCAAAATGGGCAGAAGTTTCCCTAAAGTTACTCCCAGAAGGCAATATCACTCCCCCATTGGGTTATTCGTGGTATAAGTAATCGGAACACGAGGCCTACAGATGTTTAATAACATAAATAAATAATAATAAAATGAAGTTTAAAAATCGGGAGTCGGAAATTATCCAAAATATTCTCAATTTAATGTATTATATCTATAGTTGGAAGTGTTAAATTGATATTATTATAAAACTTTTGTTCAATTAACAATTTTTTTGGCAGCAAATTAAATGAAACAGATTGAAGGGGGAAAAAATAGTCTTCAGGGGCCTGAATGGCCGAGTGGCTATCGCTCTGGTGCTCGGTACCACAGGTTTCGGGTTCGAGTCACGGCGGCGCCATAAATGTTTGTAGTGATTCGAAATCCACTTTAAACCGTAGGTCCGGTATAACATGATAGCAGAGCGTTGCGGGGGAACTGTTACTCCGTCCGTTCCCCCGTTTATCTTCAAGCTACATGTACCTCCTTTGTTCTAAGTGAGTAATGTCGGTGCAGCGCTTGCCTTAAGGCATCCAAGACAATTGTCTAAGTGCTTGCCAGCTGCATTAGAATAAAAAAAATAAGCTTTAAATTATTGTGGTTTTGAAGAGGAATAGAAATACACACATTAAAGCACATATGACCACACTATTATACAGGCAAATGCTTACCTTAAATTAAATTTCCTAAATTAGCAACAAATGACAGTCGTTTAAACCGTCTCAAATCCATAAATTGACACACACCTACCGTCTCAACCCCTGAAAAGCTTCTTAAAGTAAATTCACCTGAATGCCGCTTCTGAACATCCGTTTTGCGCAACCGAAACGAGACGGGAGAAGCGCTGTCTGAAAACTGCCTCCATTATCTGCCAGAGAGGTTATTTGAGATGACACAACCTCCTCATTGAGGCTGTCAGATGCGATTCAACTCCCTTCTGTCGCCTTCCTCGGGATGAAAGGAGGCCTCTGCGGTGCGTTCAATTAACCTTTTGTGCGGTCGTCCATTAGCTGATGGGATTCATATACAAAGAACGCATTATGATAATGGGGCGGTAATCTGTAGTTGCTCATGATTATGGGATGTTTATACTTTGATGTTAATGGAGCGAGTTGTCGAATTAATCTAACAATGTTAAGGACATCGCATCTTCTTCAAGTTTAAGGTTAATTTAGTCTCATGGTATTTTATTAAGACTTTGAATGGTTCAATCGCCATTTCATTGAGTGGTTTAAGAATTAGTGTGAGTGAATCATTATTGATTATTTATTTCGCACACATAAAGTATGATTATCGCATCGAAACCCCATATATAAAGCAGAACTGATAATCTTTGTCTTTGCCGATTGAGAAGCACGATACATTTTTACACTGGATAGTCTCTCTGTCTGACTCAAGACAGTAATAAATGGCTGCGAAAACTTGGATAGCATCTGTTAGGAATTTATGTAGTATCTCAATTGCTGCGGCCTAACGTGGATGCAGTGTAGCAGTCTTCCTCCATTTGATGCACTCTAATTAACGATGAATCTGCTGCATATTAGTAGATGAAAGTTCTCATATAACTCTGAATTTTATATTTTGAAAACTAAGAACTAGGAACACAAAACTGGCCTTTTCGTAATCTCGTTAGAGGTTCTTCGATTTGAAGTTAGACAGGTGCTTTTGAAATTTCCTGTATAGCTGAATTATGCCGGAGAAATAAATAAATACTAAAAAATTAAAATTAAAAATCGGGACTCAGAAATTTTTCACAATATGATCAATTTATTGTGGTATCTTAGTATTCATATCTCTATAGATATATATAATCAATTGATATTATTATAATATTATAAAACGTTTGTTCATTTAGCAGTTTTGGGCCCAAAACAAAATATAATGGATTTAGAGAAGAAAAAAAAATGGTCTTATATTATGGTAGGTCTTAAAATGAATAGAAAATGCACATTAAAACCCGTATGATCCCACTATAATACAGACTAATGTTTACCTTAAATTTGTAAATTAGATTAAACAAATTGGATAGTCTCAGATAACAGCAGTTTAAACTATCTTCCATCCATCAATTGGCACATACCTATCGTCTCAACCTCTGAAAAGCTTCTTAAAGCAAATGCAGCTGAATGCCGCTTCAGAACATCCGCTTTACACGACCAAAACAAGACGGGAGAAGCGTTGTCGGAAAACTGCCTCCATTATCTGCTCGAGAGGTTATTTGAGATGACACAACCTCCTCATTGAAGGTTGTCAGATGCGGCTTAACTCCATTCTGTCGCTACCTCGGGATGAAAGGAGACCTCCGCTGCGCGTTTAATTATCCTTTTGTGCGCCCTCCATTAGCTGATAGGATTCATATCTAAAGAACGCATTATGATAATGGGGCGGTAATCTAGAGTTGCTCACGATTATGGCAAGTTTATACCTTAATGTTAATGGAGCGAGGGATGAGTCGTCGAATTAATCTAGCAATGTTAAGGAGATCTCATCTTCTTCAAGTTTAAGGTTAATTCAGTCTCCTGGTAATTTATTTAAGAATTTGAATGCTTTTATCGACTTTCGATTGGGTGGTTTAAAAATTATTGTGAACGAATCGTTATTAATTATTTATTTAGCACATATAGAGGATAGTGTTTCCGAATATATGGTTATCGCTCCGAAACCCTTTATACAATGCTGATCTGAGAATCTTCGTGCTTTTGCCGATGAAACGCTCGATACTTATGCAGACTGGATAGTCTCTTTCTATCTAATGCATCCAGGTGCATTAGTTTGGCTAAAGACTCTCACCCGAGGAGGATGTGCACTGAATAATACACTTTGTAGGTTTTCCACTTCTGGCTGGCAAATGGGGTTGATGAATTATTCGTAGTATACGTAATTATAAACGGTATTCTGTGCGAATACGAGGCCTGCAGATGTTTAATAAAATTAATAAATACTAAAAAATTAAAATTAAATATCCAAAATACGATTATTTTATTGTTTGATTTGTTGCTCTACAGTAATTTGTGCACACTTTAGGCTAATTAGACTTGACCTACAGTTTGACGTGGATTCCGAACCATTCAAAAACAGCCATGCCTGTGCCAGGATTGGAACCTGAAGCACCACAGGCCAGAGCTCTAGGCAATTGTGTTATCTCGGTATTCGTATCTCTGTAGTTGGACGTAGTAAATGGATTTTATAATATTATAAAACTTTTGCTCAATTAACATTTTTTCGGCGCCAAATTAAATATAATGGATCGAAAGGTGGGGAATAATCTTCACATTTTTTTAGTTTTTAAAATGAATAGAAATGCGCATTAAAAACAATCACAATATTATACAGACAAACTCATATGACAACACTATTATACAGACAAATGTTTACCTCAAATATGTATATTAGATTTATAAAATTAGTTAGTTAAAATTAGTCCCAGTTGGCAGTTGTTTAAGCTCTCTTCCATCTGTAAATTGACACATACCTACCGTCTCAGACACTGCTAAGCTTCTTAAAGTAAATGCAGTCGAATGCTGCTTTAGAACATCCATTTTACACAACCAAAACGAGACGGGAGAAGCGTTGTCGGAAAACCGCCTCCATTATCTCCTCGAGAGGTTATTTGATATGACACAACCTCCTCACTGAGGCTGTCAGATGCAACTCAACTCCATTCTATCGCCTTCAATTAACCTTTTGTGCGCCCGTCCATTAGCTGACGGGATTCATATTCAAAGAACGCATTATGATAATGGGGCGGTAATCTGCAGTTGCTCATAATTATGGGATGTTTATACTTTAATGGTAATGGAGCGAGGGATGAGCAGTCGAATTAATTCTAACAATGTTAAGGAGATCTCATCTTCTCCAAGGTTAAGGTTAATTTATTTGAGATTTTGAATGGTTTTATCGACACTCCATTGAGTGGTTTAAAAATGATTGTAAACGAATCATTATTAATTATTTATTTAGCACATATAGAGGATGGTTATCGCCTCACACATAGAATTCCATATATAATGCTGAACAGGGATTCTTTATGTCTTTGCCGCTGGGAAGACATAATACATTTGTTGACTGGATAGTCTCTTTGTGGAACTATAAACATTGATAAAGGGCTGCAAAACCTCTGGTGCACTTATCAGGATATTTATCCAAATTACTATGGTTTAATGTGTGTATAGTGTAGCAGCCCTCATCTCTTTATCCACTGTAATTAACGCTGAATCTGCTGCACATTATCAGATGAAAATTCTCATATAACAAAGAATTTTATATTTTGAAAACTGAGGACTGGGAACAAAATGACATTTTGATAATCTCATTAGCTGCTTTTATTAGCTGCTGCTTTTCAAATTTCCTGTATAGCTGAATTAAACAGGAGAAATAAATAAATATTAAAACATTAAGATTTAAAATTCTGACTTAAAATACGATGGATCAAAAATTTTCCAAAATAAGATCAATCTATTATGGTATCTTGCTATTCATATCTCTATAGTTAGATATAATAAATTGATATTATTATAATATTATAAAACTTTTTTTCAATTAACAGTTTTTATGACAAAACAATAAAATAAAACGGATTGAAAGGGCAAAAAGTCTTCAAATTGTTGTAGTTTATAAAATGAATAAAAATACACACATTAAAACTTATATGACCTTAATATTATGCAGAAAAATGTTTACCTAAAATTGAATTTCCTAAATTAGTTAAAATGAGTGCCAGTTAGCAGTCGTTCAAACAGTCTTCCTTCCATAAATTGACACATGCCTACCTTCTCAGCCCCCGAAAAGCCTCTTAAAGCAGATGCACCTGAATGCCGCTTCGGAATATCCGTTTCACACAACCAAAAGGAGACGGGAGCAGCGCTGTCGTAAAACTGCCTCCATTATCTGCTCGAGAGGTTATTTGAGATGA
>BPLQ01004429.1:418341-448761 GCA_021605075.1 Caerostris darwini
ACAACCTCCTCACTGAGGTTGTCAGATGCGACTCAACTCCATTCCGTCGCCTTAATCGGGATGAAAGGAGAGGCGCCTTCAATTAACCTTTTATGCGCCCGTCCATTAGCTGATGGGATTCATATTCAAAGAACGCATTATGATAATCGGGCGGTAAACTATAGCTGCTCCTCACGATGATGGGATGTTTATACTTTGATGCTAATGGAGCGAGGGATGAGTTGTCGAATTAATCTAACGATGTTGAGGAGATCTCATCTTCTTCAAGTTTAAGGTTAATTCCGTCTCATTCTGGTAATTCATTAAGATTTTGAATGCTTTTATCGACATTTCATTGAGTGGTTTAAAAGTTATTGGGAGTGAATCATTATTAATTATTTTTTGGCACATATAGAGGACGGTGCATTGTGTTTCCGAATGCAGGGTTATCACTTCGAAACCCCATATATAATGTTAAACTGAGAATCCTTAATCTATGCAGAGCCGATGAAAAACACGATACGTTTGTAGATTGGATAGTATCTGTGTTGAACTCAAGACTGTGAGAAGGGGCGTTGAAACCTTGCGTGACATCTATTGCGATTTATATCCAAATTGTGATGGCCTAATATGCGTACAGTGCATGTCGTGTCAATATGAGCAATATCTTTTAGTAAATATTTTTTATGGTAAAATTCTATATAATTATTGTATATGTTAGATTATATTATATGCGTGTCCCTTGGAAGGGGGCTGTTTGTTGGTCTCTGCACCAGACCGGATGGGTCACAGCTGAGGGTAAAGGGGATATATGTGGAAAGTATTTTAATTGGCAAGGGTCATAAAACACTTCGAGGCCAGATGGTCAAGAAATCAGTTGATCAAGACGGGTATTTGGATTTATGGCCGGGGATGCGTCTGCCCAACGGATATAGACTCTAATAGGGTGTGGGAAATCCCCCCCCCCCCACCCCAAAAATCAGCTATAAAATGGTGGTGATAGAAATCGCAAGAGGAGAGGGGGAAGGAAGAACCCAGAGAAGAGAGCAAGATGTAGAAGGACTGAAGACAGGAGATGACGAAGGGAGGGAGCTGCCCCCATCCCCCGTAATGACGTGCTGAAGGGCCCAGGAGAGAAAAGATGACACAAGTGGTCTCGGAGTGATAAGACCAAGTCTAGAGACCTCATGCCCGGCGCAAGGGCCCAATTAAACGGTTGGACCCTGTTGCCACGGTCTTTGAACAGTGATGCTAGATTTCTTTCGTCATGATGCATTTTGAGCCTGACTCTCGGTTTGAACGAGTTAGCTGAAGATCCTCTGGCTACAGCGTCTTTTGAAAAAAGGAAAACACTCTTCCCATGTTACATGATATGGACAACTTCCCCAGGTCTCCCGCCCGACACAATAGCTCCATGAGCGGTTGGCCCCCAACTGCTAAGACTTTGAACAATGGTGCGTATAGAACATTATTATCACTGAATCTTTAAGGTTGAAAAAAAAAAAAGGGGGAGCCCCTCTTTCCCAGCTGTAGTGGCAAGTTATGAACTGAAAGGTCTATCACCTTATTATTTTATTATTAAATATTCATTTAGGATTGCGGCAACTTGTATAAGTTATATTTTATTTAATGCATTATCCGAATTATACTTTTATTGATAATATTAATTAAATGATTTTAATTCAAGCTTACTATTGTAAATATTAATAAATACATTTTTGTTTATATTTTAAATTAGGAAATTTTGTCTGTGTGTTATTTCATGTGTGTTTCCTTTTCCACCTTATATAAGTCTCTGAAGGCATGCGAACTTGTTGATTTAAAAATGTGGTATGGGTTATTGCGGAATTTCATTATGGTTATCGTATAAGTTAAGTAAACGGTGTAGCTAGTTATTTCCAGAATTAGGTTTTTGTTTAAATAAGGTTTTAAAAGTAAATGACAACACCGCAGGCAACAGTTCTGATCCTTCTGATGGCCAATTAGCTAGCGCTCTGGCCTTTTGAATTTGAAGTCTGTGATACCAATCCTGGCGATGGCATGGATGTTTATTAATGTTGTTTGGAATCCACTTTAAATTGTAGGTCCATAGTAATTGTCCGTAGCCCTCGTGTGCTCAATATGACCAATCAAAAGAGCACTACCACCAGAAATTTTCCAAAATACGCTAAACTTATCGTGATATTCTGTAGATTCATGTAATAAATTGATAATATAATATAATAAAAGGTTTGCTCAATTAACAGTTTTTTGGCTCCAAATAAAATGCAATGAATTGAAAAGCGAAAAAAATGGTCTACACATCGTTGTAAATTTTAAAATAAATAGAAATTATTAAAACTCATGACAACAGTATTATACAGACAATTAACGTACATATGTATATTAGATTAATTAAATTGGTTAGTCAAAATGAGTCCCAGTTAACAGTAGTATAAACTGACTTTCATCCATAAATTGACACATACCTACCGTTTCAGCCACTGAAAATCTTCTTAAAGCAAATGCACCTGAATGTCGAAGATCTCTAGAACATCCGTTTTACACGACCAAAACGAGACGGGAGCAGCGCTGTCGTAAAACTGCCTCCATTATCTGCTCGAGAGGTTATTTGAGATTACTCAACCTCCTCACTGAGGTTGCCAGATGCGACTCAACTCCCTTCTGTCGCCTTCCTCGGGATGAAAAGAGACCTCCGCGGCGCGTTCAATTAACCTTTTGTGCGCCCGTCCATTAGCTGATAGGATTCATGTACAAAGAACGCATTATGATAATAGGGTAATCTATAGTTGCTCACGGTTATGGCATGTTTATACTTTAATGCTAATGGAGCGAGGGATGAGTCGTCGAATTAATCTAACAATGTTAAGGAGATCTCATCTTCTTGAAGTTTAAGGTTAATTCAGTCTCATGGTAATTTATTTAAGATTTTGAATGGTTTTATCGGCATTCCATTGAGTGGTTTAAAATTTAATGCGAACGAATCATTATTAATTATTTGTTTGGTACATTTAGAGGATGGTCATCGCTTCGAAACCCTATATATAATGCTGAACAGAGAATCCTTATGTCTTGCCGATGAAAAGCATGATACATTTGTGGACTGGATAGTCTCTCAGTAGAACTCAAGACAGTGATAAATGATTACGAAATCTCCAGTGTCACCTGTTGGGAATTTTATCCACATTATTGTGGCCTAATGTGGGTATAGTGTAGCACCCCTCCTCTCTTTCATGCACTCTCTCTATCGCTGAATCTGCTATATATTATCAAATTAAATCCTCATTTAACAATGAATTGTATATTTTGAAAACTAAGGATCGCGAACATAAAAGTGTCCCTTTGGCAATCTCATTAGAGACTCTTCAATTTGAAGTCAAACAAGTGATTTTGATATTTTCTGTATAGATGAATTAAACCGGAAAAACTTTTATTTGAAAGGGCAATAAAAGTTTGGGCCGGATATGCGTGTGGACTTGATTCAGTGTTGTTTGTGGATAGAAACTAAATTCTTTCTCAAAATAAAAACGCGATGTTTAGCTGCCATATTCATTAAAGACAGAAGTTGTGCAGTCAGAAAAACATAACACACAAAACACAATTATATAACAAATATTTACAAAATCATCTTAAAAGGATGTTTATTTAAGGGTCTTTGTACCCTCCGTCCTGCCTGGAACTCTCCACTCGACTCTTGTATCCTCCGTATTGCCTGGAAATTTTCACTCGACACCCCGTAATCCCTTTTCTCTTTCGCCCTGTACCATTATCGGTTCCAAGTCTAACGGGCGAAAAAAATATAGGTGCAAAGCCCGCATTTTAACGTATGAGTCAACCCGTCCTTGAAAGGAGGACCTATCAACTTTGAGTTCAAGGCTATAGCTTTTTGTGGAAATGCATGGTGGATCCTCACTGGACCCCTGTTATAGAATATATCAATTATACCTTCGATATAATTTAATATAAATTGGTAAACAACCTCGGTGAATTCTTTGCTCGTCGTATAGAAATGTAAGCATCCACTCATTGAGAAACAATGCCAAGAAGTTCATACTGTTTGAAAAGGTTGAATAAGAATCATCAGTATTCTTTTGTTAAACTTAATCTGCCCCATCCCTCTTTCTTAAAAAAATCATCTCATTCTATATTAATTTTAAAATTTTATTAAAGACAGAAACGGAACAGAATTACTAAATTTAATTCCAATGATTTTTTTCTTCAAAAAACAACAAAAAAAAAACCGAATTTAATTCATTAAAAAATTAATTTAATCATTAATGAAAGTTTCGTCCATCGCTAGACACTAAACATTTACTACCTCTTTATCAAAATATGAATGCAATATTTTCAAAAGAACGACTCATTCTTTGAGCATGCCTGCAAATTAAGCTACTTTTTCAGATCTTTTTAAAAAATGGTTGGGTTATTCAAACCGACGGTAAAAAATTTTTGAGGTACTACATATTGTACATGAAACAAAAGATTTATGTGTGTTTGTGTTTAAAAGAAAAAAGTTATTTTCTTCTTTAAATTTATATTTTTGTACCTGTTATGTAATCAAAAATAATTTTTCTGGCAAAAACTTTTATTTATTTATTTTATTTTATTTATTTATCTATATATATATATTTAATTTAATTTAATTTAATTTATTTGCTTTATTTTATTTTATTAATTTTTTATTATTTGTTATTTTTATTTATTTATCAATTAATTTTCAATTTTTATTTTATTTTTTCAATTATTTAATTTTTTAATTACTTTATTTTTTTAATTCATTTATTTATTTATTTATAATTATTATCATTTTTATTTCGATTTAAAATTATTTAATTTCAGAATTGTCAGAGAAATGTTTTTATTTGATTTTTTTAATTTATTTTTATTTGATTTTTATTCATTAAGGAATAATTCATAAAAAATTGGGTGAGAGATTTAGAATTGCTTTTTATTAAATTGTAAAAATTTTCTTGAAATTAAAATGGTAATAAATTTTTATCTTTTTATCTTTTTTTTAGAATTTTCTGTGATTGTGTTTTTTTTTTTTAAACATTTTTTGTTAACTTACTTAACTTTAAAAAAAAAACTATTTAATGTCCTTATAAATTAAAACGGAAATCGATTTTTTTTAATTAGGTGACTGATACTATATAGCATTTTACATATTTATTTTTTACATTGTAAATTCATTTTTTTTTGTAACCCAATTTTAATTTATTTTACATTCACATTTGCTTGTTTGTTTATATTATCTTTTTAATCCGGTTTTGTTTATCGTAAATATTTGAGTGAACATTATTAAAATATTTTATTTGTTTCTGAAAATACTCGTTATGGTAAAATAGTAAATTTTTAATTTTTTTTTTTTCATTATGTTTTTTGGTTTGCTTTGAACATTAATTAAAAAATATTTTTTTTTTAACATTCTGCATTTTTCTTATTTACAGAGTTAACTCCAGTTTTGCAGTAACAGAGTGAATTAAATATTTGTGTTGTTCTTTTTTGTTTTCTTTTCGATACAATTTAAAATAAATGCAAGAAAGGATATTTTTTAAATTAAAATTTTCTCTTTAGTTGACATTTAATAGATATTGATTTAGTTTCAAATTTACTTAAAGTCACTATTATTTAAAAATTTTATTGATTTTTTTCTATTGAACCACAAATAATATAAAACATTTTATATAACTGCACGATTCAATTAATAGCTTTACACATTTTATTTTTATTGCACAAATATACAATATTGTGCACTCTGCTGAAGCAATTTCATCGAGTTTCGCCAGAATTTAGTTTTCTTTTAGTTTCAACATTTTTTAGAAGTTTTATATTTCGATTTCGCTGCTATATTAAAACTGCATTCATTGTGATGGTAAAACATTGTCAAACAAAGTATAATAAATTAAAAAGTGTTATTTTGTAAAAAAAGTTTATATTACACTTTCAAACGTTTTCGAATGATGAAGTGTTTAGTTAATTATCATTAGGTTAAGGTTATTTCTTAATTTCTTAATTCACTATTTCAGTATATTTTTCTTATTCAAATAAAAAAAAGTATGACTTCATTGAAGCTAGTGATTGCCAGTAAAACTCTTCTTATAAGTGTAACTAGTTACGAGTGATCAGTTTTCTAGATCAAAAGTTATAAAAAGGTTATATTCAAAAATATCACAAGATCGGCTAGTAAATATATTATTGATTGGTATAAAAGACGATATACAATACTTTAACTGTTGATTATGTATATGTATATATGTATATCCGTCGACCTACTGGCAAATTTTGAGACAATAGATGGTATCAATTTTTTACAGGATAGGGTTGTCAACCTTACGCCCAACAGTCATATTAGACAGTGACCTATAGTTTAAAGTGGATTACAAACCGCTACAAATATCCAAGGTACAGCTGAGACTTGAACCCGAAACCTTTGACACCGAGCGCCAATCACTCTATGTAGCGGGCTCCTAATGAGGATTAGAGTATTTTTTGAACCACTACATATAGTATATAAAACAAAAAAATTATATATGTTTGTGTTTAATAACTTTTAAAATTTGAAGATCAATTTTCTTCTCTAAATTCTTTTTTTTTTTTTTTACGTTCTGTGTAACCAAAAATCCATAAAAAAATAGTTTTTTATTACAAAAAAAATTATTTAATTATTTTTTTTTTTAAATTTCGGTCTAAAATTTATTTCCAGAATTGAGAGAAAAAAATATGAATGGAAACTAACATCCTAACTCTTTCCCTTTTTTTTTCCAATTCCTATTTAATACTTTTTATTTGATTTGTATTCATTAATAAATAATTTGTAAAAAATTGGGTGAACGAGATTTAGAATTGGTTTTTATAAAATTGTAGAAATTTTCTGGAAATTAAAATGGTAAACATTAGAAATTTTTGTGATTGAGATTTTTTAAGACATTTTTTGTCAACTTACTTAACTTTTTTTCAAAAAATAACTTTTCAATGTCATTATAAATTAAAACCGAAATGTATTTCGTAATTAGATTACTGATACAACACAACATTTTACATATTTATTTTTTACATTGTAAATTCTTTTTTATTTATATTCCAATTTTAATTTATTTTGCAGTAGCAGTTGCTTGTTTGTTTATGTTATCTTTTTGATACGGTTTTGTTTATCGTAAATATTTGAGTGAGCATTATTAAAATTTTTTATTAGTTTCTGAAAATACTCGTTATGTTAAAATAGTAAATTTTTTTTATTATCTTTTTTTGATTTGTTTTGAACATTAATTAAAAAATATTTTTTTTTTACATTCTGAATTCTTCTTATTTGCAGAGTTAATTCAAATTTTGTTGTAACAGAATAAATTAAATATATTTTTTTCTTTTTTTTTCTTTTTGATACAACTGTGATTAATTTAAAATAAATACGAGAAAAGATACTCTTTTTAAATGTAAAAATTGTATATTTTCAATTTTGTTGACATTTTAATTAGAATTGTCTTAGTTTCAAATTTATTTGATGATACTATTATTTAAAAATATTATTGATTTTTCTATATTAAACCATAAGGTGGGGCCTAAATGGTAGAGTGTCTAGCGCTCTTGCTCTCGGTACCACAGGTTTCGGGTTCGAGTCCCGGTGGTACCATGGATGTTTGTAGTGGTTCGGAATCCACTTTAAACCGTAGGTCCCGGCCTAATATGATCGTAGAGCGTTGCGGGGGCATTGTTACTCGGCGTCAGTGGCTTATCTACAAACGCGCCCCCTGGGTGCGTAACGTCCGTGCAGCGCTTGCCTTAAGGCATCCAAGACCAAGCTGTCTAAGTGTTTGCCAGCTGCATTAGAAAAAAAAATATTAAACCATAAATAACGTAAAACATTTTTCATAGCTGAATGATTAAATTAGTAATTCAACACATTTTTTTTTTGTTAAAATACACAACATTCTGCACTCTGCTGAAGCCATTTCATCGAGTTTTGCCAGAATGTTTTTCTTTTATTTCCAATACCTTTTAAGGAGTTTTATATTTTGATATTGCTGCTGTGTTTAAACTGCATTCATTGACGATCGTAACGCATTGCCAAGCCATAGTGCTATTTTCTAAAAGAAGATTTTATCAAGCTTTCTAGCATTTTCGAATGATGAGGTTTTTAGTGAATTACCAATATGTTAAGACTATTTCTCCGATTTATTTTGCACTATTCGTATATGTTTATTCAAATATACATAAGTAAAAAATACTTAACTTCCCCGAAGCTTGGAATCACCAGCGTCATATATGTAAGAATATTCTGCACTCTTCTTATATAGTATGTGTTAAAATTATTAGTTAGTTAAGAGCGATTCATTATCTAGATTAAAAATTATGAAAAAGTTACATTCAAAAATATCATAAGATCGGGTAAGTTTTTTTTCCAGATCACAATTGGTAGTCAGCAACATCTAAGATCAAGTCTAGGAACCTGTGTGGTCTCATTGGAAGGAGGGAAAGGGAGTGGGCAGCTTCTGTTGTGATGGAGCACCCGTAGGTAGAAGCCTGACTTGGTTCCGAGTCGCTGAAGAAGGAGGGCTACTTTCGGGAGAACTGTTAGGGAAAACTGCCTCGCATTTGCGTATCGTATGAGAGAAAACACGAAAAAGTAATACCAGGTAGTCCGACTGACGACGCAAGTTGGTTAACATTCCAAAGGCCATCGAATTTCCTCATTTTTTGAAACAATGTCTACAACAAAGTCACCAGCGGATGGATCCTCCGCCCTAATGCTCAAAAATGGCGAGCGTTGCCACTGATCGAAGAGTCAGGCAGATTGGCTAGTAAATATATTATTGATTGGTAGAAAAGACGGTAGACAATACTTTAACTGTTGATTATATATATATATATATATATATAACTCCCTGGCATGGCAGCCCATAGTGGGTCAAGGCCATCTGCCTATTAGCAGATTTGAGACAGGATAAGGTTTCTTTTTTACAGGTTGGGTTGTCAGCCCCACGCCCAACAGTCATATTAGGCAGGTACCTATGTTTATGTAGATTCCGAACCACTACAAACATATATATATATTGGTTAAACATTAGGCCTTATATTTCACATATATATATATACCATGAATAGGCCACTGATGGGCAATGAAGGTAGAGCATTTCCTTCTAGAATAAGGAAAAGGTGGGGACTCTTTAAGGGCACGGTCAAATGTTTCACCGACCTTGAAAATGATAATTTTCTATAGCAATAAAATCTTATTTATATTAAAAACTTAATTTCAATATCTATTTCAAGATAAGAAGTACTTATCTTCTTGTTCCAAATCATGTCAATATGTATATATTGGTTGAACATCGGTGGGCCTCGTGTTTCACATATGTATACCCTGAATATGGCCATCCCTGATGAGCAAATGAGGGTAGAGCATTTCTTTCTAGGAGAAGGTGGGACCCCTTAAGAGCACTGTCAAGTGTTCCACCGACCTTGATGATGATAATTTTATACAGCAATAAAACCCTATTTAGATTAAAAACCCAAGTACTCTGTATCTTGTAATGGATATCGAAATCACGCTCTTCTTTTATCAGCTATGAATACCGTGTTATTCCAGCATGATGACGCCGCTCCTGCTTAAATGCATCTCTAGTTATCTCTTTCCAATGAAAAAAAAATAGGCCGTCATTTACTGCTGATTATATCGTCCAATAACGGCACAGTTGGCTATCGCTGTTGCGTAAACCACAATACCCTATTAATCTGCGCGATGACATAATGGCAATCGAGCCTTCTTTTATTGCGCGCATCGAAGACAAGTGCATTCAGTGGGCATTTCATCAGTGCGCTGTCAGTGGTGCGGGCTCGTTGACCCTTTTTTCCTGCCGCTCATTAGAAAGCGGGGCCGGGAGAAGAGAGATGACGCCCTGCCGGGGGCGTTGTTTTGTGTCAATATTTTGCTTCGGTTGCGGTCTCCGGGGATATTAGTTATTTTCTGCAGAGATGCACTCCTTTTTTCCACTCTGTGAAAGCAGGTGGAAGGTTTTTTTCTCTGGTAATAAGCTGGATATTTTTTCTTTCTTTTTTTTTTCTTTCTGTGTTGTGGTTCGTTGGTAGCGTAGATTACAAATAAGAGTGTGGAATTTTTCTGTTTTGTTAGACTTTTTGGAGGTTTATTCTTAATGCAAACACAATAGATAAAAAATGTGGTATTTTATAGAACACCTTTAAGCTTTAATCTCCTATAACAATAAGTTGAACCTAACGATAACGCACTAAACCGAATCTTTAACACTCATTAAACACTAAAAAATCGCAATAACCCTTTCAAAAATATACTACAATAACCCATACCACAAAATAAACCAATGCAGTTTTGAATCCCTTCAGAGATTTATGCAATTCAGAGAAAAATTGCGTGATTTTAAATATAAATAAATTGTTTTTGTTAATATTCACAATTTAAATGGTTAAAATATGTCGTATAATTGTCATTCTATTAGCACAAGGGATTTTTTTGAACGGATCGGATTCGCATCCGGTAAGGACTAGTGGCCGTGAAATTACAAGGGACACGTAAAATATACCATCACAATATATGTATTATATAATAATTACAACAATTTTACCTGAATGTAAGAAATATTTTTAAATAAATATTGACAAGACAAAATATTGATACAAAAGTTTTGAATCATTCACTTTTGAAAAGTAATCAAGTTTTTAATGAATTTTAATAAATTACCATTTTTACAATCCTTGTCGTCAGGCTGTTTCCTATCGTCATGCTGTTTTGGCCCTTTGACCTAATGTCATTCCACCAGAACGGTAGACATATAACAGATCCAGAGTTACTGAGAGCTGATCACTAGCTGCATTGTATCCACCTTTTGTCTTGGTAATAAGAAAGCGAATTCCACCAAATATGACATCTTTGAGGGGGGAAGTTAGCCTCTTCCTCAATTCATTCCTTTTAAACCGAAGGAGTTCGCAATAAGCGGATTAATCGTATCCATCCTTCACAAAGATACTATCCAATTCTACCACTAAATGCATTTTATAAAGATATGTAGTTCGCATCTCGCATAGGACTGGCGGATAATGCATTATTTGTTAGAGTTTAAGTAGCACGGTTCAAAACCGGTCAAGAGATACCCATTAAATTTAAATGAATCTCTTGGGGTTGTTTGTTTAAATTTCTGTAACAAAATATAGATACATTATTCTTTAATAAGGAATCTAGAAGGCTGGACACTTGCACGATATCAGTGTCTGGATTACAAAGGGCAGGAAATTATATATTGCATAGAACTGCATCTATATTTTAATGTAAATTAAGATAAATATACAATATGTATGTGTATTTCATAACATATTAAAAGTGTGTTGAGTGTATGTACTAACGATGCACTATGTGTATTTACTAACTGAACTAATATTCATTCAGTGAAAGTCATGCAACATCCCTAGCGTGGTACATCTTCAATAACGCTGGAGCTATTACCCAACTGCTAAAGCAATGATAAATGGCTTCCTGTTAAATGGACTGAATATGAAATAAAAACAATAAACAAAGTTCCAAGGGAGAATGTATTTCGAAATCGAGTAAAAAATCAAGAGTTTTATTGCGGGTTCATCAAGAGAAACTTGTTTAAATCCGAAAACTTCTATGTCTATGATGTGGATGAGATCAATAAATATGTTGACGGTAGCTGTTCAACCTTATCATGAATTACGTAAATTTCATTGTTTATAGTGCGCGTGTGCACATTCTTCTGTTTTGTATATAAGGCGAAGTAAGTCAAAATCTAGGCTCAAAGGCTGGACAGTAGGCTTTTTTGTGAAGTGGATGGCAGGGGTGTGCGAATTCTCAGGTGTTTCACCCTTAGAGACTTTCAAAAGTTGTGGCGGTAAAGCATAGGTGCACGTTGGTAACGTTAAATCTGCTATATATCTGCCATAATAGAGATGAATGTCAATTATTTTAAAGCAATAACTACAACATTGTATATTAAGGTGTCTATGTGTGTATGAATCATGAGAAATATTTTAAATCAAAGAGTTCATATTTAGAGCAAATCGAAATTCTCTTTTTTTACACAAACTTCAAAGTTATTTTCATTCATTTCAAAATTTCATTTTTCAACATCAATATAAATTTGCCATTTTATTTTCAACGAAATTTAGATTTCAATTCCACCAAACGGCATTCACTACAAAGACAGCGTCCACGGTTGTGATTGAATTTAAAGTCAACCGAGTCTGAGTTTGCAAAGCAATTCACTTCCAAAACCATTTTTACCAAACCGAAAGTCTGAAACTTTTATTTTGTTGCTCAAGGTAGGGATGTCCCGGATTTATCCTGCTATTGAATATTTTTTCCAAGACAAGGAATGACAAAAAACAGGACAATATTTTTTTTTAAGCACCCGATTTCTTTTGAAGAACAGGCGATTTTTCTTATACGAATGACTTTGCTTATGTTTCTCCTAAAATATTGTAAAATGTCAACAAATTGTTCGGATTAGATTTATTTTTTTTGTATTTGATACAAAATATATAATATATATATTTATAAATATTTATCTCAATAGATATTTTATTTTTTAAATTTTTATCAATTTTTTTTTCTGTTATTAGATATATTAATTGCAGAATGCCATGTGCATTGTAGCTGTCATTTTTAAAAATTTATTTTATTACTCAATTATATGGGCCTGATGGCCGAGTTTCGAGTCCTAACGGTGCCATGGATGTTTGTAGTGGTACGGAATCCACTTTAATTCGTATGGTCTCGAAACAATTCCCCTCAAGTAAGCTAAGCTGCATAAATTTCTTTTTAAATGTTGGAATTAACGTAAACAAATCCCTCTCACGCCCCCCCCCCCAAAAAAAAAATCTTCTATCCCTCATTTTGAGAGGCACATTGTATCTACTAACTGGACTAATATGCCTTAAGTGAAAGTAATGCAACACCCCTAGGGTGGTACAACTTGAATAAGGCTGGAACTACTACCCATCTGCTAAAGCAGTGAAAAATGACCTTTTGTTAAATAGCCTGAATATGAAGTAAAAACATTAAACAAAGTTCTTGAGGCGAATATAATTCGAAATCCAGTAAAAATATGAGGAGCTTTATTTTCAAAGGATAAGACTGAAAAAATGGATCTGAAAACTTCTGTGTCTATGATGTGGATAGATGCAATAAATATGAGGGCTGACAGTAGCCTTAAGTTTGGCGTGAATTGAATGGCAGATGTATACGAATCACCGGATGTTTCATCCTTAGAGACTTTCAAAAGTTGTTGAGGTAAAATATAGGTGAATTGTAACACTTTGGTAACGCTAAATCTGCTACATATCTACAGTACTAGAGGTAGCTATAAATTATTTTAAAGAAATAACTACACCATGGTATTTTAACATGTATGCTAAGGTAACTAAGTGAATCTGAATCTTGAGAAATATCTTAAATTATAAAGTACATAAATTCGGAATTCTTTTTTTTCACAAACTTCAAAGTTATTTTCCTTCAATTTAAAATTAAATTTTTCAAGATCAATATAAATTTGCCTTTATATTTTCATCGAAATTTAAATTCCAATTCCACCAAACGGCATGTACTACGAAAACAGTGTCCACGGTTGTGATTGAATTTAAAGTCAACCGAGTCTGAGTTTACAAAGCAATTCACGACCAAAACCATTTTTTTCCAAACCGAAAGTCTGAAACTTTTATTTTGTTGCTCAAGGTAGAGATGTCCCGGCTTTATTCTGCTATCGAATATTTTTTCCAAGACAAGGAATGACAAAAAACAGGACAAATTTCTTTTCTTTTTAAACAACCGATTTATTTTGAAGAAAAGGGAATTTTTCTTATAAGTATGGCTTCGCTTATGCTTCTCCTAAAATATTACTAAAAGTCAAAAAATTGTTCGGATTAAATTTATTTTTTTTTGTATTTGATACTTTTCTCTCGATAGATAATTTATTTAAAAAATTTTTATCACTTGTTTTCCGTTATTGGATATTTTAACTGCACAATGCCATATATATTATAGCTGTCATTTTTTAAAATTTCTTTTATTACTCAATTATATGGGCCTTCTGACTGACTTTCGAGTCCCTGCGGTGCCAGTAGTGTTTGTAGTGTTTCGGAATGCACTTTAAATCGTAAATCCCGGTCTAATATGAGTACTTCGCTTCACTTCACTTCACTTCACTACACTACACTACACTACACCACACCACATCACATCACATCACATCACTGTGCCTAAAGTAGTGTGATGTAGTAGTTACTAGTACTGCCCCATACAAGTCCTATACTGTACTAATACTGCCCCTTTACAGTTTGGGAATGATGTGGGTGGGAAGAAATCTGATTGGGCTCTGTGATCTCTGATTGGGCTCTACGGTCTCATATGAGAATGGGACCTAGGGCTTAAAGTGGTTTCCAAACCACTACAAACATCCATGGCACCTCCGGGATTCGAACCCGAAACCTGTGATTCTGAGCACTAGACACTCGGACATCAGGCTCCATGTCTAATATGACTGTAGAGCGTTGGCCGCAGGACTAACAACCCTACTCCGTAAAAAGAAAAAAAAAACATTATTATGCTTTGAGATCAGTGCCAGACATGACGCTGTTGAGCAGCTGATATGATGATGGTCAAGTGACAACGCTCGGGACACAGGTTTCGGGTTCGAGTCCTGGCAGTGCCATGGAAGTTTGCAGTGCTTCGGAATCCATGTTAAGCCGTAGGTTACGGTCGAATATGACTGTTGGGAGTAGGTCTGACATACCCCATAAGAAAAGAACCCCCCGTCTCGAAATTCACTAATAGGCAGACGGCCTTGGCCCACCATGGGGCTGGTTGCGCCGATGATGATGAATCAATTTTATATTATAAATTAAATGGATATTTTGAAAAGTTGTACAAAATTATACAAATATATTAAATTATAACTTTTTAAATTTTATATTTATTTTAAATAGTTTTATTTCTCTATTAGTAAATATTTAAAATGAAATGTACAAAGTGATTCATATAAATAATGCTGATACTTAAACACCTTTCTTTATTATTAAAAATTCGTCTATCTATTTATATTATAAAAAATAATTTTTTTCATTTAATTCTTATACAAACACAATTTTTTATATGATAAGATATACATATGATATATTTACTCATTAACGATAAAAAAAGAGCAATTTTTAATAATAATAAATATTATTCAAAGAATTTTTACTTGTTTTTGAATAATTTATTTTGTTAATTGTTACTGTATGCTATATTGGTATTTTGTTCATTATTTTAAAAATATTAATTTCTAATGAAATATTTAATATTTTTTTCTGATTTTTCTTTTATTTAACAAACGCATAAAAGAAAATGAACTATTATTAAAGTGTTCTTAGAGGAATTGAACTCGAATTTCTTTTCAAGTACAAAATTCTATAAGCGATTTAATTTTATAATTCATTGTTTATAAAAACTTTACAATCAAAATTTTTCAATTTCAAAAAAAAAAAAAAAACATTAATAAAAATAATAATAAATGCCGGAAAATAATAAAAACTGGGTATCGAAAAATGAATATTTGAAAATACTAAAAATATATTCATTTAAATATTTACCTTTGTAGGCCTAGATAACTAACACATTAAAAAACAGTAACCAAATTTAAATGAATTCTTTTGTATTTCTAGTAAACAATTTTTATTAATAAATTTATTTATTTAATTTATATATTTTAGGAATATTATTTTTTTAGCTAATATGGCTGCAGAATTTTGCAGAAAAAAATCTTTTTCTATGATAAAAAAAACAACCTTACTTTAGAAAAAAATTTATTAAGCATTGAGAAAAAATAAGATTACATACCATTTAAGAATTTTCAAAATATATTTTTGAAAAGAATATTTAAAATAAATAAAATATAATGTTATGCATTCACCTTTCGAAAAAATTTATATGAGCTAATGTCGTAAATTTGATTGGCTTGAAGTTTATAATGTAGTTAAAAAATAAATTTTAATTTCACGGAAGAATGATGGATAATAGTTGATAAAAACAGGGTCTAGTGTGTTTCTGTTATACTAATATTATGAAAAAAAAACCTTTAAAACTTGTGCTGCAGTCGATCTATTTAGCATAAAACTCTTATGAATTTATTTTAAAGGCAATAAAATTAGAACAAAAAAATTTAGCATAAGATCTTTTTAAGAAAGTCGGTGCCAAAATTTAAAAGTTTAATTTTTTTTAAATTCAAAATGAAAGAAAAAATGTAATATAAATTTCACCAAAACAGAAATGAAACAAAAGCGATAAAAATTGCCTTTATTTTTTATTCTATGTTTTTAATCATATTTATACTTGTGTCACTGTTTTTATAACATTTCCAGATTGATTCATTTTAAAAACAGTAAAATTAGTAACATTAAATTACTTACCACAAGAGCATACCATTTTACCAACAAATATCATCTCATTTTAAGAAAATTATTGCCAGAAGATACAAACTTTGCCATTGTATTTTATTGTAAAATTTTTTTCATTGTTATAAATAACGTTATTTTTTTTTTATTTACAAAAAATCATCCTTAAATGAATTTAAAAATTAAAATATTTAAAACTAAAGTTACTTTGTAATTGCATTTCTTGAAAAAATTTTGAATGTTATAAATAACATTAAAAATCTTTTTTTAATTAAAAAAAAATTAAGCCGATATATTTACTTCAACATTCAAAGGAATTTATTTTGAATATAAAATTAAAATTACTTTGTCATTGTATTTTATTGTACTATTTTTTTCAATGTTATAAATATACTTAAAATCTTTCTTTAACTTTAAAAAAATTAAACTGGCATATTTACTACAACATTCTTAAATGAATTTATTTTAAATATAAATTTAAAATTAGTTAAGAATAACTTATCATAAAATGCTGTATTCTATTTTTAAAGTCACTGCTAAAAAATTCCACAGCTTAATCTGTCAAATTCCTTACGGAATCAAGAAAATGAAGTATTAATTTCAGTAAAAAAAGGCATTGAACAAAAAAAATAATAATCCAAGCATATAAAATTACTTTGTATTTTCTTCTACGAGTTTCATCACAGCTACTACTTCCTTTTCTAGGAGATTTTTTTCAAGATTCGTGTCACAATTGCTTTAGTTACCATAACATAGCATTTCCGAATTCATAAACAGTATAAAATTAAAATTACTTCTAATTGTATTTATTGTAGAATTTTTTTCAGTGTTATACAGAACATTGAAAATCTTTTTTTATTTAATAAAAAAAATTTCTTTACTTATTCTTCTTCTTTTCTTTCTATTTCTTTATTATTATTCTTTATTTATTACAACTTTCTTGAATGAATTTATTTTAAATATAAAATTAAAATTACTTTGTCATTGTATTTATTGTACAATTTTTTTAATGTTATAAATAATATTAAAAATATTTTTTGTATTTAAAAAAAATTAAAAACTGCTTTATTTGCTACAACATTCTTAAATAAATTTATTTTAAATATAAAATTAAAATTAAGTTGTCATTGTATTCCTTGTATAATTTTTTCCAATCTTATACAGAACATTTAAAATCTTTTTTATAATTTAATAAAAATTGAAAACTGCTTTATTTACTGCAAGATTCTTAAATTAATTTATTTTAAAAATAAAATTAAAATTACTTTATTTACTGTATAATATTTTTCAATGTTATAAATAACATTACAAATCTTTTTCTAATTTAAAAAAATTAAACTGGTTTATTTACTACAGCACTTTTAAAGGAATTTATTTTAAATATAAAATTAAAATTAGTTAAAAACAACTTGTCATAAAATGCTATATTCTTTTTTTAAAAGTCACCTCTAAAAATTTTCGACAACTTTATCTGTTAAAAATTCATAACGAAATCAAGAAAGAAGTATTAATTTCAACAAAAAAAGTCAGAAAAACATAAAAAAATTAATCCAATCACATAAATTTTTTTTACTATTCTTCTGCGAGTTTTATCACAGCTAGTACTTCCTTTTCTAAGACATTTTTTTTAAGATCCGTGTCACAATTGCTTTAGTTGCCATAACACAACATTTCCGAATTCATAAACAATATAAAATTAAAATTACTTTGTCATTGTATTTATTATAGATTTTTTTGCAACGTTATAAATAACATTAAAAATCTTTTTTTTATTTAATAAAAACTGAAAACTTCTTTATTTATTACACCATTCTTAATTTATTTTAAATGTAAAAAATTAAAATTACTTTGTCATTTTATTTATTGTACGATTTTTTCAATATTATAATTAAAATAAATATTTTTTTATTTAAAAAAAATTAAAAACTGGTTTATTTACTACAACATTCTTAAATGAATTTTTTTTAAATATAAAATTAAAATTACTTTGTCATTCTATTTAATGTACAGTTTTTTTCATTGTTAATAAATAACAATAAAAGTCTGTTTTTTTATATTTAAAAAAATTAAAATCTGGTTTATTTACTAAAACATTCTTAAATTTATTTTAAATATAAAAAAATTACTTTGTCATCCTATTTATTGTACAATTTATTTATTATCTTTTTTTATTTAAAAAAATTAAAAATTGGTTTATTTACCACACCTTTTTTTATTTTAAATATAAAATTAAAAGTACTTTGTCATTGTATTTATTGTAAAAATATTTCAATTTTATAAATAACATTAAAAATCTTTTTTTTTATTTAAAAAAATTAAAAACTGGTTTATTTACTAAAACATTCTTAAATAAATTTATTTTTTTAATATAAAATTAAAACTAGTTAGAAACAACTTATCATAAAGTGGTATATTATTTTTTTAAAGTAGAAAAAATACTCTACTACTTTTTTCTACTGTAGAAAATCTCGGCAGCTTTATCTGCCAAAAATTCATTATGGAGTTAAGAATGAAGTATTAATTGCAATAAAAAATGCAGATAAACATAAAAAAATTAATGCAAGCATATAAAATTCCTTTGTATTTTCTTCTGCAAGCTTTATCACAGCTATTACTTCCCTCTCTAAGAGATTTTTTTCAAGATTCGTGTCACAATTGCTTTAGTTGCCATAACACAACATTTCCGAATTCATAAAACAAATGAAGAACACTTGTAAAAATGACCTCTAGACAAAATGACCCTTTCTGGTGTTTCTATATAAAGATTTATTTCACGCCGAAAAAGAAGCCCAAACAAATATATAGAATATCTTCTTTATTCTCTTTCTTCTTCACTAAAGATAATGAAATCATTTTTAATGTTTTGGATAATGATACAAAGTAAAAGAATGGCATAATAAAAGAGTACAGTAGTTTTGAAATTCATGAAAACAGTTTTTATTTGTTCTGAAAATTCAGAAATGTAATTTGCTATAATAAATAAAGTAATTCTTGACGCAAGTTTTTAAAAATTTTGCTTAGAATGGTTAGTAATCTTAGAATAAAAATGAAAATATTATTTGTTATGCACATAATAATTGTTTTTCATGATGAATTCTATTTTAAGTGGGTAACAATATTTATTTAGCTCAGCATTCGAATTTGTATTGATAATATATTAGAATGAAAAGATTTCATCTCCATTATGAATTCATGTTTAAAACTAATGTAATTCATTAAACCTGTTTAATTTAATTCATGTTACATAAAAAACAATATTTAATTATTCATGTCTGTAATAATAATATTGCTTGTTATTTTTAATAACACAATTATTTTGAAATTTAGTTTCAACAAGTTCATTTATAATATTTTTGATTAATTTAATTTTTTTTTAAAAAATCTATCTTATTTGTATTTCCTTTGAATATGTATGTAATAGTAATTTTCAAATTTCTTCTTTTAGCTCATGCTTATTAATTGCTTATAAGAATCCGATTTTAATTCAAAGGCACTTTTTTTTCGTACAGTGCGTCGAAAAGGTTTTCACAATATAAGACCAAAATAAGAAATATTAACGATAAAAAAAATTTTCAAATGTTTGCAGCATGGAAATAAATTTCGTTTGTTCTAAAAATTCCGATTTAGTTTACTAGCTTGAGAATTTTTCACCTTAAAGTTTTTTTAAATATTTATAAGCCTAAATAAATCCCACAAAAGTTTTCGCATATGAAATAAATTCGCATCAAAATTGTTTGATTATTCATTTTAGATTAAAATTAAGAAATATTTTTGTATAGAACATTAAATAAAGTCATCTGCTAGAATATTTAGTTATTTTCCTCTAGTATTTATTTATATAATTAGAATATCTAGCTAACTGAAGAAAAAGTTAACATACTTCGTTAGAAATTCATAAATTAATTTTAAATATCCTTTTAGAAAATGTTTATCCCAATAAATACATTTAAATTATTCAGTTGTAATTAACGTATTTTACATAATTAACATTATTTATTTTATTTAAAGTTGATAATTAACGTTATTTACATAATTAACATTATTTAAATTATTCAGTTGTTTCTTTAACATTTCAACACTTCAAAAGATTCCAACAAATTTATCTCTTTTAATGAAGCTCATCAATATTCGACAAATAAAAACAAATTCAACATTCTTTTATAAAAGATATCAAGAATCGAAGAAATTTATGAAAAAGTCCAAAAATAAACAGTTCAAAGAATAATTTGATCAACCAGAAACCATCACCTGTTGACAACAAAGAAATCTTTCATTGCTGTAAAGAATGGAAGTCTTCAAACTACATTTGAATTCAAAAACATGAACAAAAAAATGTTTTTCCATGTCAGAACTGTTGGTGGAAGCCTTTTAAATATATTTGGAGCTAGAGGTTGCATAATAGTGTAGAGAAAATTCAAAGGCGAATTTCAAATAGAAAACTTGCCTCTCTCTATTCGTTAAATATGGTTATGGAATATTTATTTTATGAGGATGTATTGGGTAAATTTGAAATTGTTGATGACATAGATCAATAAATTTATATTATCCTGCACTGTATTTTAAAATCATCAACCAAAAATCTAAGTCAGCAGAATACTTTGAAGTTCTGTCTTGATTAACGATCCTAAGCATACTGTCTTTAATGTTCGATTGTGTTCGATTAGTAATTGTAATTCGTATCAAAATGTCTCCTTAGTCTTCATATTGGAACCCAGTAGAAAATATTTTATCATTAAAAAATAGAATTCGAAAACGTTACATTTCTTTAATGCACCAGTGAATATTTACAATAGAACGAAGTGGTCTAAAATTTTATGTTCCATAGTTTTAATCTAGTTTAAAGTAATTAAAAAGTGTTTTTAAAACTTATGGGCAAACAATAAAGTATTAAAAATTATTTAAAAATAAGTTGAAAACTTTTATTTAAATTAAAAATTTCTTATGCTAAACCTTCAGCAGTTTTGAATAGCATTCATTCGTTCCTCATGCATTATTACATAATTAAAAGAAAATTTTAATAAATTTTTTTAAAATTCTTTTTAAATTGCGTCAAAGCAAAAATTTACATTACTTGACTTAATGACTTTTTTTATCTAACAATTTATATTAATAGCAAGTCTAACAAAAAATTTTACTGATCACTATTTTCAAAACTATACTTTTGAAATACTTAAATGTTTAAAAAATTTTTAAATGTTAAAGATTATTATTTAATTTATAAAACTCAATAATATTTATGTACCAAAATAATTTTGATTAAAATTTAAAATTGATAGCTATAATTTTCTAGAATATTTTTAAAAACTATGGTACTTTTATATTTTATAGTAATAATTCTATAATAATAGAATTATTACAGAAAAAACATTTTACTAAAAGAAATACTTACATAAAAAAATAATACTTTTTATTTTTTTTATTTTTACAGATTATTAATTTTTCTTCAAGCTGTTTTGAAAGAAATATTAAGGCTTAAAAACACTTTTTTATGCATTCATATCCCTATAACCTTTTATAAATAAGTTTTGTCATAGATTTGATTAATTAGCTTTAAATTATTCAATTATTATAATATGATAATGGATATACTAAAACACTGTTTTTTTTATTATATGCTGTATGTATACTTCCTAAAGATGTTTAATAAATTTAATATTTTTATTATTTTTATTTCTTTTCATTATCTAATTGAATCTACGTCATTGTTTTTCGATGTAAAATATACATATTTATAAAAAAAAATTATAAAAGGCTTTTATAATTTTTCTATCATTTGTCTTAATTAATCTATTTTAATCTTGTTAAAAAATTCTTACGTTAATTGTTCTTAATCCTTTCATTCCTTATATTACAAGGACACTTTCTCGCTAGTATTTATATAAATAATTAAAATGTTTCAAGAAAGGAGATTATTTTTCCTTTTAATTTATGTATTATTTTTTTTGGAAGTTATTAATTAAAATACGGGTTAGTTCGCAGACTTGGCGTTCAAGTACCAAATAAATATTTTAACTATCCCTTTTAATTAACTTAAATAACGGATTAATTATATCAAGATGGAATATTAAATTTTCATGAAAAAAAACCCGAAGTTTTTTATTATTATTATTATTATTCAACAAAAATTAGGCTTAGAATGAATCAGCTTAACTTGTTATCATATTCAGTAATTATTTTTATAACTGTTATTTCGTTTACGTGTCTGTTTATTCAACATAAACACCAAAGTGTTATTTACAGATGGAAGTTTTATCTTTTGTAGTTATTAATTTATTCCGGATTTAATTGGATTTTGTTAAGCACAATGGAAATTAATGAATGGTAATGCATAGAAAAATATTATTATCTCTTACTGGAGAAAAAGATAAGTATCATATGATTTTAATGGGATAAACACTAAAAAAAAATCAGAACTGTGGAGCATTGTTATGAAAAATAAATTAATTTGACAAATACGATGGTTTATTAAGCAAGAAAAAAGTTAATAAGTCAGAATAAAACATGGTCATCAATTTATTTTGACTCGCACCGGTTTACTTTATTTCTGTCTTCATGCTTTTAAATCGGTTTAATCTATACTACACAGTACTTTTTGAGACAATGTTTAGGTTGGCATGATAGTATTAGTTTTAAATTATTACTTTTATTGCTTTAATCTGTCTTGAACCTTTTCGAAAACATTACGCTAACAGACTTTATCTTTAAATATATAAATGTTTACAGAAGTAGGTTCTCTTCCAAACTAATATTTTGAAATTGTAAAGATTATTTACAGGCTTTAATTTTACCAGGTTTATTTTCTAATAATCATAAGTATCTGTATAAATAACTTACAGTTTCTGTTGTTTTTGTTTCTTTTTGTTCAGGCAATTTGGTGGGAAGCTATTCTCCCCTTGAACATTAAAAATGTTGCAGTATCAGCATTATTTAAGGTACATGATTTAGATTGCCGAATTACACTCTTATTTCCCTACAACAATTAACAATGAATACTCTAAAGACGAAATCTATAGTAGGGGTGGCCAACCTAAATGATCTTGTGGGCCACTAAAATTATATATCCCCATATTAGATGTAGACTCCCTATAGACATTTTTTTGGAGTAAAAAATTGAAACGTAATGAGTTATTATTATTGTGTTTACTTTTATTCTTACGTGTACACACAGATAACATAATAATAATGATGATACTAAACGCACATTGTAAAGAAATATATAACACTAAAAATGAAATATAAAAAATACATAAATATAAAAGAATAAAAAAATGAAATCCTTTTAAATTATTTATTTTACTAGTGCGATATTTGTTTCTCCACTCTTTCACTTAACTTTTGCCAATCGATCTCAATTTTGATATTTGCACATCGTAATGGGTGTTGTAGGTTTGCGTCCGTTATGTTTGATCATGTTTTGTGTTTGAACAATTTCATTTTCGAAAAAAGAACGATTCGCATATGTAAGTTGAACCTAAAGCTCTAACAATTTCAACTAAGAGTCTGGTTTGATTTACTATCAACAATCAATTGTACGTATCTAGAGATGGTCACTGTGTTACTGAGGTCACTTAAAGTGAAACATATAACCTGTTATGTTACACGTTTCAAGATGCGCGCGTATAAGTTTTACGTTAAGAATAGAATTTAATTATTATGTGATTTCATAACTGTAAACTCATAAATAAAACAAGCAATATCTGTCCTATATTCGCAAGAATATTGTTATAAAATTAAAGTTAAATTTTTCTCATAATTTCGACAGTTAAATTTTGATTATAGGGATGCACACCTAATGTATCTTTTAATACAATGGTTTTCACTACTTCGGACATTATAAAATAAATATATTTTGTAAAGGTGTAATAAATCTAACGGGCCGCAAAATTATTCAAGGCGAATAGCAGGTTGGACACCCCTGATTTATAACATTTTGTAAATATTGTAATGTTAGATAATCTCTGTCACTGTTTTGTGTTGTGTGCACTCAATCTTTTTATTGTATCTGATAATCGCATGCATGATATTATTTTATTGCATACATTTGCGTATACTGCGTTCCTAGCGCACTTATTATACCACACATCTTAATAAAACTACCTTTAAGATGTTATAATATTTTTTATAGGTTTTACTTTGTAATGAATGGGGCCTGAATGGCCGAGTGCTCTAGCTCTAGCTAGCGCTCTAGCGCTCGGTACCACAGGTTTCGGGTTCGAGTCCCGGTGGTGCCATGGATGTTTGTAGTGGTTCGGAATCAACTTTAAACCGTAGATCCCGGTCTAATAGGATCGTAGAGCTTTGCGGAGGTAATGTTACTCCGCGTTCGTGGCTTATCTTCAAGTTTCACGCGCCCCCTGGGTAATGCAAAGTGAGTAACGTCTGTGCAGCGTTTACCTTAAGGCATCCAAGACCATGCTGTCTAAGTGTTTGCCAGCTGCATTAAAAAGAAAAAAAAAACTTTGTAATGAATTCCCTTGCTTCTCACCATGTTTATTTTTGTATAAATGATATATTTCTTTTTTAGACTGCCTCCGCACTTTTTGCCGGTTAACCTTTCATATTTGTGTATTTCTAATGGTTTTCCAGTTACTCCGCTGCAGGTTATACGAACTCCAGATCTTGAATGTATTCATTTTCAAATTTTTATCCTCTCTATTTCAGTATTTAATAAATATTTGATGAAACTATGTAGAAAGCACACAAGCTATTTGTATAACGAAATGCTGTATTCATAGTTTCGTTACATAAACATTCTGTTTCTGAAAAATCCATCGCATATTCTCTCTTTGAAGTTGTCCTATATATATATATATATATATGTGTGTGTGTTCCTGATTATTGGAATTACCGTCGATGTAAAGTAAATAAGACATAAGCAAACACAAAGTAAAGTGAGCTTAGAAAATTTTACTGAGAAATGTAATTTTTCAAAAACTATAAGCGAGCTTACCAACACTATTCCGACTTTTTCAATCAGTAAACTATCCATATATTTTATTTCAGAAATAATAGTTAAAGGTTGAATAGTTAATTGCCGTTTAAAGGTTTTCATTGGCTTTATCTTTTAAGAAAACATCATCATTGTTTCAAAAATTTTCACCTAAAAATATGGCTGATATTTATTCTCTGGCCTAAAAATGTTATAAATAAGCTATACGGACTTTTTTTTATCAGTGCTACATTTTAAAAATAATATTTTAAAGTTGAATTGTTAATTGTTTAAATGTTTTCATTGTTTTTTTTTCTTATAGGGAAAAAAATCATAGTTTTTTCAAGAAAATACCTCGTCTAAAAATATGGCGAATTCAAATATCTTCTTAAATTATTTATAAAAAAAATTTTAAGCATTAAAAATATATTTATTCATTTAATTCAATTGCTTTTTAAGACAGCATGAAATAAAACAGTGAATAATATAAATGAATTGCAAAATAAATATTTAATTATGTTGTATTTATTCCCAATTTTTTTTAGTAAAGTTTGTGATGTAAAATTTTTACATCACTAAAAAATGTATACCAATATTTACTTTCACTAAGATCCTTACCACTTATGTAAGGAAGGGTTTCTTGAAGTCTGTATTACAATGTCCTTATTAAACTCGGATGTCAAACAATTTAGCAAAACTAGAGAATTCCTTAACTATCGTTGACCGCCGACCAAAATCATTAATTGTATAAAATAATTATCCTTTGACAGTCATCTATTTTTACTTTTTTTGCGAAGATATTAATTATTACCTGAATGTCTAATTTTATAACTACATGGTAGAAGTATGTTTGTTATAGAGAGGACTAACTTTGCAAAGATACTCACAGTTAACTTTAACCTTTTCTTTGAATAATGACTTTTAAGTAACTTTTTTTGAATATGGATTTTAAGATGATGATTACTCATAAGTTATTATTATTAAAGGTTTGAAATTTTGGGTCAACAAGCGAAGGTAATTGTCAAGTTGTGAAGTTTGAAAAGCTCTGGTATAAATAAATTGTTGTTGGTGCTTTCAAATACTGGTGACTTTAATTGAAGATTTGTCACTAAAACGACTGATATGTAACAAATTCAGTTTTTTCCCGGTTAGAGATTACTCAGTGAATCGTATTTAATATTTAAATTACTTTCATGCTTTTCGACAATACCAGTAGAAGAAGATTCCAGCTGACGTTTTTAAAGTGGCTATTTTCTGTACTGGCATGGGAATTCTTTATTTCGGCTTCGTTTATTGGGTTTTGAACCTACTTTTCCAGTTATGACACTCATCAAGTCTTCTATAAAGTCACTTTGACTGCTATAGGTAAGGTGAAAAAAGATTATTCGTTTTTAGATAAATTCTTGGGGGTTTTTTGTTTTTGATTTCATTCATTGGGAAAATTGGTAAAAACACCCAAGAAATCAGCTTTATTAATAATCTTAAATCACACTTGGTTCTTGCATTAAAAAATGAAATATTTAAATGACCCTTTTTGAACTAAAAATCTATTTATTTCAAAATCACTCTGTAATACAAAAAAAATGTGTATTTTGGAAATTTCCTTATTTATAGAAATAGTATTTTTTTCTTCTAATGCAACTGGCAAACACTTAGACAGTTGTCTTTGATGCCTTAAGTCAAGCGCTGCACAGACGTTATTCACTTAGCACTGCCCAGGAGGTGAGTGTAGTTTGAAGATAAGCTGCGGACGCGGAGCAACAGGAACCCCGCAATGCTCTATGATCATATTAGATGGAGGCCTATGGTTTAAAGTGGATTCGAAACCACTACAACCACCGGGACTCGAAACCGAAACCTGTGATACCGAGCGCCAGAGAGCTAGCCACTCAGCCATATCAGGCTCACGAATGAGAATGATTTTAGCTGTTGCCTGTGAACCAAATACTATGCCCATACCATACCATACCATACCATACAATACTATACCCATAGTATACCATACTATACTCATTCTATACCATACTATACCCTATTACCTACAGTATACCATAATACAAAACCATAGAAATAATATAACGAACCATTTTATTCAATGTACTTTTAAGATCCATTAAAACAATTTGTCAACCTAAATAACGCATAGAAAGTTTCAGGCATTTATTCACATATTGCAAACATCTATCTAATATACCAGAAAATCGGTTTTCTATTTTTAAAAACTAAAAAAAAAATATATATATATATAAAATATAATTTTTGGCAATTCATAAACATTCTAAGCTAAAACTCCCATTAACTTAATAGAGAACAATTTCCTCTCACTCATTAAGCTTTCGAGACATTTTAGATGAACGAAATATAAAAGATAACGTGACGGTGAAATATGAAACTTTAATTTAGGGTTACTTTACCGTGTCAGGAATTTTTAGATGGGTTATCAGAAGTATTAGATTACATACATCAACCGATGCAATTAATAAAGTTCACCCTTTTAATCACAGATAATATAGTAAACTTATAAATGATAATCAAAAGTGATATAATATATGAAAGAGTATTCTGAAGAAAAGAGTTTTGTGCTGTATTTTAGACACAGATTTGTAAATAACAACAAAATAAAATGTTTTTAATATTTACATCTGCGTTTGCTATTTGGGCACATTTTAATCGAGACCATTCTCCATTTAAATACCAGATAATAGCAAAGTCAACTTTATCCAGAATGCAATAAGACGGAAAGAGCCACATTATTTTCACGTCGAATAAAGGCCAAGACTGGCATCTTGATACTTGCACCCTCCTTCCTTTTTCTTAAAAGCAAAGAAAATACTTTCTGTCTTAAATATTTATCGTGGCTATTCTTAAAGTTTCTTCATTTATAGAGCTTTGAACTAAGCTGCTCCCCATTTGGAAAACCTTGAGCAGGAGCCACCAGGCTTTTCAAACGCGCTTATACGAACAATGATATCCGATAGCTTAGCTTCTTCGGATGTCTGTATGTATTTGTACAGTGTACAGTTCTCAGAATGAGGTTCCTAAGAAGGGATGAGGTACACCGAGACGTCAGAAATGCTTTCCGGACACGACAGATGGCGTTGCGTAGACGTGGGAGTAATGAGTGTTATCATATTGTGAGTATCATAGTGTAGAACATCTGAGTATTCATTTCACATGCTGATTCAGCAGAAGTAGCATCGTTTAAACATACAAATGCAGAACTAGTGGATATGTATCTCGCGTATGGGTGTGCGGAATGTAAAGGACTAGTCACACAGCGCTTGAATCGAAGTTTTAAAGCACGCGAGCTACATCTAAGTTCTGAACCAGGTTTAAAGTACATCTAGGAGGCTACGGAAACACATAGCAATATTTGATCAAAAATACTTTCCAGGTGTGTTAGGGGACGTCACGTGGGTATGGATATTTGCGGCGTTCTTGTGGAGAATTTTTACTTCACTCGCTGAGCAGTGGTAGAAGAAGGGCTGCTCATACAAACGCAGAAATAGCAGATATGCACCTGACTACAAGGAGTGCAGTCACTCAGAGCTTGTACGAGCAATGACATGCGATAACTTAGCTTTTCCGTACGTCTTCATCAGCGGTTATCTGAAAAAAATTCTTTCTAAATGGTTGCCCTGAATCGTATATGAACTGTACCGATTGTGACCATGGTGTAGATTGTATTAGATCTGATACATAACAATTCAAGTACTCGCGCACCATGACAGGATATCCTGCTTGAGCTTCTGAAAGATTGTTCTTAAGAAGTCGCATACATTCAATAGTTAACCTTTGTTAATGTTAATCTCATTATTTTTGTTGATATACATAAAAACCACATACTCATTAAAGTGGTGCTCTTTCATTTCTTTAATTTTCCATGTACGATTTTGCGCCAGGTAAGCGTTTCCGACTATATATTGCTATGCAATGAGTCATCTGAGTATATCTTGCCCAACCTTAACACCTGTTTCTGAGGCACCCTGCATAAAGAACAATATTTGTAGTAGTAATCTTTCTATAGAAACTATATTCGAATTTTTTCCCTCCAGAATTGCTTAAAACTACATGCTGCGCATACCTGTAAGATGACGAAAAAATTTTTAATTACAAAATTTTTGTTTGAAACCTTGTTCTAAAGTCATTTGATTTCTTTTTTTCATTTTGATGATTCACTGTATTTGATCAGTTTGTATACAACAGATTTATCTGTCTAATATGACAGTAGAGCGTTATGTGTAGGGCTGACAATCCTTCTCCTGAAAAAGAAAAACAACATCTCATGCTTCGGAATCTGCCAGTAGGCAGAAGGTCTTGGCCCACCACGAGACTTTCGTGCCGTTGAAAAAGATATAACATATTTGTCCTTTGGGAAAGGGTATTATTGTTTATTTCTTGATTTACTGCTGGATATTTGCACTTTGTTTTGTAGAAAATCCAGGAACTTTAACTAAGCAATCTACTAGTCGGATATATGTGAAATTAAACTTCACAATCTCCCTGGTACTCGTTTCTAAAATAGTGCCTGCGTCACACGACATTTTGAACAAACGTGCAAAACCGTGCAAACGTGCCTTATCTGCTGCTAATAAACTTAAGTACAGATCGACCACCCTTCTCTTGAAAGGTAAACATACGGTTTAAAACCGGAAACGGACGAATCGATTTCTTGGTAGGGGTACTAGTTAGATATGTGCAATAAACAGTTTCTAAAGAAAAATTAAATTAATATTTATTGTGGAATTTGTTTCCCCTCTCATTTTATTTTTGATGTTACGTAAATTAACATTTTAGTTAATAAACATTAAAATTATTTATATTGTTATTAAAACCCTTTCTGAAGTTACCTTTATCCTCATACTAAGCTGCTGTGTTTAAATCAGCCCGACTTGGCTGACTGCCAATTTTCCACGTAATCGATGGTCGGATTATAAGCGTGTCAATAAAATAACATATAATAAACACTAATTAGGGCGTGATGGTGGTTTGGCGTTCTATACCACAGATTTCGGGTTCGAGTCTCAACGGTTCCAGGGATGCCTGTAGAGTGCTTCGGAATCCACTTAAATCGTAGATCCTGACCTAATATGACTGTAGAG
>BPLQ01004429.1:449161-507413 GCA_021605075.1 Caerostris darwini
AATATGTGAGATGGTGAAGCCTGCTCAGAGGAGCACTTGGTGCAAGTGTCGAAAGCTTTCAAACCACCTGAGAAAGTCATAGTTCTGAGGTGTCCACTTAGCAAACGGGTGATTGCAGTTTGTCCCTGCCTGTCACAATTAAGTGCCAAAGTACCGCCAGGTCTATGGCCCCGATACCACTGGTGCACTGGGGGAGTAGACCAAATTGTTTTTCCATTTAACTTTGCTTGTGAGTAAATCTCTGTGTAGGTAAGGAGCTCAAGTGGAACCAATACCTCGCTAGCACCAGCTTTGGCCAATGCACCTACCCTCTCATTCCCCTCAAGGTCGACATGGGAGGGGAACCACTGTATGTGGATCAGATGATCCACTGAAAGATGTTTTAGCTTTTTGAGAATAGATACACCTACCCTGTCTCTAACACTGGACCAATTAGGCAAGTGCTGAATAGAACTCCTGCTATCAGTTAGAATCCAGATTTCATTTCCTGCAGTAACAGTCGCTATGTAGTAAAGGCCTTCGTTTATAGCAATGAGCTCGCCACGAAGTACATAGCAGCCATCAGGATTCCTTCTCTGAATCTTCATGTAATTACTATTTGAAATTATATATATTCCACCTTTCTCGTTTTTACTGCCGTCAGTGTAAATTTTAATAGCATCAGCCGGAATGTCGCTTATTATTTCAAATAACTAATGATTTTAAAGGATTAATTTTAGTTACCATTTTCCATGCTACCATAAATTATGTCTCCATAAAAATAATATTATAAATCAATTAATACTGTGCGCCATTCGAAACTTAAGCACTCTTATCGTAAATAAGAACATCTATTTCAGTCTGAATAATTTTGAAGGAAATTGAGAAGAATTCAAATCACAATGCAAAAAAATCAGCTAATAATGTTTTTCTAAATTTCAAACATATTAATTTTAAATTTTCTTTTTAATAAGTGATAATTCATACCCACAGAATGGCACTTAAACTGGTATCGAAAACAAACTACCTTCACTCCTTTTGAATCTAAAGTAATTTTTCTTGAAAATAGAGACATGAATTTCAGTCTGATATATTTAATATGAAATGACGTACATTCCAAAACAAAAGGAAAAACAGACAGAAAATAAATAATGATTTTAACGGATTAGTTTTAGTTACTATTTTCCATATTACTATAGATCATGATAAATGAAATTATCAATAAAAATAATATTATAAAATAAATATATAAAAAAGAATATTATAAATCAATTATTACTTATTGCCATCCAAAACTTAAGGACTCTTCTTGTAAATAAAAGTATCAATTTCAGTCTGACTAATTTAAAATGAAGTTGAGTAGTATTGAAATCAAGATTCAAAAGAACCAGCAAATAATTTTTTTTTTATTTCAAACAAATTAATTTTAAATATTCTTTTCACTACTGCCATGAGCGATAAATAAATTCAAGATTCAAAATCAGGCACTTCAATTAGTATCAAAAATCAATTACTTGTACTCCATTTCTTTTTGAAAATGAAGACATCAGTTTCGGTGTGACTGATTTCAAAATGAAAGCGAGTTAAAATCTAAAAGCATGAGAAAAGCATTTAAAACCTGTTCATTTTTCTTGAAAATGAAGACATCAATTTCACTGTGATTTATTTTATATAAAATATTCAAAATATACTATTCCAAAACATAAGATAAAAATGAAAAGCGCAAACAGCAAGTAAATGATTTTTAAACCCAAGTAAGGATTTTAACGGATTAATTTTAGTTACCATTTTCCATACTACCAAAAATGATGATAAATGAAGTCTCATTAAAGATAATATTATAAATAAATTATATTTGTTCGCAATTCAAAACTTAAGCACTCTTCTTGTAAATGAAAACATCAATTTCAGTCTGACTAATTTAAAATGAAATTGAATAGAATTTAAATCACAAAAAAAAAATCAGCAAATAATTTTTTTTTCAATTTCAAACAGATTAATTTTAAATATTCTTTTTAATATGAGTGATAAATAAAGTCATACCCAAAGGGGGACACTTAAAATTAATATCAAAAATACTTGCACTCCTTTTGAATCTAAAGCCACTTTACTTGGAAAAGAAGACGCCAATTTCAGTCTGATATAATTAATATAAAATGACGTACATTCCAAAACACAAGGAAAAACAGACAGAAAATAAATATTGATATTACAGAAAATAAGAATGATTTTAACGGATTAATTTTAGTTACCATTTACCATATTACCAAAAATGATGATAAATGAAGTCTCATTAAAGATATTATAAACCAATTACATATAAACTGTTTGAGATACAAAACTTCAGCACTCTTCTTGTAAATGAAAACTTCAGCTACAGTCTGAATAACTTAAAATGAAACAGAATAAAATTCAAATCGCAAATAATTTTTTATTTTCCATTTCAAACAGATTAATTATAAATATTCCTTTCAATACTGCCATGAGTGATAAATAGATTCAGATCCAAAAGCAGTCACTTCAATTAGTATCAAAAATCAATTACTTGCACTCCATTTCTTTTTGAAAATGAAGACATCAGTTTCGGAGTGACTGATTTCAAAATGAAAGCTAAGTTAAAATCTGAATCATGAGAAAAGCATTTAAAACCAGTGGCATTTACATGTTTGGCACCTAGCAGGGGGAACTGGCTTTTCAAAGCTCTCTTGAAAATCGATATCTCCCTCTCTCCCACCACGGCACCGTGTTAGAAATCCGATTATAAAATATTGGAGGAATAAATCTGGATGCAGAGCTTGAGGTGTTTTATTTATTAGATTTGCTGTGAGAAGATACTCTTCGGTCTGCCCCTGTTAAAGGTGCCTTTGGACCTTTTTTTTTTTTTTTTACAAAAAGGAATAAAAGTCGGCGTGTTCTGTGAGGGAATTTTCTTTAAGCTTCCTTTGCAGGAAGGAAGTGAAAGAAAAAAAAGTTAAGGTTTAAAGAAACCGCAGGATTTCAGATAAAGTGCCTTTATTCTTTTTACATATATTTTTATGAGTCTTAGGATTTAAATATATTCTGGAGCGAATGCGGATATTTCTTATAATTTCTATGATTGGTGTTTTTTTTTATTCTAAGTGAAAAACTGTCTGATACACGACTGGTTAATATTCAAAGAAATAGTTTTAAGTACTAAATAAAAGAGAAATAGTTAAGGAAGTGTAATGTATGAAGTATGAATATGTTTTATATTTTATTTTTATTTTGTCAATCTAATTTGGAATACATAACGTAAAGATGAACTTACATTAAATAAACAGAGGTCTTTAGTAATGTTTTGTTGTTTCTTATCCCACTTGGTGTGGCCTGATGTCCAATTGTCTAGTACTCTGGCCTTTGGTACCACAGGCATCTGGTTCGAATCTTGGCTGCGGCATAGATGTTTGTTAGTGGTTCGAAATCCACGTTAAACTGTAGATCCCAGTCTAATTAGCCTAAAGTGTGCACAAAATTACCGTAGACCGACAAACAAAACAAAGCAAAAACAAAATACCCCACTTGGCCAATAACAACATCTAGACCGAACCCATGAACCAGTGTCATGTGTCTTGATAAAGGGTCAAACCAAATAAGTCAATGATAAAGCCAAATGAATTTCTAAGCCACGCATATTCACCAGATTTGATATGCATAGATTTCTTTTTGTGTGGGTTCATTAAAATTATGGATCCAACAAACTCCAATTGAGTTCATTGAAATTCTAGTGGCCAGATGTATTGTCAATTGCTAATGGAAATGTGCATGACATGCGTTATTAAATATTATTCGATTTAAACTCTACTTACATACATTATGAAAAGAAAATAAATATTTCTCATCTCCAAAAGCATGGCATCGTTAAAAATATTTCTATTCCACAATACTTAAAATTTGTAATCTTTTATGAAATTCGACTTAAAAATGTATGTGGGTAATTTTTTCTGTATCAGCAACTGCTACTATACCAAACATAAATGGTGTTTTTTTTTTAAATTTTTAAATAACTAAATACAAAGATATCCTTTGAAATGTTTAGTGTTTTGAATTTTGTTTCATTTTGCATAGTAGCATATATTCTAAGAAAACCTCTAATTAGGAGAAAATTTTTTTAACCATCATTTATTTGCCTAACAAGATCCTTTAAATTGCCCAAAAAAGAGTTTTTTTCCGACTCATTTGTAAATGTTAGGATAAATTGAGAATGCAGAACTTTGAACGTAACAAAAATATTTGTGTAGCATATTAATCGGATCATAAACCTTTTGCAGCAATGCAGAAAGTTGCTTAAAACTGCTACCGTCTTAACTGTCTCCTTACATGCAAGATATTTTATTGGATTTTCAGATGTGGTACTTCAGGATTATCTCACGTTAAATATAAAAGAAACCTTTTTCGTGTTTTCTTTTTGTTCATTTTATTGGTTTTTCATGAAACCTGGGTGCCTTACAATACTAACTTTGGATATGATAAGATTCAAAATCGTTTTGAATTACACGCTATCCACCTATCCAATTTGAAAAAAGAAATATCCATTTAATGTACGTATAAATAAAATTGCATCGAATACTAAAGATAGAAAAATAAATAAAAAGTTATTCTTTTAGAAAAGAAGAAAATATTTTATCGAACGCAGAAAAAAAAATTCGAAAATTTCCTTTCCTTAATACTATTAATGTCACGAGAATGATTAGTAAAAATATTCTTATGTGCTACTTTATATTATATTTTAATATTTAAGTAATGAAAGTTTTTGTTTCCTAAATAAATCTGGTGCAATGAAAAAATTTCCTTCTTCACATGCTCCATTTTTCGGCCATTTTTATTTTCTGCATTTATTTAAAAAATTATTATTTATGATTTATTTCATTTTTCATAATTTTTAAAAGTATAGAGCTTTAATTAGATATTCAAAATATCTTTAATATTTTCTTACGCTTCGAAAAATATTCAAGAATATGGTATTTTTTACATAATATTACTGTTTTATTTGTTAGGAAAAATGCCGTAAATTAACTATCTGTTATGTAGCATTTTTCCCAGGAAAAAAAAAGTAGCATTTTGTTCCCAGGAGAAATTAATGTATATTTTTTAACAAGTACATAATAAAGACTTATCACTCAAATTTGACAGAAAACAAGTATGTTGTGGATATTTATATTACATGAAATTAGTGTTTTGTACTAATGAGAACAACTTGTCACTCAAATCTGATAGCAGATAATCAGTGTCAAGAATAATGAGACCTCTGAAATTAGCGATTGTCAGTTTGATCTTCACAGGTCGAAACAATTACAGATGGATTACGGATTACGTCATGAATTGTTGCATCGTGATTGGTAATAGACCATGAGAAAGTGTCAACTCCAATGAGAAGTAAGGGAAGCTGATCTTCCCCTCCCTTACCTTAACTAATTTTCTTAAAGGGAGATTTTTAAGAAAGAAAAAAAAAAGAATGTTCTGCGGCTAGTCGACAAGAAGTGTTGCCTTTTTCTATGAAGGGTCTGAAAAGGCCGGTGTTACCGCCTGATTTGAAAGTAAGCCTCTTATGGTTTCGTGAATCACGCCTTGTGATAGTTAACGTTTGATTCTATTTAAATTCGTCGTAGACTCGAGAACTCTGAAAATTTCCTACTTTGGAGTGAACGGCACTTGTGTATCTAAATTATATAAATCTAATGTAGGCTGTTATAAGTCTAGTATAGGCCGAGGTGTTTCAAATCTTTTTGCTTTATTATTTAAAAAATTATGCATTGAATGTTTGCAAATTTTAGCAGTAATTGTTGGGTTTTTTTTTCTTTTAGTATTTTCCAAGGCATTTAAATATTTATTAATATTTACATTTCTCTGTGAAACATTAAATATGCATTTTATAAAAAAAATCACAATGAATTTTACATGAAATTTATAAATACAGTAGAACCTCTTTAAATCGAACCTCGATAAGTCGAAAACCTCCACAACTCGAAAAACATTTTTGTTCCCTTCCCTTCCCTTCAAGTCCCAAAACCTCCATTACTCGAAATTTCAACCCTCTATAAGTCGAAATAATTAGTCAATCCCCACAAGCCATTTTGGTATACATTTTCCCTCTGTAACTCGGAAAAAAAATTGGACCTCTGTAACTCGAACATAAGCAATGTTTGATTTTACAATCTTTTTTACAACCTTTACAATTCGATCATTTGAAACTAATTACCTCTATAGCTCGAAGAAAAATAAGTTACCGACTTTAAGGATTTGCCGGCAATGCACTTCATTGTTTCTTAGAAAACAACGTATGGGTATATAGTAAATAGAATAACCAATTCTATGAAATAGCAACTCTGAAGAAAAAGAATTTTCTACTCTTTCTAGCTTAATGGATAATCTAAGAACTTAGATTAATCTAACCATAATGCTACAGATAGAGAACGATCGAATTGTCTAAATCAGGGGTCTCCAAACTTTCCAACCTTAGGGCCATACTGTTTACTCCAGTAAGTACCAAGGGCAAAAACCGTTTTAATTTTTCTGCCATTATCTATAATCTCTAGTCGCCGAGTACGGCAGGATGTTCATAATGTTAGTGGGATTCATTTCAATTATTTGTTAGTTGTTCTGCTTAAGTTAAATTTTCTGCGTATTATGCTTGTAATTAAGCTTTACCTAACAAGTAAATAAAAACCGAGTTATTAGCATTCTGTGTTTTTTTATCCAACTTATTACAGCACCAATAAGCTATTCGCTGTCGCGGGCCGGATTGAAGACACTGACGGGCCGGATTTGGCCCGCGGGCCGTGGTTTGGAGAGCCCTGGTCTAAAGCAAAAAATAATAATAATAACTGACTTTTTTAATACATAATATTTTTAATTTTAAGGTTGTTTCGGAATTATTTTGATTTTTTATTCTAGTACACAATATAACTTTTAAGTTGCAAATAAATATGTTTATTACCTCTGTAACTCGGAATTTTTATTTATTTTACCTCTCTAACTCAAAATAAGTTAGAAAGAATCTAGACTTATTTCCTTACAAAATCCGCGTAAGTCGAAATCCTCCATAAGTCGAAAACTCTATAACTCGAATTATTTGGCGTCTCCCTTGAAGTTCGACTTACAGAGGTTTTGTGTGTTTTTTTGGTTTAATATAATTTTTCTCAAGAGAATTTCAACTAAAATCTTTATAAAAATGTGTATCAGTAATAAATTTTCTGTATATATGTCTTAAATTTAACATCACTATTATTATTATGTATGTGAACGTTAATTAGCAATTTCAATTTAAAAAAATAATTGTTTAGCGTTCTTTTTGTTAAATAAATGCAGTTAAATATGCTAAAAGACCCAAAATTTTAATTGGACATACAACCTTCATTCTGAAAACAACAAACTTCACCAAACAGTAATATTCTGAATTTAAATATAATCTATAAAAAATTCCTTCAATCAATGCTTTCCGGGAGGACTTTTAGGAAGAACTGCCTCGCATTTGCATATTGTATGAGAGAAAACCCGGAAATCTTCCACCAGGTAGTCCGACTTAAGAGGCAAGAAGCTGAACATCCCAAACGCCATCGAGGCTCCTTGGGTTTTGAAACAGTGCCTACAATAATGTCCCCAGCTGATGGAACCTCAGCCCTAAAGCTCAATAGCGCCCAATGAGCCCTGAGTTGGGCATACTCTACTGTACAATAAGTAATAAAGGATAAAAGTAACTTCTTCAGATATGCTGAAGAAAAACAGTAAAATAATGAATACAAAAAATACTTTCGATAATATTTTCTCAGCCAGACCACCCGTAAAGCGTCTATTCTTTGAAATTCAGGATGATTTTTAGAGAACTAGAGAAAACTTGATCGTTTAACCTGAAATTTTTGAGTCGTCGCGAAAGAATAGTTAAACCGTCTTTATTTCATTTAGACCGGGAAAATGATAGAATAGTTTATAAAATACGAATGTTTTCAAATACGGTAAAATATATATTTTCTACTTTTCAGGAAATTTGTGCATGATTTCTGCAAAGAAGCGCAAAATTTTAAGTCTGGTTCGTTTGCAGATAGCAAACGGAGTACATTTACCGTGGGGGTAATAGAAATAATTGCGTATTTGTATTAGATTTGCCAGGTTTTCAGATATAAATCCATTTTCATTCTTTTATAATAGTACAATATATATATAATAAATGATGCAAACAAGTATTTCCTTATTATATTTCCACATATCATATTTTGTATTCCCTTTTGGAAAATATTGACAAAAAATGAATTCTAAATTACTATAAAGCAATGAAATGTAAGTGAAAGTCAATAAACGTTTCTAAAATAAAAAAAATTAAAGCCTTAAATTTTTAATAAACAGAAATATTGGTTGTTTCTTAAAATAGAAATTTGCAGTTTTTTTCATTTTAGCATTAATGTCGGTCGCAACATGTTTAAACATATAACATGTGTTCTTAAAAGGAAGTTAATCAGTTTTATTTAGTAAAATCAAGCATTAATAGAAATGTTTCAGTAAAGAGAAAATATTTGTATTCATTGTTATTGGAATAGCTGCATTTAAGTATCGTTCTTCCTTTCAATTATGTTCTTTACTTTTCAATAGGTTGAAAGATAAATTGCTTTTATTAATTCAATTTTTAGCGAACTTTGTTCAAGGAGTTTTTTTCAAGGGATTACCCTCTTCTCTTCCTGGTGTAAGGACATTCGGGCCTACAGAATTTATTGCACATATCCCGACAAACTTTCGAATCAAGTCCCTGTCAAAACAGATATCCCAACAGGCTTACTACCAGGACATGTTTAGGATGCACTCATTCCTAAATTTTGTTGTCTTTACATAAGTCATTTGATACTAGAACGGCTGAGGTGTAACGGATTCAGCATTGATCAGGTTTGTCCATGAGGAGTTTGCTACACTGCAACCATATTGCGTTACCTCAATTCTGAATGAACATCCCCATAATTGTCAGTTTGGTTTGCTCTTCCTCGGTCTAACAGATTCCAAACTACAAATTTAGCATGCCAATTTCTGTCATTCAGGAGCATAAAAACCTCATTTCATATTTTAAGTAAGAAATTATGAATAGATAGATATAGACAATAAGATAGATATATAATTGTTGATATAGACATCGCTAAGATTCCATTTGTATATGTGCCACGAATAATCTATCGACTTATTAAAAAACTTTTAAGATTAAATATCTAGCATTTGTGAGAGGCATGGAAGGAAAAACCCCAGAAAACTCCAAACAGGCAACCTGACAATCGATGCGTGACGCTTGACTCACGTTGTCACAATCGTCATCAAGTCTCTTTGTTTTTGCTTAATAAGATTTCTGAATTGAAAAATTGCCTTAGATCTTCTTCTTACCGTTGTCCTATGCATTATGGCACTCATATTCATAAATGCCTGTTATTCGCTGCTGCCGGTTTTAACCATAAGCCTTTCTTTTCAGAAGCTATCTCCCTCGATTCGGCAGAACCATATACTGGAGTAAACAAATTCGAAGCTGTCGCTCCATCATGATTAACTGCGACGAAAGAGATTTCCTGGACAAACAGTGCCACTCTAAGTGACTTAGCCTCCCGCCTCGCTCTTGACAGTGATTCGAGACCGCGCTCATCAACCCCTAGGCCTTTAGTCGCGGTTGCAGGAGAGGTATCTATTTCGAGAACTAAATTCGCTTTGACGAGCCAGATAATGGAAAAATATTGATCATGTCAGCCACCTTGAAATATCGCTCCTGCATTTCTTAATCCCCTACCCCCTACCCCCCAATCCCCTACAACATTGTGCCGGACAGAGGAAGCTGTATGAAGGGGTAGGACCTGTTGAAGTGTTGCCAACGTTCAGGTTGCTAATAGTCTATCTCCGTAGGAGTTATGAATGTGAAAGGAAATTATGGATTGGCAGGTATTATGCGGTTATCCTTTTACCTTTTGGCTGCCGGTGTTAATGGCGCGCTTCCCAGAAATGCCCTAGAGGGCTAGCAGATGGTAATGGGATGTCTGATTGGGTTATTGGAAGAGAAGACAGGATTTTGAATAGCATCGGCAATCACCGGAAATATATTATGAGAATAAACTTTCTGTTCTTAGAATGCTTCAATGTTTATTAGAATCATAATAAATAATGTGCTGAAATATATTTCTTAAAAGAAAAGTTGAGGTATTACCTATGGAACAGTCAGTGATGATGGAAATTGTAATAATATTGTGATTACTAAATGACAAAATTAGTTCTTTGTTATTTAATTGATGTTTTCAAGTGCCCCAAATTTTAATCCATGGCCGTTCACCGCAAAAAGTTAAAATATGTAACAGATCCAGCGTTACACAGAGTGTACCTTAGTGATTTGATGCGCTGCACCCTCAATTTACAGCGAATACTTTGACTAAATTCACAGTTATTCTCAGGATAAGGAGATATAGCAAATTCAGGATTACTCAGAGTGCACCGCAAAATGCCTGAGACATATGTACCCATATTGTATTATGCAATTTTCAAAGCCCTCACGATCGTCATCTTTGGGTTTGCATCTTCCACGTGACAAATAGGATTTTGCTTACTGTTTTTCAATGAATAGAGGAAAAAACCGGAGGCCCACCATCGACAAAAAGAGGACCAAGGGGCCGACCAATTTGAGTGACAGTTTTATCACATTGATCCCAGGAGTAGACACCGGAGCTTTCAGTTTGTTTCTCTTGTCAGGTTTCGAATACGGACTCAAGAGTTCATAAACTTTCTTCACTTTTCTGGAAATCAATATTATTCGTTGTATTTTTAATTCATTAGTGTTAAATAATTTTATATTAAATTTTGTCAAGCAATAAACACGCCACATACAGAATATTTTAAGATGCGACTTCTTTTGCATCTTAAATATTCTTAAATAAAAAAAGTGTTGTCTTTTGAAAGATTTTCCTATTAACCTTTACAGCTTTACCTTAACCTGTACAGTTTGTAACTTATTGCAGCATCGGAAAATATTCTTAAATAAAAAAGAGTGTTGTTTTTCGGCACATTTTCTAGATGGTAATTGACGTGTTGCTTATTCTTTAAAACCTTATTTAAAACAAAACTCGATCCTAGAAACAACTAGTTACACCGTTTACTTAACACACACGATAACCATGATGAAATTCCGTAATAACCCATATCACATGCCTTCAGAGACTTATATAATTGGAAAAGGAAACACACTCACATGAAATAATTCACAAACAAATTCATAATTTTAAATATAAACAAAAGTGAATTTATTATTTACAAATTTAAGTTTGTAATAAGTCTTGCAATTAACCTTATCTAAGTAACTGTGAAATTCGGATAATGCATTAATATAAATATAACTTATACAAGTAGCCACAATTCTAAATTAATATTTAATAATAAAATAATATGCTGATAGACCTTATAGTTCATAATTTGCCACGACAGCTGGAGAAGAGGGGCTACCTTTTTTTTCTTTCAACTTTAAAGTTTCAGTGTTAATAATGTTCTATACGCACCATTGTTCAATGTCTTGGCAGCAGGGGGCCAACCGTTCATGGGGCTCTTGTGTCGGGCAGGAGACCTGTGTAAACTTGTTCATATCAAGTCGCGTGGATTGTTCACTTTCTTTTTTCAAGTGACGCTGCTCCCAGGGGATCACCAGCTAATTCGTAGAAAACGTGAGAAGTAGGCAAGGGATGCCAGTCACTCCGATTCACCGTCAAACTCCCAGTCTAATGCATCTATTTCAAGCTGGACATGGTACAACCATCTCAGCCTCGATCATCTTCCCGTCTTCGTCTTTAATTTCAGCCACCTTCCTTCAAGCTCCGGAGAACAGTTCTCACCTCGTCTATTTTCTTTCTCTCTCTCCATCGCCTCCGTTTTATAGTTCATTTTCGGACGGGGGAGTGTGACGGTTGCCGACACCATATCAGAGTCTATATCCGTTCGGCAGACTCACCCCCGTCTATAAAAATCCCAGCATACTAGTAGACAACAAGTGTCTTAAAAGTCTTAGTAAATTATTGCTCTTGGCCATCTGGCACGAAGTTTCGTAAGACCCCTGCCAATTAAAATATTTTCCAGAGATATCCCCTTCACCCCCAGCTGTGGCAAAAGATCTGCTCCCTCCGGAAACGGGTCATCTCGTAGACATATCGGATTCCCATCCGGTCAGGTTCAGAGACAAACAAACATTCCCTTCCAAGGGACGCACATAGCATATGAATTATACAATAATTATATAAAAATATTTACAAAAATATATTGCTCATATTCACACAACATAATTCATTACGGCACCGAAAAACATTCTTAAAAAAGAAAAATATTCTTAAAAATTCTATAAAAAAAGAACAAGATTTTACAAATGTCAGTACTTCATTACGGCACTCAAAAATATTTTTAAATAAAAAAAGAGTGTTGCCTTTTCAATATTTTCTAGTTATTAGTACATAATTAAGGTATTGAAAATTATTCTTTAATGAAAAAAGAGTGTTGCCTTTTGCAAGACTTTCTAGATGTTAGTACGTAATTAAGACACCGAAAAATATTCTGAATTAAAAAAAAACAGTTTTTCTTTTGCGAGATTTTCTAGATGTTAGTACCTCATTATGACACCTAAAAATATTATTAAATAAAAAAAATTATACCTGGTATTTCCTAAAATATTTTTCAATTTTCATTGGTTTATTTTAAAGGATGCCAAGTTAAAATTCAGAGAAATGAACCAAATTGATTTTTTTTGTTAATGCTTGTAATGTGTGCGATTAATCTATAGTCTATTAATCTAATAATCGAGAATGCCCTTCCGTTGGCTCAATAAGTAGTGGAAAGTGTGAACCCTTACGTACTATCCATATGGGTGTTTTTTTAAATTGTGTATTGAAATGTGGTTGAGGGATGGTGCACGCAAGTTAAAGATTAAATTTCTCTATTACTCCCATTGTAAATTTCAACAGTTAAATTAATTGATAATTTCCACGATTATATCCTTTTATAAGACTAAGAATTGTTGGTAAACTGTCTTCATTGTCCATAATAAAATATAAAAAAAATCAATTTATAACTTATGATTGATTTTTGAACTAAATTTTGTAAGTGTTGTAGGGCAATTGAAATAAAAATGGATTAAATCTACATAAATTCTACTACATAAATAAAAGAACCATGAAGTATGTTTACGAATAAAGATACACAAGTATTACAGCAATGAATTTAATAACACTTTTTTTACGAATATAAACCTTCATATATAATAAATAAAAAAACTTAATATTGATAAAAATCTGGACAAAAAATCCCTGTCAATTATTTTATGTTACAGACTCATATCAGTCGTTCTTGTTATCGTATCCATGGATTTAAAGCATTGTTATTAAAGACTCCTATCAGTGAATGGCATATTAAGCTATAGATATTTTTATTTTTATTTCGACAGTTTTTTATGACCTTTGCAATTCTTTTCTACTTACAGCTTGTCAAGCCGATAATTTACCCTTCATGTTCGCCTCCGTTAAACTTCCGCAATAAAATTTCTGTCAACTACTTTTTTTTGTCAGGACAGTCCTTATTTCATCTCAAGTACCTTCCTCTTCGCTATATGATTGCTGTTGGGTTTTTCTTCTTTCCAGAAGTGCTTGAAGTACCCTAATAAGTGTAAAATCTTTTTTAAGTATTTCTAAACAGCAAGACACATTGAACTCCCGATACAGTGCTAAAATTAGCTTGTTTCCCATAAATATTTATCACTTGATAATAGGTCATTTTTAACAGTAATTTTAGCTTTTAAATGTTTTGTTTTGTTGTACATCAGAAACTCTCTTGTTCATCTGATGTATCTGCGAGCAATGCATCCATCTGAGAGCGATTAAGTAAGCATTTCTATTCCGGAAGGGCTTTTAGAGGTAATTGCCGCTTCCCTATTATATATCATATAGAAGAAAATTTGATAAACTCCCACTTGTCAGTCTGACTGACTATTTTGCAAACATCATCGAATCGAATCAGTTCTGTACCCACATTGAACGATCATAATTTGAAAGAATCAATCAATTGATGGTATATGACGGTTACCAACCTTCTCAATACCTTTATGAGCCCAACGTAAAATAGTTTACCCAGTTTTTTTTGTTGTACAGAAAAAGCTTTCGTGTACCTAACGTAACGTATATACCGTTGCATATACCAAGTAAAAATCAAGCCTTATAGTGCATTACACTACTATATTCTGTATACATACTACGTATGTATAGTGTATACTAAACATTATATAAGTATATTTTAATATACATCAAGTAATATATCCCAAGTCGGCCTCATGGTCGAATGGCTAGCGCTCTGGCGCTCGGTACCACAGGTTTCGGGTTCCAGACCCGGCGGTGCTATGAATGTTTGTAGCGGTTCGGAATCCACTTTAAACCGTAGGTCCTGGTCTAATAGGATCTTAAAGCGTTGCGGGGGTATTGTTACTCCGCATCCGTAGCTTATCGTCAAGCTGCACGCGCCCCCTGGTAGTGCTAAGTAAGTAACGTCGGTGCAGGCCTTATGGTATAAAAGATCACGGTCTATGTATTTGCCAGCTGCATTAGAAAAATCTGTAAATATATATCCCAAGTTATGCATGATATATACCGATAACATTACTATACACCATGAACAGTCCACTGACGAAGTATGTTATAAAGAGAGGTATATACCAATGTGTGTATGTACCAAATATATACCGTAATATATATCAAGCATTATAGTAGTATATATTGTGCATGCATAGTATATAGAGTGTTATAGAAGTACATATTATACACATATGAAGTAATATATCTCAGGTTATACATAGTATATGCCGAGTACATTACTATATACTTTGAACAGTCCACAGTCGAATTATGCAGTGAAAAGAGAGTAGTATAGTATTTTCTTTTTTTAAGAGTAACTGTCTCGCATATACATGTGGTATGAAGGCAAATTTGATAAACTCCCACCAATCAGTCTAAACTCTTTTGACACATCATCACAATCATTATCGAGTGTCCTAGTTTCTGAAAGCAATGACTGCAACCCACGATTCCAGTGGATTCCAGCCCGATCCTCTCTGCTTCTTACAAGTGGGATTTCTAAATATTTAGCAATTAATTTTTAAAATTAAAAAAAAAAAATTGTACTCTTAATTTAGCATCTGATAGTTATTTTTATTAACTGCATGTTGTTTAAGTCTCCGTTTTTTCTGTCCATGTCAGGTGTTTATTGAAATATTTTCGCACTTTTTTGTTACATTGTTACGCCCCAAACAATGTAACAATTTTATATAGATGTTAATATAATAATATAGTTGATTTAAGTTTGCTCTCATTTTAGTTAGCACAGTGTGGCACTTTTTTTGCCTATAAAATATAATGATAAAGTATTCATTATCAAAAATTAATAATCTATAACTTCATTTCAATTATAATCTATTGCTAACACAGATAATGCAGAGCAGTTTGGTTATAAAGAAAATAAAACATATTTAGTTTTGAAAATTTAATTAATAAAAGGTATCTGTGCAGGAACAAAACAATTCATCTTATCAGTTAGCATTGGTTTTTAAGTATTTAATAATTTGAAAAATAAACTAAGTAATGTAAATTTTCCACCTTATGTTCTTAAAATAACTTAATTAACATAGATAATCCCTTTTTTTTTCTACGAATGGTGCCATTTGTTGACGTTAAAAGTTGATGAGAATAAAAATTGTTTATTTAATCCATATAATTTTTGTTTGTTTTTTATTTAATTGAAAAAAATAATTAATTTTTTTATAATTTTTGATTACGAATATTTGGCAGGAAATGATAAATTCACGGGGAAAAAAATAATAAGTGCTATAATTTGTCAGAAGATATTATATACATCCATTTTTATACCTACGCATATTAACCACAATAGTCATTAATAATATTTTACCAGATGTATAATAAAATAATAAATCTGTCAGCTTCCATAATCAAAATGCATTTAAATTATTCGATATAGTACATACGTTAGATATGCATGTGGTCTATATGTATGTGATTCATATATAGATCATGGATAGAAACTAAATTATTTCTTAAAATAATAACGCGATGTTTATCTGTCATATTTATTAAAATTACAAAGACAGCATTGCACAACTGCAACACACAACACACAAAACGAAATTATGTAACAAATATTTACAAAATCATCTTAAAATCCAATCCGTTTAAGGGTCTCTGTACCCTCCATACTGCCTGGAATTCTTCACTCGACTGTCCACTCCCTTATCTCCTCTCTCCAAAGGGAAACAAGAAACACGTGCAAAATCAAAGTCTAACGTAGAGGTCAATTCATCCTTGAAAAAAACACCTATCAACCTTGAACTCTTTCCCATTGGCTATGTAGTTTATTTCGGGAAGACATGGTACTATGAACTATATAAATCATTGAACTGGTATAATCAATAGAGCAAATCTTTTTTCATATTATGAATAGAAATGAAAATTTAAATTTTCATAAGTAAATATGTACGAGTCATTTCAACAGTTAAATAATCCAAATTATTACGTTTTAGATAACTACTCCGTAATTAAATAGCAAATGAATATTTTATTTCAAAGTGCGAATGAGGAAATTCCTTTGAAGAGGAAAATTTCGATGTGTTCTAAGATGACTTCTTTATATTTAAATATACGATAGATCGATGAGATGTTTCAAAGTGGAGTCATACATTTTGAAGGAACAGAAAATAATGGTTGAATAGAGGTGAATCATGTCATGTTAACCAGAATCATTATTGTAATTGCTTTTGAACCAAGTACGCTTCAAATATTGGACTATAATACAATTTTGTATTCGGATATGTTTTAAATATAAAGAGTGTCAAAATTTTTGCAGATAAAATAGTTCGTACATCGGCTATACGAAGTATTGAAATGATAAAAGAAAGATTTAATGAGACCAATTTTCGAACCTCATTAACCCATTCCGAGATTACAATGTTTTCCAGCCACACTACTCAAATGATCTCTCCTTTCCGTAGAAACTGGTCTGATACCCACACATTAAATATGTGCATGTGCTAAAACTAATGGCCACTTCTCACTTAGATTCAATTGTGCATTGTTAAACATTTAGCATTTCAATGAATAAGTTTTTCTCTTATCAGTTTCAATTTTATTATCGCGCCTGAATGTGTTTATGGAGTTGGGTCTGCATTGGTCCACCATGGGGCTGTAATGCCATGGAGTGAGTGAGTAGTCAGTTTTATACACATATTATATTCAAAATGTATACACATATTTAATTATGCCAATTCAGTTGAGGTCATAGAAGGATATCTTTAACTTTCACCAACACCAAGCACGTATATTTGCTCAGACTTTCAGGGAGTGAAAACTAGAGAAGAACACAGGGAATGGAGAAGCCAAGGAGCTTTACTTATTATGGAGCCAGAAAGCCAGCATCTCCACCTTACTCTTCCTATGCAAAAAAATCCTAAAGAAATCAGCAGTTACAAACAGTATATTAGTGAAACCTTCTTATCACTTCCTCTAATGATGGTTAGAAATATTACTGGAAAAAATGTGTTCTCCTCTTCAAAAACTTCGACACACTTCCTTCTTCTTTTTCTGCTACTGCTACTACACACTGCATGTATTTAATATTGTATGTGCACCATCGACATCTGCTACTGTTTCTCTATACATAATAGGAATCTAATGGCCGAGGACTGGCACTCGAAGCCACCGGTTATGGGTTCGAGGCTAAGCGGTGCCATGTACGTGTGTAGTTTTTCGGAATCCACTTTAAACCAAAAATCTCGGTCTAATAGGACTTTAGAGCGTTGGTTATAGAGCTGACAACCTTCACCCGTAAAAAAAAAATCTATGTTCCGGAATCTAGGAGGAAGACGGACTTGGCCACCATAGGGCTGTTGAACAATTAAAGAAGAAGAAGAAGAATATAAATCTCATTAAATTACTCAAATTTAGCCTTAGAACACGTGCATTGATGCATTACTTTTAAGACAATTTAATTGAATAGTAATAAAAAACAGGGTATTAACTGATTTTGTAAAATATTAATTAGTTTTAATATTAAATATTACAAATTGTTTAGCATAGTTTGGCTGCGTTTGATCCTCGTGCCATAAAGCAGCACTTTGTTCAAACATTTGGCAAACTTCTGTTTAGAAATTAAAAAAATATTGAATCAAAACCATTACCATGTCGCTTACTTAAATATTTAAATCCAAACTCTCCGCATAGGCAATCGATGAGATATTTCAATATCTTTTGCCAGGAATAACTTTTCAGATGAAGAGAGGGGGCGATACTTCTCTAAATGACAAGGTCCTTCGAACGCATTTAATGTTCCTCTTTCCAAAAGTTTCTGCAATAAAAGTTACAGTTTGGGTTTCGCCTGGAAACACAAATGTCATGCACAGATGACGACTCCGCAAACATCGGTTATTGAAATTTCGATGGAATCGCCCACGTTATTAAATTGATTTAGGATTTCGGAGACCACTCTATATCCAGTCGCTGGCATCGAAATTATGAATAGCATAGAAATTTAGTTACAGGGATGAATTTGAAGCATATCAAAGCTAATAGCTTGTTTATTATAGAAGGGGCATTATGTTTCTCATCAATTGATGTGCGCTGGGTAAATTAAATCTATAGGCAGAAATGTCCTTCCATTAAGGTCTTCGTGTTCAAGAAATAAATATTTAAAAAGCAATATTACGGATCCATCCAACTCAAAAAAATGCTTTATTAAAAGATCAAAGTTGATATTGTAACTTCTCGTACTATACTAGACCTATACGACTTCAAGAAGAGGGCCATTTTCAGGCCAAACCAAGCGTAACTCAAAGACTACTAAATATTTTGACGTCAAACTTCACACACATTTCAAAGACAGTTCCAGCAACCTAAAAAAGGAAACGAAGTTGAAATTCCATAAACCCCGGAATTTTAAATTGAAAATGGATCTTACTTTTTGGGCACAGTAGTATGTTTATAGTTTTTCGGAATCATCTTTAAACCAAAGGTCCTCGTAATATGACTTTAGAGCTTTTGGCGTAGGGCTGACGCTTTCAAAAACATCTCATGTTTCGGACTCGGCCACTAGGCAAACTGGTCTTGGCCCACCACGAGGCTGGTCAGCTATTGAAGTAGAATATATATGTTTACCTCATTAAATTACACAATTTTATCACTTAGGACATGTGCATTGATACCTCTTTTTATATTAATTTAATTGAATATTTATAAAAGAACACGGTATTAATTGATTTTATAAAAGGATTAATTGGTTTTATCATTAAATATAACAAATTGTTTGGCTACGACCGGCTCTTGTGATATTAAGCAACATGTTGCTCAAATATTTCTCAAACTATTTTTAGAAATTAAAAAATATTCAATCAAAATCATTACCATGCCGCTTACTTAAATATTTAAATCCGTACTATCCGTACTATCCTTTCACATGAGGGGAGGGGGAGATACTTCTCGAAATGACAAGGTCCTTCGAATGCATTTAATGTTCCAAAAGTTTCTGCAATAAAAGTTACGGTTTGGTTTCGCCTGGAAACACAAATGTCATGCACAGATGACGACTCGGCAAATATCGGTTATTGAAATTTCGATGTAATCGCCCAAGTTATTAAATTGATTTGGGATTTCGGGAACCACTCTATATGCAGTCGTTGGCATCAAAATTATGAACAGCGCAGGAATTTAGTTACAGGAATGAATTTAAAGCAGATCAAGGCTAATAACTCGTTTATTATAGAAGGGGCATTATGTTCCTCATCAATTCATGTGTTTCATAAACAATATTTTGTGGAAATTTCATGTAGTTTAACTCGCTCTTTGTGGAAAGTGTGCTTGTTATCAATAGACGTAGAGTTAATTTGTGTGTCGCACGGTTTATTGTATAATTCCATTGTAAATTTCCATCTGTTATGAAAATGGTAGATTATATCAAATAATTCATGTTCCTATTAGAATGCGCGTTGTAAAGGATTCAAATGAAATAAAGGATTAAAGTCAACTTGGTTTCAAAGCTAAAAGTTTTAATTAAAGTAGTTTCAAAAGTAGGTTGAAAAGGCTTGGTAGATAATGGATGTTATTTACGAAGTAGTGAAACAGTGTCTGAAACCAGTCAAGCTAAGCCATATTGTAAATGTGTATATTCTGGGAAAATTGAATCTATAGGCAGAACTGTCCTTCCATTAGCTCTGCGTGTTAAAGAAAGCAATATTTAAAAATAAGAATACAACGTATCCATCTTTTTTTCTTTTAGTATTTTCCTAAATATTTAAATATTTTACTAACATTTATATTTCTGGAGGCAACAGTAAATGGGCCTTTCATAAAAACAAAATAAAATTTAACAATAAACATTGCACCAATTTTATAAAAACAAATATAACATATTTAAACAAATATAGTATAATAATACATTCGTAAAAACGAAATAAAATTCAACGCCCTTTTTATTGATAAAAGAAGTTCATGCCAATTAATATTTGGTCTTCAGGAATGAACAGTGACAGATTTCTTTCTTTATTTATTTATTTTCCTGAAGGAAAAAAATTTTTTTTTTTCTCTTTCGAGTAAAATTTAATTAAGTAGGTCTTCGCGAAAAAATAAGATAAAATACAAAGTACGATCTCGGTTTTTTGAATTATTTTTGATATATTTTTATACTTCATTTGAATTATTTTTTTAAAAATCCTTCATTTTTTATGTATGTATACTTTGAACTCTATTTTAATTAGATATCTAGGTTTTCCAAAGATTGCTGCTTCGGATGAATTACAGTTGATTTCAAATACGAAACGTGGAAAAAAGAAATTGAACGAACGAAATCCTTTGTAATAATCAGATATAAGGAGGTTCTAACGTGGCAAATAAAATGTCGTTATTTATTCGTGAGGTTTTCCTTCATTTTAAAATTAATCATAAAATAATTTAATTACTTTTATTCAATAAATATGATTAATTGTTCCAACTAATTGGTTGCAATTCTTGGCTTACGTTAGGAAATGTTTGAATTTTATTTTAATTAATATTCAGTTGATTTAGAGGAATTATCATTAAAATTTACTCTAATAAATTAAAGGTAAATTATATGTTTGTTTATTCCATTTCTTTTTATTTACAGATTATATTTATTTTTAAAGTTTAATTTCTACTTTATTTACTTATCCACGTTTTTTACTTTACTACGCTTTTTTAAAATGGAATTTAACAATTAATATTTACTTTTGTGCATTATATTATATCGACCATAAATTTTTATTCACAGTTTTAAAAGATTCCCATCTTCTTTATTTAACAAAGTATACTGATCGCAAAATCTTGATAAACGTACTTATTTTCTAATTTATACAGGTGAGAACAATATAACATATTTATTTTCTTTTCCTGTACCCCTTATAGAAAAACGAACTGTTCACATACTGATGCAAAAGGTGTACATTGCTTTCTGAGAACTTGTGAGGTACTCGCATTTACATTACATCACATATAGCAGAAAACCAGGAAAACTCTAGCTAGCAATCTGTAATGTCGATGATGTCACATATTATTTCATTTGCCATCGATTCGTCCCTAAAACAGAGACAAACGCCACCAACACATTCCCACCTGTACCCTCCTGCACATTTAGAAGCGAACATTACTATTTAGCTGAAGGTGTCCAAGTAATGTAGTAGATTCTCGTTATTTTAAAAGAAGATAACAAATGAAGATTACTTATTGAATTATTTGCTTACAAAACCCAAATAAATATTATACCAATTACTGTTTCTTTAAAGAAAGAGCCATTAGGACATTTTACTAGGCACTACACAATAATAATATAATGTACAATAAGTAATAAAAGGTTTCTAAGAATTGTAACTTGTTCGAAATGAAGAAGTGAAACAAAAAAATAAGAAATACAAAAAATACTTTCGATAATATTTTCTCTACCAGGCCACCCATAAAGTGTCTATTCTTTGAAATCCAGGACTTTTTGTTAATAAGGTAGAGAAAGTGTGATCATTTGGCCTGAAAATGCAAAGTCGATACAAAAGAACAGTTCTACAGTCTTCATTTCATTCAGATCATGGAATGATAGAATTGTTTATAAAATAGAAATACTTTTAAATGTTATAAAATATTTATAATAATGTTTATAATAAATATTTTTTATATATTAAAAAATATCTATCTATAAAATATCTATAATAAATGTTTTCATATATTTTTGTACATAATTTCTACAAAGAAAAGCAGATTTTCAAATCTGGTTCGTTTGTTGATCGTAAGCAGACTACATTTTCTGTGGGCGTAATAGAAACAACTCTATATTTGTATTAACTTTGCCAGGTTTACATATGATCATTCGTTTCTTAAGTAGGCAACATATGAGATACTACAAAAACATTATTTTTATAGTATACGTTTTCAGATATAAATCCGTTCTCATTTTTTAATAGTACAATATATGATAAAATGAGGCAAACAAGCATTTCCTTATTATATTTCTACATATATATTACATATCCTTTAAGAAAATATTGACAGAAAATGAATTCTCTATTCTTGCAGAAAATTAAATTATTATAAAATATGTGAAATATAGGTGAAAACTGATTAAATTTTTTAAAATTAAATAAATGTAACGCCATAACTTCATATTAAACCATATAAATTATTTTTTATTTAATAGAAAGTTGCATTTTTTATATGATTAATGCAACATATATAAATCAGTTTTCATTAACAATTTGCATATTATAGAAGAGAGGTTTCAGAGAAGAGAAAACGTTTGTGATAATTGTAGTTTGGAAAACATCTGCAGTTATGTATCAGCTTTTCTTCCTTATAATTGTATTTCTTGCTTTTCAAATTAGTTAAAATATAAATTGCTTACATTAATTCAATTTTGAAAGATCTCTTCTCAATGCGGTGTTCGCACCACCTAGGCACACATCCACCTCTTCTCTTCCTAATGGAAATATACATTCTGTACTACAGATTGTTTCTCACCGAACAACTGTGAACTCAGATGTCTAACATGCTTACTACCAGGCTCTTCCAGCATTCATTCCTAAACTGTCTGGTCTTTGTATTTGGCGCACTTTAACGAACATCATTCTGTACTAGTAGAACGGCTGGGATGTAATACCATTGATCAGGTTTGTCCACGAGAAGTTTAAAACATTGCAATTTCATTGCGTCGCAGCAAACCTTGATGAACAGCGCTGTGGAATTAGCGTCTGGGGTTCTCTTTTTTCTCCCTCCTCCAATGTTGTCGGATGCATTATGGGTACTCATATTCCCCAAAGTCCTGTTATTTGCTGCAGCCAGTTTCAAGCATAAGCCTGTTCTTTTTCAGAAGCTATTCCCCTCGAGTCGACAGAACCAAATCCTGGAGTAAACAAATTCGAAGCTGTCGCTCCATCCTGATTAACTGTGACGAAAGAGATTTCCTGGACAAACACTGCCACTCTAAGTGACTCAGCCTACCGCCTCGCTCTTGACAGTGACCGCGCTGATCAATCCCTAGGCCTCAGTCGCGGTTACATGAGCTGTATCTATTTCGAGGACTAAATTCGCTTTGACGAGCCAGATAATGGAAAAATATTGATCGTGTCAACCACCTTGAAATGTCGCTCCCACTTTTCTTAATCCCCTACCCCCAATCCCCTACAACATTGTGTCGGGCAGTGGAAGCGGCATGAAGGGGTAGGTCCTGCTACCAGTATCAGGTTGCTAATAGTCTATCTCCGTAGAAGTTATGAATGTGAAAGGAAATTATGGTTTGGCAGGTATTATGTAGTTATCCTTTTACCTTTTGACTGCCGGTGTTAATGGCGTGCTGCCCAAAAATGCCCTCGAGTGCTGGCAGATGGTAATGGGATGTCTGATTGGTTTATTGGAAGAGAAGAGAGGATTTTGAATATCATCGGCAATCATAACAATTATATTACAAGAATAAACTTTCTATTCTTAGAATGCTTGGATGTTTATTAGAATGATAATAAATAATTTGGGGAAATATATTTCTTAGACGAAGAAGCGACCTACTGCATATGGAACAGACAGTGATAATGGAAATTGTAATAACTAAATGACAGAATTATTACATTGTTATTTAATTGCTGTTTTCAAGTGTCCTAAATTTTTATCCATGGTCGTTCGCCGCTAAAAATAAGATATTTAACAAATTCGGCGTTACACAGGATAGCTTGTTGCATTGCACCCGAATTTGCGATTTATATCCCAACATGAGGTGAACACTTTTGCCTAAATCCTCCACCGCTAGAACGGCAAGGAAATATATCAAACTGAGCATCACTCGGGGTGCAACGTGAAATGCCTATGACATAAGTACCCGAATTGAATTATCCAATTTTCGAAATCTTCAAGATGGGCATCTGTGGGTTTGCATCTTTCTCGCCGTCAAATAGATGTTCTTTTGGGTGTTCGCTTGCTCTTCTGCAAGAAAGAAGAGAAACAACAGGAGGTTAACCATCGACCAAAAAACTACCAAAGGTGGCCATTCTAGGTGATAGCTTTATCACAATGATCCCAGGAGTAGACACCGAAGTTTTCGATTCAATTCTCTTGTCAGGTTTCAAACCCGGCATCCCTAGTTCAAAATTTTCGTCAACATCTTATCCATCAGGCCAGTTCGATCTATTTTTCATATTGAGTAATTTTATACTAAATTTTGTCAAGCAATAATCACGCTTTTCCTTTACATCTAAATATATTTTTACATAAAAAAACAGAGTTACTTTTTGCGAGATTTTAAAGATGTTTGTACTTCATTACGACACAGAAAAATATTCTTAAATATAGAAAGAGTGTGTATTTGGCAAGATTTTCCAAATTTTAATATCTCATTACAGCATCAAAAAATATTCTTAAATAAAAAAAAATATGCCTGGTAATTCCTAAAACAATTTTCAGTTATCATTTGTGAGTTTTCGAGGTTGCCAAATTAAAATTCCGAGAAATGAGCCAAATTGAATTTTTTTTATTAATACCGATAATGAGTACGATTAATCTGCAGACGAGAATGCCCTTCCATTGGGCTCGATAAATAATGAAAAGTGTGAACCTCCGCATACTACCCATAGGGGTGGTTCCACGTACTACTCATACGCAATGTCGATAATAATAAAAAAAGAAATACGATTTATAACATATGATTGATTGTACTATCTGTGTAAATTGAAATAAAAAGTGGTGAAATCAATATATATAAATAATAAAATAATCATAAAGTAGTTATGTACCTTTATACGTAAGTTACGTAGATAATTACGTAGATTTACACCTTTATAAATAAAAGAATCATGTGGTAGGTTTACGCATAAAGATACATAATAATTACAGCAATGAATTTAATATCATTATTTTTTTACGAATATAAACCTTTATATATAATAAATAAAAAATCTGGACGAAAAGTCGATGTCAATTATTTTATGTTACAGACTCCTATCAGTGTATGGCATATTAGGCTATATAGATTTTTATTTTTATTTTGACAGTTTTTTTATGGCTTTTGCAATTCTTTTCTACTTACAGCTTGTCAAGCCGATGATTTACTCTTCATGTTCGACACCGTTAAACTTCCACAATACAATTTCTGTCACTTACTTTTTTTGTGAGGACAGACTTTATTTCATCTCAAGTGCCTTCCTCTTTTCTGTGTGATTGCTGTTTGAGTTTTTCTCCTTTGCAGAAGTGCTTGAAGTACCCTAATAAGTGTGAAATCCTTCGTAAGCATTTCTAAATAGCGAGACATATTGAACTCTATGTGTGGGGTTAAAATAAACTTCTTTTCCATAACTATTTATCACTTGATAATAGCAAATCTTTTACGAATAATTTTACCTCTTAACTGTTTTATTCGTGTTGCACATAGGAAGCCCTCTTGTTACTCTGATATATCTGCTGGCAATCTATCCACCTGCTAGCGATTAAGTGAGTAATTCTATTCAAGAAGATATGTTTGAGGTAATTGATCCCTCCTTATTTGCATGTCATATAGGAGAAAATTTGATAAACTCCCACTAGGCAACCTGACTGACTATGCTACAATCACCATCATAGTTTGAAAGAAACCCTCCACTGATGATATAACGAATGTAGGTCACCAACCATCTCCCTAGCTTTATGAACCTTACTTTTCGTACCTTTACTTTCCAGTTTTTTGTTGTACAGGAAAAAATATATACCAAGTATATATCAAATGTGAAATAGTATAATAGTAGTATAATACGTTATTATAAGCATTATAATGTATTATACATTGTATGTTATTTCTGTATGTGCATATACCAAGTACGGTATACGATTCGCACGGTGGGCCTCTTTTTTATCTATAAAATATAATAAATGTATTTATTCTCAAAAATATAATAATATATAACTTCATTACACTTAGGATTCATTTCTAATACACATTTACTAACAGATTGTAACACACGAAGGATTTACTAATACATTACATAGCACTTACTTTGAAACATCTCATCGATCTGTTGTGTTATTTAAATATAAAGAAGTCATCTTAGAATACATCGAAATTTTCCTCTTCAAAGCTACTTCCTCATTCGGACGAATTGGCTGCATGAATAATGAATTAGTGTTTTGTGTATTTCTACGATGCATTTTGAAATACAATATTCATTTGCTATTTAATTGTGGAGCAGTTATCTAAATAGTAATAATTATGATTATTTAACTGTTGAAATTACTCATACATACTTACATATGAAATTTAAATTTTCGTTTCTATTCATAATTTCACAAATAAATTCCTTTTATGCAATGTATCCGAGGTTACACTTACATTGTAACATCGTGTTGCAATGTAAGAATCCGAGAGCTGGCGGTAATATGGATGTTTGTAATGGTTTAGAATCCATTTTATACCGTAGGAGCGTATACTTAACCGTACTTTAGAACGTTAGACGTAAGGCTGACAACCCTACCCCGTATAAAATCTCATTTTTCAGAATCTTCCAATTGGCAGACGGCCTTGGCCCATCCTGGGGCTTTTGCGCCACTGAAGAAAAAGAATATATAAATTAATCTCATTAAATTCCACAATCTTAACCTTGGAACATGTGCAGTGATAAATTGTTTTTAAGTTAATTTAACTGAATAGTTATAAAAAACGCGATGTTAATTGATTTCTTTAAAAAAAAATTGGTTCTAATTAATTTTAATAGAATATTTTTAAAAAAACATGGTATTAACTAATTTTATAAAATAATTAGTTGGTTTTATCAATAAATATTACAAATTGTTTGGTTTAATTTAACCACGACTGATCCTTGTGCCATTAAACAACATATTGTGAAAACATTTGTCATACTTCTTTTAGAAATTAAAAAATATTAAACCAAAGTTATTACCGTGTCACTTACTTAAATATTTAAATCCATACACTCCATACACGGGCAATCAATGAGATATTTCAATATCTTTTGCCAGGAATAACTTTTCAGATGAGAAGGGGGCGATACTTCTCTAAATGACAAGGTCCTTCGAACGCATTTAATGTTCCAAAAGTTTCTGCAATAAAAGTTACAGTTTGGTTTCGCCTGGAAACACAAATGTCATGCACAAATGACGACTCGGCAAATATCAGTTATTGAAATTTCGATGGAATCGCTCACGCTATTAAATTGATTTAGGATTTCGGAGACCACTCTATATCCAGTCGAATTATGAATAGCACAGGAATTTAGTTACAGGAATGAATTTAAAGCATATCAATGCTAATATCTCGTTTATTATAGAAGGAGCCTTATGTTCCTCATCAAATGATGTGTTTCATAAACAATGTTTTATAGAAATTTCATGTAAGTAGTTTAGCTCGCTCTTTGTTGAAATAGTGCTTGTTATCAATAGACGTAGAGTTAATTGTGTGTCGCACAGTTTATTGTGTAATTCAATTTCTCATCTGTTATGGAAATGCTGGGTTATGTCAAATAATTCAGGAACATATTTATAACATAAAGAATTCAATTGAAATATTAGGATGTAAAGTCAACTTGGTTTCAAAGTTAAAATGTTTTAATTAAAATAGCTTCAGAGGAGATTGAAAAGTCTTGGTAGACCTAATTAGATTAAAATGCGAAAAAAAAAAGACCGTAGAGGGACACACAAAACGGGACGCAATTTACCAAACCAAATCCCAAAGATCGTTTAGGCAGAAAAGCGAAATAAAAAAAAACCTCAATAAATGCAAATAAAAATTAAAACTCTAAGGAAAAAGTACTTAATATAAAGGGATTTGAAAAGCCACCTTTTAATATTTGTGTTATCATCAGAATTAGAATTACTTTGCATGTTACTGTAAAATGTTTCTAATGATGAGAATTTGTCAAAATATAAAGGGTATATATATATATATGTGTGTGTGTGTGTACAGGTTTCGGGTTTCCAGTGGTGTCTTGAATAATTGCAGGGGTTTGGAATCCATTTTAAAACTTTAGGTCCCCGTGTAATATGAAGGTTAAGCATGGGGCTGACAACCCTACCACACGAAAAGAAAAGCATATCATGTTAAGAATCTGCTTGTAGACAGAGTCCTTGACCCACCATGGGGCTGTTGAGCCATTCAAGAAGTAGAAAAAAATTTATATTAATCTCATTAAATTACACAATTTTAACCTGAGGACATGTGCATTGATACATTATTTTTAAGTTAACTTAATTGAATATTTATTAAAAAAAAGGCTAATAAGTGATTTTGTAAAACAATTAATTCGTTCCATCATTAAATATTACTAATAATTTGGCGTAGTTTAACTACGATTGGTCCTTGTGCTATTAAACATCACGTTGATGAAACATTTGTTAAACTTCTTTTAGAAAATAAAAAATATTGATTCGAAATCATTAAAACATCGCTTACATAAATATTTAAATCCATACTCGTCGCACAGGCAATCAATGAGATACTTCAATATCTTTTGCTAGGAATAACTTTTCAGATGAAGAGAGACTTCTCGAAATGACAAAGTCCTTCAAACGCATTTAATGTTCCTCTTTCCAAAAGTTTTCGCAATAAAATTTACAGTTGGGTTTCGCCTGGAAACACACATGTCATGCATAAATGACGACTCGGCAAATATCGGTTATTGAAAATTCGATGCAATCGCCGAAGTTATTAAATTGATTTAGGATTTCGGAGACCACTCTATATCCAGTCGCTGGCATCGAAATTAGGAATGGTACAAGAATTTAGTTACAGGAATGAATTTAAAGCATATCAAGGCTAATAACTCGTTTATTATAGAAGGAACATTATGTTCCTCATCAATTGATGTGTTTCATAAACAATGTTTTATAGAAATTTCATGCGAGTAGTTTAGCCCGCTCTTTCTTGAAATAGAGCTTGTTATCAATAGACGTAGAGTTAATTGTGTGCGCACAGTTTATTGTATAATTCAAACTTCCGTCTGTTATGAAAATGGTAGACTGTATCAAATAATTCATGCTCATATTAGTATGCGCTTTGCACAGGATTCAAATAAAATAAAGGATTAAAGTTAACTTTGTTTCAAAGTTAAAAGTATTAATTAAAATAGTTTCAAAAGAAGTTAAAAAGGCTTGGTAGATAACGAATATTGCTGACGAAGTAGAGAAGCCGTGTACAAAACCCTATGAGCTAAACCAAATAGTAAATTTTGTGAATTTTAATTTTGAGCAAAACCGTATAGTAAATATGCTGGGAAAATTAAAATCTATAGGTAGAAATGTCCTTCCATTAATCTCTTCGTGTAAAAGAAAGAAATATTAAAAAAGGAATTAGCAGCTATAATGGAATTAAAAAATTGCTTTATCAAAAGGCAAGCGTTGATATAAATGCTTATCTACGGAAGAACAACAACCACAAACAGATGTCCCTGCAAGGAATATGACTTTCCTTAACTGGAATGTTGCTCACCTCTGTCTTTTGATGCGAGACTATCCTTGACTTGTTGACAAGTGAGATGAGGTCACTGAAGTTGAGAGGTCTTGGAACGATTCCTCAATGATAATTTTTTTTCAATTGTTTAGTGTTCTCCAGCGAATGTAACATGCCAAAAGGCATTTGTGAAAAGTGAAAGAATTATGCTGATCAATTAATTCTAAGGATATCCTTCTTTCTAGATGCTCCCCAATGGCAAGTCTGATGTAGTCTGGTGTTATTATCCATAAATATTGGCTATTCTAATGGCATCGTAGGACAAACACATGTGAGGGAGAGTTCTAGTCATGCTACTGATATATGCTATAGCGATCATTCTAGTGAATCCTACATTAAAACTGCTACGATCTTAACTGTTGCCCGACATGCGAGATTTATATTTTTCAGATGTAGTATTTCAGGATTATCTCACGTTAAATATAAAAAAAATTCATTTTTTTTTATATATAATTTTTTAAATTTTAGTTTGCTTTTTATTAAACCTGGAGTGCATTACAATACAAACTTTGAATATGATGAGATTCAAAAGCCATTTTGAATTACACGTTATCCACGTATCTAATCCAATTTGAAAAATGAAATATCTATTTAATGTGCGTATAGTACGTACGTACGTAATATACGTAAGTTTCGAATAAAAAAGATAGACAAATAAATAAAAAGTAATTCTTCTAGAAAAGAAGAAAATACTTTATCATACTTTCAATTCCCTCGATCCGTTTCTTAAACCAGAAACTGCAAGAAATGCCACCAACACATTCCCATCTTTACCCTCCTGCATATTTAGAAGCGAGCATTACCTTTAAGATAAAGGTGTCCAAGTAATGTACTCGATTCACGTTATTGAAAAGGAAGATAAAAAATGCAGACTACATATTAAATTATTTGCTTACAAAAATCAAATAAACATTATACCAATTGCTGTTTCATTAAAGAAAGAGTCACCAGGGTATTTACAATAATAATCTGATGTACAACAAGTAATAAAATAATTATAATTTCTCCTACAAGCAGAAGAGAAACAGAAAAATAATGAATACAGAAATACTTTTTATAATATTTTCTCTGCCAGGCAACCCATTAAGCGTTTAAATAAGTGAAAATTCACGACGCTTTTTTAGAAAATAGAAAAAGCGTGAATATTTCCCCCGAAATTTTTGAGTCGATGCAGTTCTACCGTCTTCATTCATTCATATATTGGAATGATAGAAATATTTATAAAATAGGAATGCTTTTAAATACGATAAAATATTTATTTTCTTGTATTAACATATTTCTGTACATAATTTCTGCAAAGAAACTCAGATTTTCAAGTCTGGTAGGTTTGTTGATCTAAAACGGATTACATTTTCCGTGGAAGTATTAGAAATAATTGCATATATGCATTAGATTTCCCTTCTCTTTGTTTCTGGTTAAAAAGATTTATGATTAAACAAATTGTCTCAGATCGTCAAAATTCGATCTTCTTCTCAGCGTGTCGGATTTAAATCCATACTCTCCACACGGGCAATCGATGAGACATTTCAATAACTTTTCAGATGAGGGGGGGGGGCAATGCTTCTCGAAATGACAAGGTCCTTCATACGCATTTAATGTTCCACTTTCCAAAAGTTTCTGCAATAAAAGTTACAGTTTGGGTTTCTGGAAACACAAATATCATGCACAGATGACGACTCGGCAAATATCGGTTATTGAAATTTCGATGGAATCGCCTATGTTATTAAATTGATTTGGGATTTCGGAGACCACTATAGATCCAGTCGCTGGCATCGAAATTATGAATAGCGCAGGAATTTTGTTACAGAGATGAATTCAAAGCATATCAAGGTTAATAACTCGTTTATTATAGAAGGAGCATTATGCTGCAGATCAATTGATGTGTTTCATAAACAATGTTTTATAGAAATTTCATGCGAGTGATTTAACACGCTCTTTGTTGAAATAGTGCTTGTTACCAATAGACTTAGAGCTAATTGTGTGTCGCACAGTTTATTGTATAGTTCAAATTTCCATCTGTTATGAAAATGAAAGATTATGTGCAAATAATTCATGTTTATATTTCTAGCATGCGCCTTATAAAAGATTTAAATGAAATAAAGGTTTAAAGTCAACTTGGCTGCAAAGTTAAACGTTTTAATTAAAATAGCTTCTAAAGGAGGTTGAAAAGACTTTGTAGATAATGGATATTGTTTACGATGTAGAGAATGCCGTGTCCGAAATGCGAAGAGCTAAACGATATTATAAATTTTCGTGTATATGCTGTGGAAATTAAATCTTCATACGAATATTAAATCTTCATATTATAGGCAGAAATGCTCTTCGATTAAGGCCTTCGTGTAAAAGAAAGAAATATTTAAAAAGCAATATTATGCATTCATCCAACGCAAAGAAAAATGCTTTATCAAAAGGTCAAAGTTGATATTGTAACTTCGCGGCCTATACTAGACCGATACGAATTCAAGAAGAGAGCTACTTTCAGGCCAAGCCAAGTGTAACTCAAACACTAATGAATATTTTGACGTCAAATTTCACACAAATGTCAAGGACAGTGCCAGCAACCTGAAAAAGAAAGCAAAATTGAAATTCTAAAAGCCCCGGAAATTTTAAATTGAAGCTTTTTGGACACAGTAGTATGTTTTTTCCGAATCATCTTTAAACCATAGAGCTTTGGGCGTAGGGCTAACTCTTTAAAAAACATCCCACTAGTCAAACTGGTATTGGCCCCCCATGGGGCTGGTCAGCTATTGAAGTAGAATATATATGTTGATCTCATTAAATTACACAATTTTATTCCTTAGGACATGTGCATTGATACATTATTTTTAAGTTAATTTAACTAAATATTTATAAAAAGACACGGTATTAACTCATTTCATAAAAACATAATTGGTTTTATCATTAAATATTACTAATTTTTTGGCATAGTTTGGCTCCAATTGATCCTTGTACCGTTAAACAACACTTGTTCAAAGATTCGTCAAACTTTTTCAGAAATTAAAAAAAAAAAACATTGAATTAAAGTCATTACCATGTCGCTTACTTAAATATTTAAATCCATATTCACACACAGGCAATCGATGAGGCATTCCAACGTCTTTTGCCAGGAATAACTTTTCAGAGGAAGAGAGGGGGCGATACTTCTTGAAATGACAAAGTCCTTCGAACGCATTTAATGTTCCAAAAGTTTCTGCGATAAAAGTTACTCTTTGGGTTTCGTCCGGAAACACAAATGTCATGCACAGATGACGAACTCGGCAAATAACGGCTATTGAAATTTCGATGGAATCGCCCAAGTTATTAAATTGATTTAGGATTTCGGAGACCACTACATATCCAGTCGCTGGCATCGAAATTAGGAATAGCGCAGTTATTTATTACAGGGATGAATTTAAAGCATATCAAGGATAATAACTCGTTTATTACAGAAGGGGCATTACGTTCCTCATCAATTGATGTGTTTAATAAACAATGTTTTAGAGAAATTTCATGTGAGTAGTTTAACTCGCTCTTTGTTGAAATAGTGCTTGTTATTAATAGACGTAGAGTTAATTGTGTGTCCTACAGTTTATTGTATAATGAAATTCTCAACTGTTATGGAAATGTTAGATTATGTGCAAATAATTGATGTTCATATTAGTATGCGCGTTGTAAAGGATTCAAATGAAATAAAGGATTAATGTCAAATTGGTTTCAAAGTAAAATGTTTTAATTAAAATAGTTTCGAAAGGAGGTTGAAAAGGATTGGTTGATTACAGATATTGTTTTTGAAGTATAGTAGCCGTGTACGAGTCCCGATGAGCCAAACCATATCGTAAACTTTCGTCTATATGTTGAGAAAATTAATTCTATAGGCAGAAATGTCCTTCCATTAGGTTTTTCTTCTTAAAGAAACCAATATTTAAAAAGGAATAGAACGCATCCATCATGGAATAAAAAAAATTTGCTTCATCAAAAGGTAAGCATTGATGTAATCTATCCAAGAACTACAAACAGACGACCCTTATTAATGGATATGACCTTCCTTAATTGCAATGCTTCTCTGCTCTGTTTATTGATGCGAGATTCTGCTTGTAGTTGTTGACAGGAGAGAGTAGGTCACTGAGATTCAGGGGTCTTAGAACGATTCCTCCATGAGCATTCGTTTCAATTTCTGAGTGTTTTCCAGCGGATGTAATCGTGCCAAAAACATTTGTGCAAAACATTGTGGAGTAGAGATTGTCAAAGAACTATGTTGATGAACTCATTCTAGTGATAATCGCTTTTCTACAAGTTCCTCAATGGCAAGTCTGATTTGGTTTGGTGTTATTATCCATAAATGACGTCTATTCTCACAGCATTAGAAGGCAAACGCATGGGGTGAAAAAAGTGATTTAATGTGAAAGCATCTCTGGTGAAAATTTGGAGTCGTCAACTCATTTATCCCATTCCCCCCCCCCCCCGGTGAGCCCGCCAGGACAACCGTAGAAGTCTATTTTCCTTATATTACTGATATGAAACTATGTCCTTACCTCCCTCCATATTGAAAGTGCCTTATGAAACCGCAGCGACTCATATTTTTAAAGAGAACCTAGCTCCAGTAATGAGATGTACAGTTCTTGTGCTCCTTACACCAGTCTAAACGATGCAGTAGATGGCAGCTGTCAATAGAATGCAATGTTTAAAATGGCAGATTAATAAGCGCTTTTTCCATGAAGGTATTTGGCCACAACAAATAGCAAATTAATCAGCTAGCTGTACACAGCTGCAAAACAATGTTATTTACTTACTCGATTGATTGAGTAAATTTTTTTACTTTTTACAATAACTATATGTCATTTATTATGACCTTGTGGTGGCATGTCTAACATTTTGTAGTTAAAAATGAATTCCCTGATGAAGATTTCAATATTTATTTTTCACATGTCTTTGATTTTAAACTAATGACAAATTACTCTTCTGCTTAATCTATTTCTGATATATATTGCATTTTCAAAATATGTTTGTTTTTAATATGAAAATTGAATAATATAGAATATTAATTACAAATATTTGCTTAATTTAAATGTTTGACACGTCTATCATTTTATTGTGATTTGAAATTTTCCTTCTGCGAATCATTGATGAGTATGTTCTTAAAATTTGAATTTTTTTTATATGGGACACGAATTAGCGACCACTAACTATCCCGCACATATTTTAATTCAGCATTAAAAAAAAATGAATGAAATATGTTTCAGTAAAAACAACTGAGCGTTTGGGTTAGAATTTCAAAAGAATGAAACAGGATCAATAACTTTTACTTGCGAGTTAATTCAATATTTGAAGGATACACACACATGAAATTGAGTAATCTTGCCGAGTGTCTTGGAGTGGAAATTCAATAGGAGAGGCATAATCATTTCCCGTATTTACGTAATCGCAAACCCCGGCCATTAATCGAACGAAACAATAAGTAGGAAGTTGGGAAGATATCGTAAGGCATATGTATTTGACAAGCGTCTCAGGGCCTTTTATTCGATTGATGATTCACGTGATCGCCCGCTCCGTGTTATGCCATCCGAAAAAGAATTCAAAACTCGGAAAATTGGAAGTCTTTTCCCCATTCATTCTGAGTTTTTTTTCTCTTTCTCTCTTTCAGTTGAATTTACCGTCTTTTGAAGTAGCTTTCCCAGAGTCAATATTTGTTGAGTTATGTGCATTAAAAGAGTTCGATTTTTGCAAATTGAACACATGTACAAGGTGTCCATAAAGTCTCTTTAGATTTTTTAAAAGTTTAATACAAAGAAAAATTAAGAGACAGATAAGAGTAAAGACATGTATATTTAAGAATAATTGTACACACCTTAATTTTAATTTAATTTATCTTAATACAATCCCTATATGGGTTAATATTAGATATGATTAAGATTTATGTTTGCTGTAGAATACCGTCATCAATATTGGTAATGTCCTCTTCATTTGATTGGTCATGTCCAGTACCTTTATTCGATACGTTATATCTCTAACATAACCCCATAGAAAGAAATCGAAACAAATGATATCTGGTGTACGAGATAACTACAATTGTGTTAAAGATGCGAACAACGCTACTGCAAACATAACAAGAAATTCAGTACTTTCTTGTTGTATTCCGCGCCCATATAGATATGTACTAAATTCAATTCAATTATTTTTTTAATTTAGTCTATTATTTTTTTAATACAATCCCTATATACGCAATATTAGTTGCGTATTTAGATGGTACTCTATGTCTTGCTATGTTCGCCGTAGCATACACTCACCAATAGTGACAATGCCATCTTCTTTAGAATAGTAATATAGTCATCTTCGTTAGAATAGTCATAGTCATGTACCTTTGTTCGATACAGGATATTAACATAACACCATAATAGAAGTAAATCAAGGCAAGTGATATCTGGTGTACGAGGTAACCAAGACTGTTTTAAAGATACGAACAATGCTACAGCAAACAGAACAAGAAATCAAGTACTATCTCGTTGTGTTTCTTGCCCACATAAATATGTGTTCAATTAAACAAAATTAAATGAGGCAACAAAAATCTTAAGTCTATGCGTTTAATTTTGTAATAACTTTTATTTGTCTTTTATTTTTTTTCATTTGCTTTTGTAACAAATTTTTGAAAATGTATAAAGGCTTTATGACACCCTGCATTATTTGTCCGGTAAAATTGTTGTGAACGTTTCAGAATATGTCAGTTGCCAGATATGTAGAATATTCAATGTTACCAAGAAAAGAACGGTTACACAGCCACAATAACTTCCCACCACATTTTTCAACTAACATTCGAAAGAATTTTATCCCAGGAAATGACATCACTCCTATCTTTTCTACTTAAACCTTCTTCATCTTTATAAAAAAAAAAACTGGAGAGTAATTCTGGAATAGGATTGTAAGATCAAGTTGTACATGAAGTTTTGATACTTAAATGTTGATATGTCAAATGTTACACTGAGAAACTCTATTTATACATGTGTCATTGAATTAGATAATTTACTTCTTATTTCATACAAAATTGGCAATATTTTGATGTAAATATTTGTAAAAGATGTAATGTTAGAAATGTTTTTAGATTGTTATAACCAGTACAAGAATAGAAAAAATTCAATGGTAAATAATAATATATTTAAATATTTAATCAACTTAATTACTTATGTATTTACAATTATTATCAATCTCAAATTTATTTTTCTAATGCCTGTCAAGAACAACCTATCACTAAAATCTAATAGTAGATAAACAGTGGCATGGAAAATGAGACCTCTTGAAATTAGTTATTGTCTGTTCAACCTTCACAGATCAAAACAATTACAGGCGGAATATGGACTACGCCATGAGTTGTATCATGATTGGGCTGAGGCAGTGTCGACTCTAACGAAAAGTGACGGAAGCTGACCCCCCTTTGACGGAATTCTTAAACGATGGTTTTTGAAAAAGAATAAAAAGAGTGTTGTCTTTTTCTCTGAAGTTAATGAACAGGCATAAGTTTCAGCCTGTTTTCAAATTGAGCGTCTTGTGGTTTCGTGTATCGTTGTTGTAGACTCAAATTTGTTGTAGACTTGGAGTGAACGGCACTTGTGTATCTAATTTATATACTTAATTTTCATTTTTTGCAAATAAAGCTCTGTATGTGTATACATAATGTCTGTAAATAAGATTTAAAGTGTTCCCCTGAACCTGAAAGTAGCCCTTTTTTTGGAGCCATTATATGTCTAGTATAGGCTGAGTCCCTACAGTTATTAAGTTTTTTTATTATTTTAAAAGTTATTCATTAAATGTTTACAAATTTTAACATTAGTTGTTGGGTTATTTTCTTTTATTATTTTCCAAAACATTTAAATAATTATTAGTAATATTTATATTACTCTGTGAAATAAAATAAAGCTTTTGTAAAAAAAAATAAAATCTAACAATAAATTTTACACCTATTTTATAAAAAAAAATATAATATTATATTTAAACAAATATAATATAATAATACATTCTTAAAAACCAAATAAAATTTAACACCCATTTTATTTATAAAAGAATTTCATGCCAATTATTATTTGGTCTTCAGGAATGAACAGTGACAGATTTTCTTATTTATTTTCCTTAGCTACGATTTCCTGAATAAAAAAAAAATTGATTTTTTTTTTATTCAGGAAATTAATTAAGTAGATCTTCGCGAAAAATAAGATAAAATCTCGATCTCGATTTTTTGAATTGTTTTTGATATTTGTTTTTGCTTCATTTGAATTATTAAAAAAAATCCTCCAATTTTTACCCATGCATACTTCGAACTCTATTTTAATTAGATATCTAGGTTTCCAAAGTTTGCTGCCTCACCAGAATTACAGTTGATTTCAAATAGGAACCACGGAAAAAAGAAATTGAACGAATGAAATCCTTTGTAATAATCTCATATAAGGAGGTTCTAACAGGGCAAATAAAATGTCATTATTTATTTGTGAGATTTCATCTTCATTTTAGAATTAAACAAAAAATAATTTAATTACTTTTATTCAATAAATATGATTAATTGTTACAACTAATTGGTTTTCAATTCTTGGCTTACGTTAGAAAATGTTTGAATTTCATTTTAATTAATGTTTAGAGTAATTATTAATAAAATTTTACTCTAAAAATAAATTAAAGTAAATTATGTGTTGATTTATTCCATTTCTTTTTTATTTGTAGATTATATCTATTATTTAAAGTTAAACTATTTAATTTCTCTAATTTTGAAACAGCTATTTTATTCCATAAAATCATAAAAAAAATGTTTTTGGAAAAAAAAGGCTAACATAGTTTAAAATAGTTTACAGATAATTATTTAATAAAGTTTATACTATTAGTGCAATTTATAGATAAAAAACTACATTAACATAGTTTTTTTCAGGGAAATTTAATAGATAAAAAATGTACAAAAAAGGTGTATTAAACGCAAAATTTATGTAAATTAAGTTTAAAATGTTAATTGAATACATTTCGAATTTAAAAAAAATTCGTTCAGCGGGTTTTTTTTAAATAAATCAATGCAATTAAATATGCTAAAAGATTCAAATTCAACTGGATCAGCAACCTTCATTCTGAAAAAAAAAAAAACTTCACCAAACATCCAAGTTTCTGAATATTAATATAGTATATTCTATAAAAAATATATAAATGGCAGTTATTCATATTCTCCATTAAGTTACATTTTACGCTTTTTTAAAATGAAATTTAACAATTAATATTTATACTTCAGTACATTATAGGGATATAACAAAATGTCGAGCATAAATTTTTGTTTGAATTTAAAAAAACATTCACATCATTTCATAAAGTATACTAGTCGCAAAAACTTAGGGTGCCAACAACATAACGTATTTATTTCCATTTTCTGTACATCAATGAGCCTTGTGTACCACCAATATATAATAAAAACAGTCCACATACTGCTGTAAAGGGTGTACATTGCCTTCTAAATATTTTGTGAGAAAACCGCGCTGCATTTACATGCCATATAAGACAAAACAAGATAATTCCCTTTTAGCATGTTGTAATGCCGATACTAGCACATGCTGTTTCAATTACTCTGGATTCGTTTCTCAAAGCAGAGACTGCAACAAACGACGCCAACACGATATTGCATTCTATTGCACGATATATTATGTCAACGTATGTAGTCTATATATAGTACGTATAGGTAACGTACTAGATTCACGTTGTTAAAAGTAAGATATCATAAGTTATTTGCTTAGAAAGCCCAAATAAATATTATACCAATTTTTTATCTTCGCATCAGCCCCATGGTGGGCCAAGGCCGTCTGCCTTCTGGCAGATTTCGGGACAGGAGATATTTTTCTTTTTACGAGGTAGGATTGTCAACTCTACGCTCTACTGTCATAATAGACTGGGAAATATGATTTAAAGTGGATACTGAACCCCTACAAACATCAATAGCACCTGCGGGACTTCAATCCGAAACCTGTGCAACCGAGAGCTAATCAATTCTCATCAGGCACCATATTATACCAATTACTATTTCTTTAAAGAAAGAGTCATTAAGACATTTTACTAGGTACTATACAATAATAATGCAATGTGCAATGTACAATAAGTAATAAAAGTTTTTTTTTAAGAATTACAACTTGTCCGAAACGAAGAAGAGAAACAAAAAAATAAGGAATACAAAAAATACTTTCGATATTATGTTCTCTGCTAGGCCACCTATAAATTGTTTATTCTTTGACATTCAGAACGTTTTTTTAGTACAGTGAAACCTGAAGTGTTTGACAGTCTTCATTTCATTCACGCCGTGGAAATATAGAATTCTTTATAAAATCGGAATGTTTTTAAATGCGATAAAATATCTATAATAAATTTTTTCTATATATTAAAAATTATATATTTATAAAATATATATAATAAATATTTTCATACATTTTTGTACATGATTTCTGCAAAGAAAAGCAGAAAAGTTATCTGCAAACCAACCAGATTTGAAAAATTTTCAAATCTGATAGGTTTGCAGATAGCAAACAGAATACTTTTTCCGTGGGCGTAATAGAAATAATTGCATATTTATATCAGATTTGCCAGGTTTACATACGTTTTTCTCCTCTTAAGTAGGCGACATATGAGTTACTACGGAAGTATTATTTTTCTAGTAGCATTATTTCAGATATAAATCCGTTCTTATTCTTTTTAATAGTATATTTTATATACATATATATAATTAAATTCTGAAAGCAATTATTTCCTTATTATATTGTCACAAATCATATATTTGTACAACCTCTTGGAGAATATTCACAGAAAAAAATGAACTTCCTATTATTGAAGAGAATTAAATTATCATAAAACAATGAAATGTAGGTGAAAGCTAAATAATTTCTAATGTAAAAAAAGTAAAATCGTTAGTTTATAATAAACAATATAAATTGTTTTTTATTGAATAGAAATTTGCATTTTTTTTTATTTTAACATTAATGCAACATGTGTTTTTAACAGGAAATAAATCAGTTTTCTTTAATAAATTTAAGCACTATAGAAATGGGTCAAAGAAGAAAAAAACATTTGTGATAATTATTATTAGAAAACAGTTGCATTTACGTGTCATCTATTCCTCCATAAAATTATTTTCTTTACTTTTCAAATCATTCGGAAGATAAATTGTTTCCATTAATTCAATTTTGAACGAACTTTTCTCAAGACAGTGTTTGCCCCCACTTCTTCTCTTCCCAATGGAAAGATATTCGGGCCTACAGATTTATTGCGCATATATCGGCAAAGCTTTCGAACTGAGCCCTTATGAACACAGATATCCCAACAGGCTTACTACCAGGCTATTACAGCAATGATACTTAAATTTTGTTGTCTTTTCATGGCACTTTAGCATAGGTCATTTGATACTACAACGGCAGAGATGTAACAGATTCAGTATTGATCAGATTTGTCCAGGAGGAATTTCCTACATTGCAAGCAGGTTGCGTCACCGCAATTGTGAATAAGCATTTCCAAGAATTAGAGTCTTGTGTTCCCTTCTTTCCTCCCTCCTTCTCCTCCTCTTGCGACCTGATAGCCAATTAGGTAGCGCTCTGGCCTTTGGTATCCCAGGCTTCAGGTTCGAATCCTGGCGGTGGCAGGGATGTTTGGGAGTGGATCCCAGTCTAATTAGCCCAAAGTGTGCACAAAACCATAGAGCAACAAACCAAACCAAACTAAACCTTCTCTTCCTCAGTTCAACAGATTCCAGCCTACACATTTAGCCTGCCGATTTCTGTCATTCAAGAACATTAAAAAAACCTTTTTTCATATTTTAACCAAGAAATTAATAATATTTTTGTTGTCACTGTTGAATATCCCTGGTATTCCACATATATGTGCCACGAACAACTCATCGACTTAAGGAAAGAGTTTTAAGATTAACTCTCTCACATTTGCGTGTGGTATGGGAGGAAACCCAGAAAAACCCCCAAAGGGTAACCTGTCAATCAATGCGAGACGCTTTACTCGTGTTGTCACAATTGTCATCGAGTCTCTCTCTTTTTTTTTTGCTTAATAAGATTTGTGACTTTTAAAAATTGCCTCAGATCGTGAAAATTCGATCTTCTTCTCAGCGTTGTCGGATGCGTTATGAGTACTCAAATTCCCCAAATTCCAGTTCATCACTTCTCCTAGTTTAAACCCTAAACCTTTCTTTTACAGAAGCAATCTCCCTTGAGTCGACAGAACCAAATCCTGGAGTAAACAAATTCGAAGCTGTCGCTCTATCATGATTAACTGTGACGAAAGAGATTTCCTGAACAAACAGTGCCACTCTAAGTGACTTAGCCCCCCGCCTCGCACTTGACAGTGATTCGAGACCGCGCTCATCAACCCCTAGGCCTTCAGTCGCGGTCGCAGGAACGGTATCTATTTCGAGAACTAAATTCGTTTTGACGAGCCAGATAATGGAAAAATATTGATCGTCTGACACCTTGAAAATATAGCTGCCGCTTTTCTTAATCCCCTACCCCCTACCCTCTAATCCCGTACAACATTGTGCCGGACAGAGGAAGCTGTATGAAGGGGTTGGTCCTGTTGAAGTGTTGCCGACGTCAGGGTGCTAATACTCTATCCCCGTACAAGTTATGAATGTGAAAGGAAATTATGGATTGGCAGGTGATATGCGGTTATCCTTTTACCTTTTGGCCGCCGGTGTTAATGGCGTGCTGCCCAAAAATGCCCTCGAGGGCCGAGAGATAGTAATGGGATGTCTGATTGGGTTATTGAGAGAGAAGAGAGGATTTTGAATATCATCGGCAATCATCGGAACTATACTACGAGAATTAACTTTCTATTCTTAGAATGCTTCGATATTTATCAGAATCATAATAAATAATTTGCGAAAATATATTTCTTAAAAGGAGAGACGACGTATTACTTACGAAACAGTCAGTGATAATGGAAATTGTAATAATATTGTGATCACTAAATGACAAAATTATTACTTTGTTATTTAATTGCCTTAATTTAATTGTTTTCAAGTGCCTTAAATTTTGATCCATGGTCGTTCGCCACTAAAAAATAAAATATGTAACAGATCCAGTGTTACACAGAGGGTACTAGAGTGGCAGGATGCGCTGCCTCCCCATTTGGCAACGAACACCCCAAAATAAGGTATGAATACTTGATTAAATCCTCCATCACTAGGACATCAAGGAGATATACCAAACTCAGCATTACTCAGGGAGTACAGCGATATGCTTGAGACATGTACCAGCTTTGCGTTATCCAATTTTTAAAACCTTCAACTTGAGCATCTGGGGATTCGCACCTTCCTCGCGACCAAATAGATGTTCCTTTGAGAGTTCTCTCTCTAATCTTCAATGAATACGGGAAACAACCGGAGGCCAACCATCGACCAGAAGGAGACCAACAGATCGACCATTCTTTGTGACAGTTTTATCATATTGACTGAGGTGTAGACAGCGAAGGTCTTTTTTGTCTGTCGAAGGCTGCTTCCCTAGTTAGAAAACTTTCCTCAACATTCCATTCATTAAACCTCTCCGTTTTATTTTTTATTAATATTGTATAATTTTATATAAATTTTGTCCAGTAATAAACAAGCCTTTCTTTTGCATCTAAATATATTTTTATATAAAAAAAAAACCGCTTTTTGTAAGATTTCCAGTATGCTAGTACCTCATTACGGCATCAAAAAATATTGTTAAATAAAAAAAGAGTGTTGCCTTTTGCAAGATTTTCTAGATGTTAGCACCTTATTAAGGCATCAAAAATATTCTTAAATAAAAAAAGTAGGTACCTCATTACGGTACTGAAAAAAAAAATTAAAAATTAAATAATAAAAATTAGACTTGGTAATTCCTATTACAATTAATTACAATTTTAATTTTTAGTTTTCAAGGATGCCAAATTATAATTCAGAAAAATGAACCAAATTAAAAAATAAAAGAATCATGAGGTAGATTTACTTACAAAGATACATAATAATTACAGCAAGGAATTTAATAACATCAATTTTTTATGTATATAAACCTTTGTGTATAGTGAATAAATAATCTTAATAGTCATAAAAAAATCTGAAGGAAAAACTACTGTCAATTATTTTATGTTGCAGACTATCAGTGTATGGCATATTAGGCTATACAGATTTTTATTTTTATTTTGTCAATTTTAAATGGCCTTTGCAATTCTTTTCTACTTACAGCTTGTCAAGCCGATGATTTAACCTTCGTGTTCGCCTCCGTTAAACTTCCGCAATAAAATTTCTGTCAACTACTTTTTTTTTTGTCAGGACAGCCCTTATTTCATCAGAAGTGCCTTTCTCTTTGCTATAGGATTGCTTTTGAGTTTTTCTTCTTTGCAGAAGTGCTGGAAGTACCGTGATAAGTGTGAAATCCTCTGTAAGTACGTCTAAATAGCAAGATACATTGAACTCTCTGTGTAGGGCTAAAATAAACGTATTTTCCATAAATATTTATTACTTGATAATAGGAAATCCTTTAAGGGTAGTTTTATTTCTTCAAAGTTTTGTTAACCTATCTGACTATGTTACAATCATCATCGAATCGAATCGTTTCTGTACCCACATTGAGCGATCGTGATTTGAAAGAAACACTCCATTTATGGTATATGGAGGTTACCAATCTTCTTCCTACCTTTATAAACCTTTACTGTCCTTCGTACCTTTATTTTCCAGTTTTTTGTTGTACAGGAAAAAGGCTGCGTGTATATACCAAGTATATATCGTAGTATATACCAAGTACGCATAGTGTATACTAAGCATTACAAAAGTTTATATTGTACCTTGTTAGACAAACTATCTGGTGGGAGTTTTCTAAATTTTATCCCATACGATGGACAAATGTGGAGTAGTTTCTCTTAAAGTACCGTCGGAAGGTATTGCCCTCCTTCTTCAGCTTCACGAACCCAAGTCAGACTTCTACTTACGGATGCTCCATCACAACAGAATCTGTCCATTTACTTCCATTTTTGAGTAGATTACTCATGGGATGTTCGTTCATCAGGACACTGATTTGTTTTTGTTTTTATTTGTAGCTCTACAGTCCTTTTTTGCACACTTTAGTCTAATTAGACCAGGATCTACATTTTAACCTGAATTCCGAAACACTCGCAAACATCCGCGCCACCTCCAGGATTTGAACCTGAATCCTGTGCTACCAAAGCAACAACAGGCATTGAGGATTAGACACAACAACGTAAATCAGTCAAATTTCACAATCAAACTACATTTAACTGATCATTCGATATGGATTATTTTCCTCGTTTAATTTGTACAATGAATAGAGAATTTTTTATTTTTGTAAAATTATGAATCGAAACGAAATTTTAAATTTCAAATGTAAATATGTACGAATCATTTTAATAGTTAAATAATCCAAATTATTACGTTTTAGATAACTGCTCCACAATTAAATAGCAAATGAATATTTTATTTCAAAGTGCACCGTAGAAATTAAATCATCACGATGTTCGTTAAAATGTTCAGTCTTAAAATGCTTTCAAAGTGACGTTGGAATTTACAACATAGTGACATCATACTGTAAGACATACAAAACACTGATTCATTATTCATGCAACCAATTCGTTCAAATGAGGAAATAGCTTTGAAGAGGAAAATTTCGATGAGGCAAGTGTATTCTAAGATGACTTCTTTAAATTTAAATATACAATAGATCGATTATGTGTTTCAAAGTAGAGTCGTGCATTTTGAGGAACAGAAAATAATTGTTGAATCGAGGTGAATCACGTGATAATTGTTAACCAGAATCATTATTCTAATTTCTTTTGATCCAAGTGCACTTCAAATAGTAGGCTATAATACAATTATATATTCGGACAGGTTTTAAATATAAACAGCATCAAAACTGTACAGGTAAAATGGTTTGCACATCGGCTATACGAATTATTGAAAACGAAAAATTTAATTAGATCAAATTCCATCAAAAATTTAAACAACTTTGTCGTGCAAAACCTAAGTGTACAGAACCTATATGTATTCAGATATTGCATCTGCTACTGTTTCTCCGATTATTTCTTTTTCGTTCTAATTCACCTTACAGACACTTAGACAATTTTTTTTGATGCCTTAAGGCAAGCGCTGCACAGACGTTACTCACCCAGGAGCAGCGTGTAACTTGAAGATAAGCTACGGACGCGGAGTAACACTACCCCCCGAAACGCTCTACGATCCTGTGAGATCAGGAACTACTGTTTAAAGTGCATTCCGAACCACCAATAAACATCCATGGCGCCGCCGGAACTCGAACCCGAAACCTGTGGTACCGAGCGCCAGCCACTCGACCGTTCAGGCCCTTGTTTCTCCGATTGTTGTTCATTGGAATGCTTCTACCAATACAAATTCCAAATATAATTTAGCCATAAAAAAAAGCCCTCAATAGATAAAAAATAAAACAATACTCCAAAGAAAAAATACTTAATATAAAGCGATTTAAAAAAACCACCTTCCACTTTGTCGTACCTCAATTATCATTAGAATTATTAGAATTAACTTGCTTGCATATAAATGCAGAATTTTTTCGAATTATGAGATTGTGTCAAAATATAAAGGAAAAAAAGTATATATATAGGTTTCGGATTCCCGGTGGTGTCATGGATATTTGTAGTGGTTCATATTCCACTTTAAACAGTAGTTCTCCGTCTAATAACTCTGTAGAGCGTTGGGCGTATGGCTGACAACCTTACCCCGTAAAAAGAAAAATATCTCATGTTCCGGAATCTGCAGTAGGCAAGCAGCCTTGGCCCACCATGAGGCTCTTGCGCCATTGAAGAAGAAGAAGAATATATATATATATCTCATTAATTATGCAATTTTAACCTTGGGACATGTGCACTGATACATTGTTTTTAAGTTAATTTAGTTGAATACTTTTAAACAAACATGGTATTAACTGATTTTATTAAACAATTAATTGGTTTTGTCACTAAACATTACAAATTATTTGGCTTAGTTTGGCTACGACTGATCCTTTTGCGATTAAGCAACACGTTGTTCAAATATTTATCAAACTCCTTTTAGAAATTAAAAAATATTGAATCAAAATCATTATCAGGTCGCTTACTTAAATATTTAAATCCATACTCTCCGCATAGGCAATCGATGAGATATTTCAATATCTTTCGCCAGGAATAACTTTCAAATGAAAGGGGGGGGAAATCATACTTCTCGAAATGACACTCTATATCGAGTCGCTGGCATAGAAATTATGAATATTGCAGGAATTTAGTTACAGGGAGGAATTTAAAGCATATCAAAGCTAATAACCCGTTTATTATAGAAGGAGCATTATGTACCTCATCAATTGATACGTTTCATAAACAATGTTTTGTACAAACTTCATGTGAGTAGTTTAGCTTGCTCTTTGTTGAAATAGTACTTGTTATCAATAGACGTAAAGTTAATTGTGTGTCGCAGGATTTATTGTATAATTCAAATTTCCATCAGTTATGAAAATGCTAGATTATGTGCAAATAATTCTTGTTCATATTAACATGCGCGTTGTAAAGGATTCAAATGAAATAAAGGATTAAAGTCAACTTGGTTCCAAAGTTAAAATTTTTAATTAAAATAGCTTCAGAGGAGTTTGAAAAGTCTTGGTAGACCTAATTATCCTATAGTGCGTAAAAAAAGACCGTAGAGCGATAGACTAAACCAGACCAAATTTACCAAACCAAATTCCAAAGATCAGTTAGGAAGAAAAAAGAGATAAAAAATCAATATATTAAAAAAAAACTCCCAAAATAAAACTCCAAAGAAAAAATAGTTAATATAAAGTGATTTAAAAAGCCCCCTTTCGGGTTCCGTTAGTGTCATGGATGTTTGTAGGGATTTGGAATCCACTTTAAACCAGTCTAATATGTAAGTAGAGCATTGGGGCCAGCGCTGATAATCCTGCACTGTGAAAAGAATAACATCTCATGTTAAGAATCTACCTGCGGGCAGACGGCCTTGGCCCACCATTGGGCTGCTGTGCTATTGAAGAAGAAGAATACATATATCATTAAGTTAAACATTTTTAACTTTAGGACATGTGCATTGATACATTGTTTTTAAGTTAATTTAGTAGAATATTAATTGATTTTATCATTACTATTTGGCGTAGTTCGGCTACGGTTGAAATTTGTGTTATTAAACACCAGACACTCGACAATCTTATTTTAAAAATTAAAAAAAAAAACATTGAATCAAAATCAGTACCATGTCGCTTACTTAAATATTAAAATCAATACTCCCCACATGGGCAATCGATGAGATATTTTAATATCTTTTGCTAGGAATAACTTTTCAGATGAAGAGAGGATACTTCTCCAAATGACAAAGTCCTTTAAACGCATTTAAAGTTCCAAAAGTTTCTGCAATAAAAGTTACAGTTTGGGTTTCGCCTGGAAACACAAACGTCATGCACAGATGACGACTCGGCAAACATCGGTTATTGAAATTTCGATGCAATCGCCGAAGTTATTAAATTGATTTAGGATTTCGGAGGCAACTATATATCCAGTCGCTGGCATCGAAATTATGAATAGCGCAGGAATTTAGTTACAGGAATGAATTTAAAGCATATCAAGACTAATAACTCGTTTATTGTAGAAGGAGCATTACGCTCCTCATCAGTTGATGTGTTTCATAAACAATGTTTATAGAAATTTCATGTGAGTAGTTTAACTCGTTCTTTGTTGAAATAGGGCTTGTTATCAATAGACGTAGAGTTAATTGTGTGTCGCACAGTTTATTGTATAATGAAATTCTCATCTGTTATGGAAATGTTAGATTATGTGCAAATAATTCTTGTTTATATTAGTATGCACCTTGTAAAGGATTCAAATGAAATAAAGGATTAGAGTCAACTTGGTTTCAAAGCTAAAATTGAAATATTTTAATTAAAGTAGTTTCAAAAAGAGATTGTAAAGGCTTGGTAGATAACGGATATTGTTTACAGAAGAAGAAGAACAGAACAGTGTCTGAAACCAGACAAGCTAAACCATATTGTAAATGTATATATATGCTGTGCAAATTAAATCTACAGACAGAAATGTCCTTCTATTAAACTATTTGTGTTAAAGAAAGCAATATTTAAAATGGTATAGGATGCATCCATCATGGAACAAAAAAACTGCTTTATCAAAAGATAAGTAGTAATATATATTGTGTTATCTATCCGAAAATAACAACAGATGTAATTTAGTAATGTATTTTAGTAATATGATCTTCCTTAATTGTAACGTTGTTCAGCTCTGTTTCTTAATGCGAGATTAACCAAGAGTTGTTGACCGGTGAGAGGTGGTCACTGAGGTTGAGAGTTCTTGGGATTCTTCAATGGGCGTTTCTTTCAATTGTTATCCAGCGAATGTCATCATGCCAGAAGACGTTTGTCCGAAAAATTGGGGGCTGGTGGAGATTTAAGTCAAAGAACTGCACTGATCAACTCATTCTAGTGATTCCTCCTTTCTAGACGTTCCACAATGGATAGTCTGATGTGTTTTGCTTTTATTATCCATACATCCTAATCCTAATGATATAGACACATCCATCTATCCTAATGACACAGCAGGACAAACGCATGTGGGATGAGGATCGCATATTCAAAAACGCGATTTAATAGGACAGTACCTGAGTTGAGCAGCTAATTTATTACAATTCCTCTCCAGACTAGCAGGCCAGGACTACCATAATAGTCTATTATCCTTATATTAGTGAGAGGAAAAATATCCTTGCCTCTCCCTATATTGAAAATGCCTTGCGAATTCGCAGTGACTCCCATTTGCAAAGAGGATGTGACACCATTAATGAGATGTCTAGTTCTTGTGCTCCTTACATTAGTCTAAACTGTGCAGCCGATGGTCAGCTGTCAATGGAAATCAACGCTTAGGACGCTGGGTTATTAAGAGACTTTTTCCTGCAGGTATCTGACTACCGCAAAGAACAACTGAACAACGTTATTTACTTACACTATATATATATGTGTGGTTAGTGACTTATCTAAGACTTTGTAGATAACATGAACTTCCTGACGAAATTTTCAATGTTTATTGTTTAGATGTATATTAGATTTAAAAATGACAAATTATTCTTTTGATACATTTGTTTCTAAACTCAAGAAAAAAAATTATTTCACATGCTCAAAATGTGGAATTCTTTTATATAAATTTTTATATTAATGTGAAAATTTAATAGTACAAAATACCATAAGCAAACCATAGGAAAAGTTAGTCTGATAACTGTTTTGAGACTTGCAATTTTCCTTCTGATAAATCATTTATCCCTCTAATTAGCGATCATAAAAAGTTTCCCCACATATTTTAATTTTCCAATTAAAAAATGAATGAGATATGAAAGAAATGAATGAGAAAAAAAGAATGAAACACAATCAATAACTTTTACTTGCGAGTTAATTCAATATTTGAAGGATACACACACATGGAATTGAGTAATTTTGCCGAGTGTCTTGGAGTGGAAATTCAATAGACGAGGCATAATCACTTCCCGTATTTACGTAATCACAAACCCCGGCCATTAATCGAACGAAGACAATATGTAGGAAGTTGAGAAGATATCGCAAAGCTTTGACAAGCGTCTCAGGGCCTCTATTCGATTGATGACTCACGTGATCGCCCGCTCCGTGTTATGCCATCCGAAAAAGAATTCAAAACTCGGAAAATTGGAAGTCTTTTCCCCATTCATTCTGAGTTTTTTTTCTCTTTCTCTCTTTCAGTTGAATTTACCGCCTTTTGAAGTAGCTTTCCCAGGGTCAATATTTGTTGAGTTATGTGCTTTGAAGAAGTTTTGATATTTGCAAATTCAGCACATGTATAGGGTGTCCATAAAGTGTCTTTAGAGTTTTTTAAATTTAATTACAAAAGCAAATAAAAAGACGGATAACAGTAAATTGTTTCAAAATGAGACGTATATATTTAAGAATATATGTACCCACCTTTATTTTTAATTTAATTTGTTTTAATACAATCTCTCTCTCAATCTATATTAATATTAGATACATATCAAGATGGTATTCTATTGCTGTCATATTCACTGTAGTATATTCACTCGTACATTTGTTCGATACACAATATGTCTAAAATAGCACCATAGAAAGAAATCGTGGCAAGTGGTATAAGATGCACGAAGTAACCAGGGTTATATTAAAGATACGAACAACGGTGTTATGTTAGAGCTATCGTGTAGCGAATAAAAGTACTGGTCATGACTAATGTAAAGGAGATTGCATTACCGCTATTGATGAGGTTATGCTACAGCGGACATGGCAAGAAATCGAATACCATCGTGATGCGCATCTAATATCAGCACATACAAGGTTGTATTAAAATAAATTCAAGAAGGCTACAAATTTTCTTAAGTATATGCATCTCATTTTGAAGCAATCTTCTCTTATCTGTCTTTTCATTTCAATTTATAATAAACTTCTCAAAAAACTCTAAAGATACTTTATGACCACCCTGTACATGTGCTGACTTTACAATTCTCCAATTCCTTCAATGCACACAACTCAACAAATATTGACTTTGGGAAAGCTACTTCAAAGGGCGGTAAATTCAACTGACAGAGAGAATAAAAAAACCAGAATGAACGGAGAAAAGACTTCCAGTTTTCCGAGTTTTTGAATTTGTTTTCGGGTGGCATAACACGAGCGGGCGATCATGTGAGTTATACTACGGCAAGCATAACAATAAATCGAGTACCATCTTGCTGTATTTCTGTCCATATAGATACTTATTAAATTAAATTAAATTACTTTTTAATTTATTTTAATACAATCCATATTTGGGCAATTTTAGTTTATCAAGATGGTACTCGATATCTTGCCATGTTCGCTGTAGCAGACCCTCATGAATAGCGCCAATGCCATCTCCTTTACATTAGTCATGTCCCGTACCTTTATTTGCTACACGATATCTCTAACATGACACCATAGAAAGAAATCTTTTCAAGTGATATCGGATGTACGAAGTATCCAGGTTTGTGTAAAGATACGAACAATGCTACATCAAACATAACAAGAAATCGAGTGGCATATCGTTGTGTTTCTTGCCCACATAGATATGTATTAAATTAAATTAAAATTAAGTGAGGAAACAAAAAATCTTAGGTTTATACTTTTCAATTTTAAGTTTTTTTAGTATTTTAAAGTGTTCTCATAAACCTTAAAGTGGCCCTCTTCTTGGAGCTGTTATAGGTCTAGTATAGACCGATCCGTTACAGTTATTAAGTTTGCTTTATTATTTTAAAAGTTATACATTGAATATTTACAAATTTTAGCATTAATGTTTGGGTTATTTTCTTTAGTATTTTCGAAAATATTTGAATAATTATTACTAATATTTATATTTCTCTGTGAAATAATAAATAAACCTTTTGTAAAAACAATATAAAATAAAATTTAACAATAAATTTTACACTAGTTTTATAAAACAAATATAATATAATACTACTTTCGTAAAAAAGAAATAAAATTTAACACCCAATTTATTTATAAAAGAAGTTCATGCCGATTAATATTTGGTCTTCAGGAATGAACAGTGACAGATTTTCTTTATTTACTTATTTATTTTCCTTAGCTACGATTTTCTGAAGGAAAAAAAAAAATGATTGTTTTTTCATTTCCAGTAAAATTTAATTAAGTAGGTCTTCGCGAAAAAATAAGATAAAATACAAAGTACGTTCTCGGTTTTTCTATTATTTTTGATATATTTTTTTTACTTCATTTGAATTATTAAAAAAAATCCTCCATGTTTTATGCATGCGTACTTTGAATTATATTTTAATTAGATATCTAGGTTTTCCAAAGATTGCTGCTTCGGCTGAATTACAGTTGATTTCAAATACGAAACGTGGAAAAAAGAAATTGAACGAACGAAATCCTTCGTAATAATCAGATATAAGGAGGTTCTAACGTAGCAAATAAAATGTCGTTATTTATTCGTGAGGTTTCATCTTCATTTTAAAATTAATCATCAAATAATTTAATTACTTTTATTGAATAAATGTGATTAATTGTACTAACTAATTGTTTTTCAATTCTTGGCTTATCTTAGGAAATGTTTAAATTTTATTTTAATTAATATCCAGTATATTTTGAGGAATTATTAGGCAAACTTTTACAGTAAAATTAATGTGTTTATTCCATTTCTTTTTTTAACAGATTATAACTGTTTTAAAAGTTTACTGTAAAATTAAATTAATTATATCTATTTTAAAAGTTTACTGTTAATTATCTACTTTGTTTACTTTTTACAGAGGTGTTTTGTTCTATAAAATCAAAAAGAAACTTTTTTTTTATTTAATATAGTTTTTCTCAAAAGAATTTCAAATAAAAAGTTTACAAAATTGTTAATCAATCACAAAATTTATGTAAATATGTCTTAATTGAACATCATTATTATTATGTAATTGAACAATAATTACATAATAATAATCATGTTCAACAATAACATTTTAAATTCTTTCAGCCATTTTCGTTGTTGTTGTTTTTGAATATCATTGACATTCGTGTTCTTTTTGTATGCGCCACGAACAACCCATCCAGCCGACAGATTTAGCACGGCGATTCACGTCGATTTATGTTGTTTTTATTTGAACATCGCTGAGGTTCCACTAATATGTGCCACGAAAAATCCATCCACTTATGGAAGGACTTTAAAGATTAACTATCTAGCATTTGTATGTGGTATGGGAGGAAAACCCAGAAAAACTCCCAACAGGCAGCCTGTCAATCTAAGCGATCTTCTCTTTTGCGTTGTCGGATGAATTATGAGTACCCATATTCTCCAAAAAAAAAAGTTATTCGCTGCTGCCAGTTTCAGCCATACGCCTTTCTTTTGCTGAAGCTATCTCCCTCGAGTCGACAGAACCAAATCCTGGAGTAAACAAATTCGAAGCTGTCGCTCCATCATGATTAACTGTGGAGCACTGTTTAACTTCACTTTAACATGTCATTTGGTACTAGAATGGTAGAGATGTAACATATTCAGCATTAACTAGGTTTTTCTACGAGGAATTTGCTACACTGCAACCGTGTTGCGTCACCGAAATTCTTAATAGACAATCTCAGGAATTAGAGTTTGGGGTTCCCTTCTTTCCTCCATTCTCCTCATCCTCCGTTCAATAGATTCCAACCTACAGATTTAGCATGCCGATTTCTGTCATTCAAGAACATAAAAAAAAACTCCTTTTATATTTTAAGTGAGAAATTAATAAGATTTTTAGTGTTGCTGTTGTTGAACATCCCTAAGACTCCATTTATTGTGCCACGAACAGCCAATCGACAAAATGGAAGAATTTGCTTGTGGTATGAGAGGAAAAGACAGAAGAACTCCAGGTTGCATATCAATGCAAGATGCTCTACTCACGTTGTCGCAATCATCATCGAGTCTCTTTATTTTTGCTTTATAAGATTTGTGAATTTGAAAAATTGCCTCAAATCATCCAAAATCGATCATCGTTATCAGATGTATTATAGGTTCTCATATTCACAATAATCCTGCTGTTCGCTGCTGCTACTTTCAACCATAAGCCTTTCTTTTGCTGACGCTATCTCCCTCGAGTCGACAGAACCAAATCCTGGAGTAAACAAATTCAAAGCTGTCGCTCCATCATGATTAACTGCGACAAAAGAGATTTCCTGGACAAACATTGCCACTCTAAGTGACTCGGCCTCCCGCCTCGCTCTTGACAGTGATTCGAGACAGCGCTGATCAACCCCTAGGCCCGAGTCGCGGTTGCAGGAGTGGTATCTATTTCGAGAACTAAATTCGTTTTGACGAGCCAGATAATGGAAAAATATTGATCGTCAACCCCCTTGAAATATAGCTCCCGCTTTTCTTAATCCCTCCCCTCCAATCCCATGCAACATTGTGCCTGGACAGACGAAGCTGTATGAAGGGGTAGGTCCTGTTGAAGTGTTGCCGGCGTCAGGTTGCTAATAATCTATCTCCGTAGAATTTATGAATGTGAAGGGAAATTATGGACTGGTAAGTGATTTGCAGTTATCCTTTTACCCTTTGGCTGCCGGTGTTAATGGTGCGCTGCCCAAAAATGCCCTCGAGGGCTGGCAGATGGTAATGGGATGTCTGATTGGGTTATTGAGAGAGAAAAGAGGATTTTGAATAGCATCGGTAATCATGAGAACTATTATATTACGAGAATAAACTTTCTATTCTTAGAATACTTCGATGTTTATCAGAATCATAATAAATAATTTGAGAAAATATATTTCTTAGAGGGAGAAACGACATACTACATACGACACAGTCAATTATAAGGGAAAATATAATATTATTGTGATTACTAAACGACAAAATTATTACTTTTTTTTTAATTGTTGTTTCCCAGCGTCCCAAATTGTGAACCATGGTCGTTTGCCACTAAAAAATAAAATATGTTACAGATCCAACGTTGCACAGAGTGTACCACAGTGGTTAGATGGACTGGATCCTCAATTTGCAACGGATACCCCTAAATAAGCAAACACCTTGACTAAATTCTCCGTTACTAGGAGGACAAGGAGATATAGCAAATTCAGTATTACTCAGAGTGCACCTCAAAATGCCTGAGACATATGTACCCACATTACATTATTTAATCTTCAAAATTCTGAAGATGGAGATTTGGGCGTTCGCACGCTATTCTTCAATGAGTAGGGTATATATATAGATATGTATATGTATCCGTAAAAGTTTACGTATAAAGGAACATAATATATACAACAATGAATGTAGTAACATTAATTTTTAATGAATATAAACCGTTGTATATAATAAATATAATAAATAAAAAATGTAATATTGATACAAAATTTCTGAATGAGGAATTCCTGGCAATTATTTTATGTTACAGACTCTTATCATTGTATGACATATTAGGCTATACAAAGTTTGATTTTTATTTTTATTTGATTTTGATCGCCTTAACAAATCTTTTCTACTTATAACCTGCCACGCCGATGATTTACCCTTCAGGTTCGCCACCGTTAACTTCCGCTATGAAATTTCTGTCAACTCCTTTTTTTTGTGAGGACAGACCTTATTTCATCTCAAGTGCCTTCCTCTTTGCTCTATGATTGCTGTTGAGTTTCTCTTCTTGCAGAAGTGCTTGAAGTACCGTAATAAGTGTGAATCCTTTGTAAGTATGTCTACATAGCGATACGTATTGAACTCTCTGCGCAGAGCTAAAATAAACGTCTTTTTCCATAAATATGTATCATTTGATAATGAAAAATCTTTTAAGGGTAATTTACCTCTTAAATGTTTTGTTCTTGTTGTACATAGGAGACCTCAGATGTATCTGCGAGTAATCCATCCATCTGCTAGCGATTAAGAGAGCAATTCTATTCCGGGAGGGTTTTTTGAGGTAATTACCAACCCCACATTACATGTCATATAGGATAAAATTTGATAAACCCCCACTCGGCAACCTGACTGACTATGTTACAATCATCATCGAATCTAATTGTTTCTGTACCGACATTGAACGATCGTGGTTTTAAAGAAACACTCCATTGATGGTATACGGATTGCTATATGATTGCTCTTTATTTCTAAAAAGCAAGACACATTGAACTCTCTGTGTAGGGCTAAAACAAACTTATTTTCCATAAATATGTATCATTTAATAATAAAAAATATTTTAATGGTAATTTTACCTCTCAAATGTTTGATTATTGTTGTACATCGGAAGCTCTCTTGTTCATTTGATGTATCTGCGGGTAATCCATCCATCTGCGAGCGATTAAGTAAGCAATTCTATTCCGGAAGGGGTTTTTGAGATAATTGTCGCCCCCCCCCCATTTGTATATCATATAGAAGAAAATTTGATAAATTCCCACTAGGCAACCTGACTGACTATGTTGGAAATATCATCGTATCTAACCGTTTCAATACCCGCATTGAACGATCGTAATTTGAAAGTAATCGTAATTTCTCCACTGATGTACTACATGGAGATGATGGCTACACTGATGTTTAGCTGCCATATTTATTAAAATTACAAAGACAGCACTGCACAATTGCAACACATAACACACAAAACAAAATTATGTAACAAATATTTACAAAATCATCTTAAAAACCATTTCGTTTAAGGGCATTTGTACCCTCCGTACTGCCTAGAACTCTTCACTCGACTGTCCACTCCTTTTTCTCCTCCCTCCACGGTTTTTCCGCTCTCCAAAGGGAAACGAGAAAAACGTGCAAAAGTCTAACGTGAGGGTCAACTCGGCCTTGAAAGAATGATCTATTAATTTACTCTTTCCCGTTGGCTATGTACTTTATTTCGGAAAGGCATGGTGGATCCTTACAGATATCAGTTATTTTCCTCGTTTAATTTGTACAATGAATAAGGAAAATTTTTTTATAAAATTATGAATAGAAACAAAAATTTAAATTTCAGATGTACGAGTGGATACGATTGTGACATCACACTCTAAGATATACAGAACAGTTATTCATTATTCATGCTGCAATTCGTCCGTATAAGGAAGTAGCTGTGAAGAGGAAAATTTTGATGGGCAAGTGTATTCTAAGATGACTTCGTTATATTTAAATATGAGGATGATTATTGAGGATTAAATATGAGATTGATGAGATGAGATGTTTCGAAGTAGAATCATGCATTTTGAGGAACAGAAAATAATTTTTGAATCGTGGTGAATCATGTGGGAATTGTTAACCAGAATCATTATTCTAATTACTTTATTTTTGAACCAAGACCAGTTTATATATTAGAATACAATATGATTTTATATTCAGATAGGTTTTAAACGAAAACAGTAGCAAAATTTTACAGGTAAAATAGCGCGTACGTCAACCGAAAGAAAAATCGATAAATAAGAGAAAAATTTAATTCGGCCAAATTTAAAACCTTATTAACCCATTCGGAGGTTGTAATGTTCCGGTAAAATAATCTCTCCTTTCTGCAGAAACAGATTTGATTTTGTTTATGTATAAATATATATATGCGTCATGGTTTAAAATTAAGTTATAAAAACCTAGTGTATGAAGCAGGCCATAGAAATACTTATATGTAGTGGTCTGCTATAGTTTCAAACTATATACACATATTTCGTAAGTCCAATTCACTTGAGGTCACAGAAAGATATATTTTTAACTTTAACCAACACCGAGTGACTGGCACTCGATGCTACAATGGGTTCGAGGCTCAGAGGCGACATGAAGATTTGTAATTTTTCGGAATGCACTTTAAAGCAAATGCCACCGTCTAATATGACTTTAGAGCGTTGGG